>JANAVB010037415.1:682500-730000 GCA_029216955.1 Iris pallida | reverse complement strand
CGGGTTTGAAGGTCACATCCATTAATACTGAGGATCCTGAAGGCCCACCCCCATCTACTAATGATAAAGCCACGTCCTCAAACCCGATTGGACAGGAAACAAGCATTGATAAGGCTACTCAACAATTGGAGGAGGACTGTCCTTCCACTAACTTACCGACTAGTGAAGCTCCTGTTCCCCCAGACATCATTACTACCATCAATGCTGCACAGAGTTCAGCACAAGACTTGACATCTGAGCCTATAGGAAGTTCAGAACCAATGGGAACTGCGCAGATGGAGACAGATTTAGCAATGGCGGTTACTGCCATTATTGGACAGGTGGTTGATGGCGTCACCAACCAACTAGAGGAGGGTGAGTTACCTGCTGAGCCAGTGGACGGAGGAGATAATCATTCTCCACTCCGTCGTGATCTCATTGTCAGCTGGGCAGATGAAGTCGACCGTGCTCAGGACGACAGGCCAATTGAGCAGGCAGGCGTTGGCAGTTCGGATGAGTGTCGAACAGAAATCGAGCCTTCTCTCCCACCAGTCGGTCTCCTCGCGGAAGTTTCACAAAAGAAGAAAAAGCCACAGAAGGCGGTGCCGCCAACCGATCGCTGTTACGCGGCAATCTGCAAACTCCTCCCACACTGGTATACCCACGACTTCCCTTAATGTTTAACGCCCTTATTTGGAATGTTCGTGGCATAGCGAATCAAATGACTCTTAAAAGAATTAAAAATCTGGTGAGAATCCACAAAATAGTGTTTCTTGGTATCATTGAACCTAAGGTGGATAACAGTCAGCTACTTCATTACCAGATGAAGCTTGGTTTCTCCCAGTCTTTCTGCAATGATAGGGGTAACATATGGGTTATGGCTAAATCTACTTGTGATATTTCCCTTCATGAAAGCTTTGAACAAGCTCTGACAGTCTCAATGACACATCATATGCTTCCCGCTCCAGTCTTTTTTACTACTGTTCATGGGGACAATACTAAGGAAGGTCGTCGCATATTATGGGACAGGCTCTCACAGTTGCAGCTCAATATCCAGCCACCTTGGGCTATAGGGGGTGATTTCAACGCTATTTTGCGTTCGGGGGAGAAAATAGGTGGTCGCCCTCCTGATCACCTTTCTATTGCTGAATTTGCTAATTTTATGCTTACTACTGGTATGGTCGAACTTCAATACTCAGGCAGCTGTTTCACATGGGTTAAATCTAAGCATGATGGTCGACGGGGTTCCCGACTGGATCGAGTTCTTATCGATAATGCATGGTTAGACTGGCGCCTCTCTCTCATGTTGAACATCTAAACCGTACAGAATCGGACCATGCACCATTACTTCTCAAATTTTTATCTAATGTGGCCATGGGCAAAAGGCAGTTTAGATTTCTGGACTTTTGGGTCACTCATGAAGAGTTTCGGCCGTTAATTCAACAAGCTTGGTCTTCTGTCGATCATCGTCTTGGGCTCACTCGTGTAGCTCTTCGGCTCGATGCTTGCAGGAAATTCTTATCAACTTGGAGTCGCAACACATATGGAGATATATTCCAACAGGTTAAGCAAGCGGAGGATGAGGTCCTTTCTGCAGAAATCTTGCATGAGCAGCATAATTCTGTTTTGAGTAGAGAACACCTGGCCAAGGTTACTGCTAATCTCAAACAACGAGTTAGTATAGAAGAAGCTTACTGGAAGCAGAAATCTAGGCTGAAATGGGATCTTGAAGGAGATAAAAATACTGCCTATTTCTATGGTTGTGTGACGAATAGGAAGCGCTCTCTTCAGATTCACTCAATCACTACAGATGATGGAACTCTTTTAAAAGACAGATCTCTGATCCATGGTTACGCTAAAGAGTTCTACTCCAGGCTCTATCAGAGGGGTGACATCCAGGAGGAGACTATATTATTGGAGAACATTCCTTCCATCATCACTGACGAGGACAATGATTTGTTGATTGCGGCCCCAACATCTGACGAGGTCTTTACAGCTATTAAATCTCTTGATCAACATAGTTCGCCAGGTCCGGATGGCTTTACTCTGCTTTTCTTCATTTCATGCTGGGATATCATTGGGGATGATTTGACTGAGGCTATTGGTTTATTTGTTGATGGCTTCGCTTTGCCTCGTTCCATCACTAACACCTCATTGGTCTTGATCCCGAAGGTTAAACAGCCCAAATATTTTGGTAATTATAGACCAATTAGTTTGTGTTCAGTGTTGAACAAGATAATTTCCAAATTGCTATCTCGTAGATTATCCCCTTTACTGCCTCGTCTTATTTCACCTGAACAAAGCGGATTTGTTCATGGTAGAGAGATTGTTGATAATATTCTTCTAGCACAGGAGATGATGGCTAAAATGAACAAGAAGCACAGGGGAGGCAATGTAGCTATCAAGCTAGATATGATGAAGGCCTACGACAGGGTAGACTGGAGATTCCTGCTGAAGGTTCTTCGTAAATTCGGTTTTCACAACAAATGGGTGGACATGATGCTTAGAATTGTTAATAATATTTGGTATGCTCCATTGATCAATGGTGAGTCGACCGAGTACTTTCAGGCCTTCCGGGGTGTTCGTCCGGGGGACCCCCTATCCCCGGCTTTGTTTATCATTGCAGCGAAGGTTCTCTCGCGTAGCCTGAAGCAGCTCCCCTATACGGTGGGTTTTACTCCATTTATATCTCCTCGTGGTTGCCCACCTATCACCCATTTGGCGTATGCAGATGACATACTCCTATTTTCAGTCGGAGACTTGCGTTCTGTTACCAAAGTTTCTGATCTTCTCTCACAATATGAGGATGCTTCGGGACAACTGATCAACAAGACCAAGACTTCTATTTTCATGTCTCCGAACGTTTTTCAGGAACGTGGATCAGAGTTAGCTCGAAGAACGGGTTTTTCAATTGGCTCCCCGCCTTTTACTTACCTTGGGTGCCCACTTATGGCCGGACAGCGCAATGGTGGCATGTATGAGGACCTCCTTGCTCGGATACGCAGTAAACTCGAAGGCTGGCATAACAAAATCCTTTCACCTGGAGGTAAGCTTGTCTTGATTAAATCCGTTCTAACGTCTATCCCTATGTATACGTTAGCAGCTTGTAATCCGCCTCTTGCGGTATTACATCGTATGGAGAGTATGTTCTCGAGCTTCTTCTGGGGAGCCCAAGAGGGGGTTGCCAAAAGAACCTGGCTTGGTTGGGATAGAATGGCTAGAACCAAGCAGAAAGGAGGACTGGGTATCAAGAGAATGGATGAGATGATGCAAGCTTTTACAATGAAGCTTTGGTGGAAGTTCATGACTCAAGACAGCTTATGGACCAGCTTTTTCAATCTCAAATACTGTTCGAATATTCATCCATTGGACGCAGCTATAACATCTAACGCTTCTCATGTTTGGAAGAGGCTGTTAACTGGAAGAGACTTGGCACAACAGCACATTGTGTTCAATGATGAAGCTTGGCGATGGGGTAAAACTCAATCTGGCCAGTTCACTTTGTCGTCTGCTTAGGATGTGGCTAGGATTCATAGGCCGATCCTATCAGATTTTACACACATTTGGGGTTCATGTATACCTATCAAATGGTCAATACTTTTATGGAGGATTCTGCATAACAAACTGCCAACGGATGATAATATTGTTCGACTTGGCTACAGCTTGGCCTCGAAGTGTCATTGCTGTTCCTCGAACGAGGCTGAGACTTTGGAACATCTGATGCATCATGGCGAATTGGCTAAAGGAGTATGGGGAGCATTCCAAATAGCTTATAATGTTCGTTCTCGAGGAAGGACCTTACTTGAAAGACTTCGTGACTGGTGGAGGAAGAGAAACAAACACAGAAAAGGCATAGTTGCAGTGGCTGTTCTCTGGGTCATTTGGAAAGATCGGAACAAATGGAGATATGAAAATCACTCATATACTATGGACAAGTTGATCGCAGAAGTTCATCGGCAAGTTGGGAAAGCTACAATCAAATGTAGACACATTTAGTGTCCTTTTGTACTGTGTTTTGGAAGATGCCTAATAAAGTTTAGTGTTCGAAAATATATATATATATATATATATATATATATATATATATATATATATATATTTGTATGTATGTATGTATGTTCCTATATATACTTATGTTGTATTGGGTTGCCTTGGCTATGTTTTCCTGGAAATTTTCTCAGGTTGGGGTCTGTCCCCATCACACCAGCAGCATCACACACACACATATGCTTATTTCACTTTTTCTCTTTTCCTTTATGCCGGCCCCCTGGTGGCCTCCGCCGTGGTGGGCCTGGCCGCTCGTGCTGGCTTCCAATGGGTTGCTCCCCCGCCCGTCAGCGCCCTGGCAGTCTCCTTGCTGCCCCCAGTGCCGCCGCCCTCTCCCTCCGCGTCGTCGGCCCCGGCGCCACCGACGCCCCCGTCGCAGGCGGCGCAGCGGATCCGCTTCGGCTGCTGTCGCCAGGCAGAGGCCAGGTCCTCCCCCCTCGGCAGCCCCCCCGCCGAGCATGCCTCCCACCTCGCCTCCTCCGTCCGCCGCCGTCCTCGCGAATCCGCCCCCCTCTCGGTTGAGGGCCCCCGCCCGCTCCCGCAGTCTGGCCCTCTCCCTCCGCCTCTCCCCATCCGGCCTGGTCCTGCCTCGCCCCCCACCGGTGCCACTGCCCTCCCTCTCTCCTGGGCTCGGGTGGCCGCGGCTCCCCCGTCCTCGGCGACGGCCGGCGTCCGCTTCACTTTTCCGCCGTCGCTACCCCCTCCTACGGCCGTGGATCCTCCAACACCTCCCCTCCCTCTTTGGCGCCCCTCCCCCAGCTCCCCCCCGGAGCTCGGCGCCCCAGCGGCGGCCCCCCCTTCTGCGCCTGCCGCCAGGGCCGGCGGCGCCCTCCCGCTCTCGGCGGCGTCCTCTCCCTCGGGTGAGGACTCCCGCCACCTCTCGCGGTGGCCCAACTCTGCGAACTCCTTCCTCGGCCCCCTGGCCATGCCTCCTGGAGGTCCTGGGCTGGCCGCCCCTCTTCGGTTCCATCTCCCGCCGGCGCTCCCGTCGGATTCGTCGTCGGTAGCTCCCTGCCTCCCCACCCCCCTCCGACGCTCCCTCCGCCTTCGGCCAGAGGGCTCCCCCCCGTCTGTTAGCCGCCCCGTTCGTCGAAGGACGCACCCAATCCGCTTCCCTCCCTCCCGGCTCCGCCCTGTCCTCTCTCCGGGACGGTTCCCGTCGGAGCCCCCGCTTCCGTTCTGCTCCGGCCAGCCTCTCCCCCTCCTTTTCCCTCCCTCTTCTCCCCTGCTCTCCGCCCGGCTCGCCCCCCCCGGCGGTCGATGGTGACCCGTCCCCCCTCCCCGTCCCTCCAGCCATCCGCCGGCTGCTGGCCCCCCTTACACCGCCGGCGCTCACCAGCCCCCGCCTCCCGCGTCGCTACGCCCCGCCCCGTACGACCCGCCGGCGGGAGGACCGAGGCATCTCGTGTAGCCCGCTTCCTCGTGCAGCGCGCTGCGCTCCGGGCTCAGCATCAGCCCCTTGGGCCCCGTGCCTACCCACTCCTCCTTGGGCCACGCGCCTTCCAGTCCCCCCAACTTTCTCGGGACGAGCGCCTGGACCCACCCCCCAGCGGTTTCAAAATTCGAATTTTCTGTCTTTCAATTTTTGGATTCCAAGAAAAAAAAATCTGGCAATGTGCTCCCCCTAGGGCCGAGCGCCCACATCCGCGCATTTTGATAATTTTTCAGACCCTCTAAGATTTCAAATTTCGAAATGTTTCGAAATTTCAAAATCTACCATTATGTATTTTCTACTTTGCCTTCCAGGGCTTTTTTGTGTGTTTTGGACCCTGGCACCTGTACTGCTCGTTAAGAGCCTCTTTCCTTATTCAATAAAATGCTATTTGGTTTTTTAATATATATATATATATATATATATATATATATATATATGCATATATATATTTATATATATATATATATATATATATATATATATATATATATATATATATATATATATATATATCCTATGGTATATATTTTTGAATTCAATGTATATATATGCATATGTATATTTCATAGTGATATAAGATATTAGCCTATGGTTAGTGACTTAGTTTAGAATGGACCTATAGGCCTAGTTAGGCAAGATTTGACTAGCAAGTTGACCAAGATGACCAAAGTCAATTGTGTGTCAAACTTGACCTAGAATTGATCCAAATAGACTTAAAATGACTTATTAACTTATGTTTGACCAAACCCTAGACTAATGGACTAGTTGACTTAGGTTTGACCTAGTTTGACTAGAATGGTTGACCAAAGTTGACCGAGAGTTGACTTTGACCTAGTTTGACTAGAATGGTTGACTAGAGTTGACCAAGAGTTGACTTTGGCCTAGAATGACCTAGAATCATATAGGATGCATTGTAAACTTCTTTTATTTCATATTAGACACTTTGTAACTTGTGGTTACTCTAAATAGGACTCAGTTACTTCGGTTCAGATATTTATTCTCATCAGCTGTTCAGATTATCAGGCGAGTACATTCTCTGACCGTTTCATACTTGCTAGGACTTATATTCTTGCTGTAGACTACTTTACTTGATGCTGACACGATGTTATCATGTATTAGTACTATATGGATCTTTTCATGAGACGTTATCCCCTTCGGGTGCATCGAATACATCTTGTCATGTGTGCTTTTCATGAACATCATGTATTCCTTGGACTCTTATTATTCATGTACAATCATGTGCTGTCATGTACTCTCATGGTCCATGAGCTTCATGTATAAACTATTCATGTACACTCATGTTCTCATGAGCTTTATGTATAAACCTTCATGTGCAATAACATAACCTGTCTAGATCCTTGTGTATTGATTGGGATATGGGAGAGTAGAAGTGGTCATGTGAATAATTCCAAAGTAGGTAATCATGTGCAAACTCTATAGTGTAATCATGTGCAAATTCAAGCCGTTCACATAACCATCTTGTGCTCTAAATCACTTAGTCACTTACAGTTCCTACCTTTCTATATTTATATTTCCAGTTTACTAGATCTCTCTTTTGCTCTTTATATTTATTTCTTACAGTGTTTCATATATTTTTATTCTATAGCTTGTTTTACATTTCCTATCATGATATGAACTGTGTGAGAGATATGTATTCATTCCTGTCCTGATTGGACCTGTTGATAAAATTTTACTGGTAACTTGGAGGATCACAGCTAGCCTAGAGGACACTAGTGGAGCTTGGAGTAGATTTTTAGAGTTTTGTTTATCTTATTCTTTATTTGTCTTGAAGATGTATTTCATTTTAGATATTGAGATTTTGTGTTTGTTAAACACTTGACTTATTCATTTTTGGTTGTATCCCTCTTATGGACGTTATCTATTTCTTCGTGCTGATTAACTACCTCCAATTTTGTGATTAAGATTGTATCCTTCTGAGATTGTTCTCCGTTTGGAGATTATATCATATAGTATTAGTTGTGATTATGACCTATAACAATGTTCTACCGTCGACACTGCAGCATAGGCTGGACGTACCCACTTCTCGTGCCCCTACAATGGGTGCGGGTCGTGACACATTTTTAGTGGTGGCCCATACAGGTCGAGATTCGCATTTATGTGATATCATAGTTGCACAACGACTTAGTTGTATTCCTACGAGCCTGCTATATAGTATAGGAAGTAAGGTGTTAGAATGAGAGGATACTCAATCACTGTTAGAATTCCTCAAGAGATTCCCGGGACCCCTTTGTAGAAGCATGGAAAAGAAACAGAAGAAGCCCATGCGGCTCGAAATATAAGAAGCCCATGCGGCTCAGAACAGAAGGAGTCTCATACAGCTCAGGAATTTATCAGAGCCTCATGCGGCTCAGAAACTCTTTAACAGTCTCATGCGGCTCAGGCAAAGATCACGTGACCCTATACAGTTTGCCTTTATAGCTGGCCATAAAGTGACCGCTCCCATTAAATGCTCTGACAAAAAGTGATAACTCTGACATTAAAGCTGAAATGATGACATGACGGCGTATTCCTCGGGAAACGAAGAAAATCTCCTCTACAGCTGGCACGAACCACCAACTATAAAGCTCCTTATGCGGCTGCCACCACCCCATGCGGCTGATGCTCGCATGCGGCTCGGAGTGTGAAGACCCTCGTCATGCGGCTCAAATTATAAGAAGTCATCCTATGCGACTGCTGTTCTCATGCGGCTCGGATCATGGGGATTATCTTTATGCGGCTCAAATATAGAGAGGCCATGACCATACAGCCTTGACACGTGGCTGGTCCTATGCGGCTCAATTGGAAACCATCACCATACGGCTCAGATGTCGGAGGCTACACCTATGCGGCTGCCACCTTCATGCGGTTCAAAATCTAAGAAGCTACACTCATGCGGCTTTGGCTTGCGGTTACGACACGTGGCAGACGATCAGCTTCTCGCGTGGTAATAAATCAATCAAGAGTCATCAACAAATCTCGACGACCAGATTTAGTGTAATCATCATAATTACCCAAATCAAAGCAGATTTATTGTAATCGCAACACGTGGCAGGAGATTCGATCTTCCAAAGATTCATGATAATCAACATTAAATGCCCATACGGATTTGACACAATCAGCATTAATTGTCCAGATTCGGTGCAATCAAGATTAGTGGTCCAGATTAATTACCAACAAAATAAGATCAAGGAAAATCGCAATTAAATCCCCAAGCCGTCGACTTTTTTTAGGGTGATCATTGCAAACCCTAATGGTGACACCCTACTCCTATAAATAGCAATGTGCCATTCCCTTATAAAGGGATCGGATCCAGAGAAACAAAAAAATATAGCAAGGTGCCATTCCCTTGCAAAAGATCCCCGATCAAAAACTGAAAAAAAATATAGCAAGGTGCCATTCCCTTGTGAAAGAGATCCTCTACACCCGGCTGGACACACAGAGAGACAAAGGCGCGCACAAAAGAGTCTTCCCATCTTGAGAGCAGTTCTTCACCGGAGCCAAGGCCACGTCTGATCGTCCAAGGAGTAAGGCAGAGCGGCCGTCGCTTTCCCGAGCCTCTATCGTCACCCCCAGAATCAAAAATAAACAATCGTACTTAGATTGCTGTACCTAGGTTTTCGTCCCTAGGCTTTCTTTGTACGAGCGAGTTTGTATTGTGAAGTAAAAGTCTTGTCCTCCGATATAATTGTTCTGTTCTTTTATAATCAATGGCAAACATGATGGCGACTTTGCTGGGGACTAACTTCTCCACGGCTGAGGAGTTGGTGACGAAATCAGACGCAGCCAAACTTGGCTCCACTCATCAAACGCTGGTCGCCCGGTTCGACCAGCAGGCATTCGAAAAAATGCTCTCTGACGGGAGTGCAGGCCCGGTTCAGCGACGAGCCCGCACAAAGAAGGCCAGCAGGGAGTGGAGACCCAAAAATTTTGCTCCTCCCCAAGCTCTCGAAGAAGTACTCTCTGTTGCCCGAGACAACGGAGAAGTTTTGCCTGCGGCCCCACTTCAGATCACAGAAGACTCTGCTGTCCCCAAGTCCGGCAGAAGAAAACACTATGATGCCGGACTTGCAGGGGCAAAGAGGAACTCTGTGCTATCCAAGCCGCATAAGGGCGCCAGCCGCATGAAGGCTCATGCGGCCGCAACTGTCAGCCGCATGCAGAAAGCCCATGCAGCCAGAACTTCCAGCCGCATACATACAGCCTACACGGCCACGACTTCCAGCCGCATGCAGAAAGCCCATGCGGCCAGAACTTCCAGCCGCATGCAGACAGCCTGCACAGCCACGACTTCTAGCCGCATGCAGAAAGCCCATGCGGCCAGAACTTCCAGCCGCATGCAGACAGCCTGCACGGCCACGACTTCTAGCCGCATACAGAAAGTTCATGCGGCCACAAAGAATAGCCGCATGCAGATCGCCTGCACGGCCACACATACCGACCGCATGCAGACAGCCTGTACGGCCACCGATCCCAGCCGCATATTATTTCTCCCATGCGGCTCACGGTCAGTTTTTGACCGCCTCTTATACGGTCCTGACCACGAAGGCTCTCTGGAGCATATGCCAGACTCTGTTGTGACCAGCTTGGACTCTTGCTACTACGTACTCTCAAGTGCTAGAAGGAAGAAGTCTCGGGCAGCGCGGGCTCGACGAGTTCAGTCGACTGTCCCAACTTCTGACTACCAGGGCGTCCCGCTGATTATTACTCGGGCCCCTGATGGAAAGTTGTATAGAACTACCCGTATCCAGCCCCCGGCGGCCAACGAATGGGATAGTTATCAAGAATCTCCCAACAAGGATCAGGGGCAAGTACTCGCACTACCCCCACATCAGGGAGCAGCCAGGAGGCTAACACACTCTTGTGCTCAGGACTTCCCAGCCCACAAAGCAGGTGACTTGCACAACGCGACTCTGCATAAGCGCAAGGAAAGAGATGAAGATTCGACGTGCAAAGAGTCCTGTCAGGGACATCAATGCACCCAAGTCATCGTCAACTGCTGCTGCAACAAGACAGCAGTACAAAAAGATCGACGGTCCGTCTTCCAAAGGCTGCAACACCCAAGCTCAGAAGACGAGGCGCTTCTCGTCGCCTCTTGTAATTCTGGTCTGAAGATTCCTGGCAGCGGAAGAGGAAAGAAAACAAATGTCTCCAGCCCGAAAATTTCAACCGGCGTAACCAAGAAAATTTCTTCTAAACAGTTGTCTACCACCGTTGCAGGAGGAGTTTACCAAGGTACCCGCTCAAAAATGAAATCTGCCACACTAGGAGGTTCGTCCACATCTATGGGAGACATTGGAGCAGGGGGTAGCATTCTGTCACGCCCCAGAACCAGAATACTGGAGAGCGGGGGCGGACACAGCCAGCTACGTATAATGAAATGGAATCCATCTCATTATACGGTCACGGCTGTCTAGAAATATGAGGGTTTATCTACAAGCCATCAGTCTCTTAAGGTCATAAATTATCCTATTGTCTCAATCTCAGCCAACTAATAATAGTCACAAGATATCAGATCACCAAATATACAATTGTAAGGCGTCCCAAACATTACATATCCAGATGATCATGAAGCTAGTCGTACAAAATGTAAGGACTAGCAAGAGTTAAGTCATACATGATCAACCTCGAGTTGCCAATCATGATTACAGCCTGTAGGCAGACAGTAAATAAAGTTGCAAACGAGCTAACACTTGCTCGGCGGCTAAACGCCTCAAAAGAATAATGTACAATAGAGTGGGAGAACAAAAGAAACCCATGCGTTGCCCTGGTTACGCCTGGTGTTCACCATCGGGCTGGAAAGCAGGTAGATCCTTTGCTGCTGCTCCGGTATCTGGCCATACAAAATCAGCTGGGTCAGACCCCAGAAAGAGCAAGTGCCACAAAGGAGGCCACGAAATAAGAACAAAAGCCAGCAATTAACACAATAATATAATTACATAATAAGAGATGGTAATTAAGAAAAGCATGATAGATGGATATAACAGACAATCTTGTACAAAATCGATAAAAGACAGAACATATGGAAAAGCATAACAGGATGATATACGATGAGATAACCATGGGACAATTCAAAGAACCAGGTTACAACCCGTAAACCAAACAAGGACCGGGGTTGTAACCCTTCGTCTGAACGAAACTTGGATTCTCCTACTATTTATCGGCCAGATATAAAAAAATCATGACAGGTAGCAATTCTTAAGCAGGAATCAAGACAAGACTAGACAGGTTATACTTCACTCAATCAATCACGGCCAAGCAAATACTACGGCTTACTACTTTAACTAACTAGGGTTATCACAAACTTAATTACTAACAAGATGCAATGAGAATTCCAAGTCCGGTTACCTGTTTGTTACTACCTGAGTGATCCCAGCAAGAAAAGGAAAAGATAGCAGGATATAGCAGACACACTGTAGTAAGATACATGTGTCCTAAGGTACCACACTCGACGGCGGGCTGGAAGTGCGCTCATCTCGACGGATAGCAACAAATCCCTAGTATATATATATGGCCGGGACCAAAGGGGCAACGGGTAACTGGGAAATTCTTCATGAACTATTTGATCAATCTAATTATTAATCCTAGCCATATTCAGCATGAATCCCTGACCGTGGGAAACCAGGGATTCATGTCCTAGACATGATGCAAGACAAGACAGGTTCATTTGTACAAACACAATCACCCACGGTGTCCAGGCCACTTATTCTTGTCAAGTCGGGTTAGCCGTCGCAACAGCATTAAGTTATCAAGTCAGGTTATAAGTCAAGTCAAGTCAAGAGTGCGCCGCTACGGGCCACTATCAAGTTATCAAGATAAATTATGTCAGGGTACTTGTCAGGAGTGCGCCACGACGGACTACTATCATGTCAGGTTGGTCATGTCAGGAGTGCACCACTACGGGTCACTGTCGTGTTATGCTAGTTCCTTGCCATACCAAGCCATGTACAATAGTCATTCCAAACATATTAAGTAAAATCAAGTTCATGACAAAAGGCGTAAGGATATAAAATGGGCATAAAATATCTAATAAATTATCAATATACAGGACTGTAGAAAAGCCAAGCTTAAAGAAATAAGATCAAAACTTCAAGAGCCAATGGGTTAAGCAAGGGGTCAGGGGAGCAGCGTACGAAAAAGTCACGCACGCTGAGAGAGCAGCGTAGGTGAAAGTCACGCACGCTACAGGGAGCAGCTGCGTGAAAAGTCACGCACGCTCAAGGAAGCAGTGTACGTGAAAGTCACGCACGCTACAGGGAGGCAGTGTACGTGAAAAGTCACGCACGCTGCAGGAAGCAGCTGCGTAAAAAGTCACGCACGTTCAAGGGAGCAGTGTACGTGAAAAGTCACGCACGCTCAAGGGAGCAGCTGCGTGAAAAGTCACGCACGCTACAGGGAGCAGCTGCGTGAAAAGTCACGCACGCTCAAGAAGATACGCTTCCAATAGGAAGCGTACTCAAGTCTGCGTACGCAGCGCTAAAGAGCGCGCGTAGCTCAGTGTGCGTGAGTTAAACAGCTCTGCGCACTGCTCACAGTCTCCTCCAAATAGCAAGAACACCATGGATGAACCCAAAGCTTCCAAGCATCATAACTTGGCCAACCGAACTCCAAATCCGGATTTCCAAAGTTCCAACTGGAGTGAAACTGAATGCTCTTCCACATGGAGACATCAAAAACCCATAAAATCCAACTTAAAGAGATCAAACCATGCAAAATCCGAAAATGAAAATAACTTAGATCTATCATAATGGAGGCTCTAAATCACAAAATACCAAGACCTAATGTTGATCACCATGACCTAATCTATCAAATGGACAAAGAAAAGAGGGTTCTCATGAAGTGGCAAGGTGCACTTGCCTAGGGTTAGGAGAGTTGTGGAGGAAGGAGAAGAAGAAGAAGGAAATTAATGGTGGAAGTTATGAGGAGAGAGAGTGGTAGGTAGGGGTTATAAAGAGGGGGAGTTATGGTGGAATGAAGGTGGAGTGTAGGTTAAGGTGATCCAACTCACATAAAACCGAACCAATCCAAATAAAACCGAGCTATGCCAAAAACCCAAAAATACGAGAAATACTGAAATCCCACAAGTTAAGAAAAATAAAAATACATGCCAAAATCCAGATACGAGTATAAATACGAAATACGAGAAATGAGGGTGACAACTCTACCCACCTTAAAAGAATTCCGTCCTCAGAATTTAATCAAGAGGCTAGAGATGTCAGGACAACTATACTATCGCAAGCAATCTACGCTACCAATCAATCATACAATCATACATGCAAGCAAGGATTCGAAGCGTAAGGCATAAGAAAGATTTTACACCTTACGAGTCAAACCAGCCGGGATGACCTGATCAGATATCATCCTCATGCTCCCAAGTTTGACTCTCCCAATGAGGGATGACTCTAAGCAACACGGACTAAACTGATAGTCTTGCGCTTGAGGTCTCTCTCCTTGGTCAAACATGGATACGGACCTATCCTCATACGAAAAGGTTAAAGGCTGTTGGTACCAACCTTTTCGAATGATCTAGGACATGGCTCAGGTCCGGAATATACCGTTGTAATTAGGACACATGAAACATGACACGTATCCCGCATAACGACGGCAGAAAACAAGACAATAGGACACAGATACCTCTCCGCCGATTCTGGATCTGGGCCTGGGCCAGGGCGAACTGTTGAGGCCTTTGTTGCTGGAAGGCCTGGGCCTGAGACGGCAATGGACCCGGGAACGGGAGCTGCTGCGGTTGGTGAACTGGAGCTGATTCTGGTGCTGGTGCTGGTCCCATAACCGAGGGACTAGTTACTGTCGACGATGATCTGTTTCTGAACGGACAAGATCCTATCATGTGGTCCGGCAAACCACAAACCAAGCACAATCCCTATGCTCTGCGGCACTCAGTAACAACATGCCCGGGCTTCCAACAATGAGAACAATCGGTTGCGAAAGGCCGCTTCTGCTTCTGCTGCTGGGGATAGGTCGGGGCAGAATGCTGTAAGAAGGCAACTGAATCTGTCCTCGTAGCTCCAATGGTCAAGGCCCTAGCTGCCGAGGCCGGTGCTGAAGATTGGTTCATCTGGTCGCGAGACCTCTTTCGATCTCCGGTCCGGTCCGTTATCCTTCGGGAAGTGTACTCATGCCTCCTTGCTGCTCGCAAGATGGCATCGAAAGTTCTGTGCTAGAACTGCTCTACTGCCAGTATGATCTCCAAGTGGAGCCCCTGTTGAAATCGTTGTGCTTTGTCTAGCTCGGTTGCCACCAAAGTGGGAGCAAACCGACTCAACCTTGAAAACTCGGCCGCATATCCGTCGACCGTCCTGTTCATCTGCCTGAGATTACTAAACCTGGTCTGCAGGTCATATCTAGCCACTGCGTCGAAGTACTTGGTCTGAAACATATCACTGAATAATGCCCATATGACAGGCGTACCTAAACTCGCTACTTGCATAGCCCACCAGCTGCGGGCTAGGTCTAGTAACTGCAGGCGCACCACCGCAACCTTCTCTGCTTCAGGGGTCCTGGCTGCCTCTAAGATAACTTCAATGTCCTGTAGCCAGGCATCTGCAGCAATAGCATCCTCGCTGCCATCGAAGAAGGGAGGGTTCAGGCGCTTGAAATTGTTGACCGTACTGTTCCCTCGAGGACCAATTCTGCTCATAGCATCTTGTACCGCTTGCTGCAAGGCATCACCTTGACGGTTCTGAGACGCAAGCAACTCACGGATAAGCCCTATCAAGACCCCATCCTCTGACCCTGCTAGCTGAACTGGCTGGAATGGGGGCTCTGGTTCTCCAGAAGATATGGCTCGAGAGGTGGCTGCGGAGGACTGATCTTGATCTTCTTGTTGTTGCTGGTCTGCCGGCCGAACTTCTTCTGGCCGATCAACAGGAATGATGCCACTGAAGCAATGACATCGGGAATATTAAGGAAGGACCAGGATAGAACAATGATGCAAGCATGTTATCAAGTCAGGAATCCAAGAAGATAAGAAGATACGAGTGGAGATCAAAGGCGAGTACAGATTGAGACATCTATCTGGTAAACCCTCACATTTCTTGATTGACAAGACCTGCATGGGCCACCACTTAAACCATGTCACGCCCCAGAACCAGAATACTGGAGAGCGGGGGCGGACACAGCCAGCTACGTATAATGAAATGGAATCCATCTCATTATATGGTCACGGCTGTCTAGAAATATGAGGGTTTATCTACAAGCCATCAGTCTCTTAAGGTCATAAATTATCCTATTGTCTCAATCTCAACCAACTAATAATAGTCACAAGATATTAGATCACCAAATATACAATTGTAAGGCGTCCCAAACATTACATATCCAGATGATCATGAAGCTAGTCGTACAAAATATAAGGACTAGCAAGAGTTAAGTCATACATGATCAACCTCGAGTTGCCAATCATGATTACAGCCCGTAGACAGACAGTAAATAAAGTTGCAAACGAGCTAACACTTGCTCGGCGGCTAAACGCCTCAAAAGAATAATGTACAATAGAGTGGGAGAACAAAAGAAACCCATACGTTGCCCTGGTTACGCCTGGTGTTCACCATCGGGCTGGAAAGCAGGTAGATCTTTTGCTGCTGCTCCGATATCTGGCCATACAAAACCAGCTGGGTCAGACCCCAGAAAGAGCAAGTGCTACAAAGGAGGCCACGAAATAAGAACAAAAGCCAGCAATTAACACAATAATATAATTACATAATAAGAGATGGTAATTAAGAAAAGCATGATAGGTGGATATAACAGACAATCTTGTACAAAATTGATAAAAGACAGAACATATGGAAAAGCATGACAGGATGATATACGATGAGATAACCATGGGACTATTCAGAGAACCAGGTTACAACCCGTAAACCAAACAAGGACTGAGGTTGTAACCCTTCGTCTGAACGGAACTTGGATTCTCCTACCATTTATCGGCCAGATATAAGAAAATCATGACAGGTAGCAATTCTTAAGCAGGAATCAAGACAAGACTAGACAGGTTATACTTCACTCAATCAATCACGGCCAAGCAAATACTACGGCTTACTACTTTAACTAACTAGGGTTATCACAAACCTAATTACTAACAAGATGCAATGAGAATTCCAAGTCCGGTTACCTGTTTGTTACTACCTGAGTGATCCCAACAAGAAAAAAAAAAGATAGTAGGATATAGCAGACACACTGTAGTAAGATACATGTGTCCTAAGGTACCACACTCGACGGCGGGCTGGAAGTGCGCTCATCTCGACGGATAGCAACAAATCCCTAGTATATATATATGACCGGGACCAAAGGGGCAACGGGTAACTGGGAAATTCTCTATGAACTATTTGATCAATCTAATTATTAATCCTAGCCATATTCAGTATGAATCCCTGACCGTGGGAAACCAGGGATTCATGTCCTAGACATGATGCAAGACAAGACAGGTTCGTTTGTACAAACACAATCATCCACGGTGTCCAGGCCACTTATTCTTATTAAGTCGGGTTAGCCATCGCAACAGCATTAAGTTATCAAGTCAGGTTACAAGTCAAGTCAAGTCAAGAGTGCGCCGCCACGGGCCACTATCAAGTTATCAAGATAAATCATGTCAGGGTACTTGTCAGGAGTACGCTACGACGGACTACTATCATGTCAGGTTGGTCATGTCAGGAGTGTACCACTACGGGTTACTGTCGTGTTAGGAGAGTTGTAGAGGAAGAAGAAGAAGAAGAAGAAGGAAATTAATGGTGGAAGTTATGAGGAGAGAGAGTGGTAGGTGGGGGTTATAAAGAGGGGGAGTTGTGGTAGAATGAAGGTGGAGTGTAGGTTAAGGTGATCCAACTCACATAAAACTGAACCAATCCAAATAAAATCGAGCCATGCCAAAAACCCAAAAATACGAAAAATACTGAAATCCCACAAGTTAAGAAAAATAAAAATACATGTAAAAATCCAGATACGAGTATAAATACGAAATACGGGAAATACGGAAAATGAGGGTGACACATTCCTCCAAACATCCACAACAACCCGGTGTTCCAAGAAGATAGTCCGGAGGAAATGGTTCATCCAACAGATGCAGCAGATCATGACATCCCCGAGGACGTCCACAATTCTCAAGATGAGGCAAGATCTGAAGCTGGGGGTGCCACCCTTTCTGAGTCTGAACCAGAGGAGAACATTCCCACATACCGTGACGACTTCTCTGTACGAGGGTACGACTCAGAGGGCACGTCTTCTACCGTTCCTTCCATCTCTCATCATATAAGGACGGTATTTATGACGAACATCAACCAAGAGGGTCCCAGTGATCACCAACGCATTGACACTCTAGAGGCCATACTGTATGCCTTGGTCAAATCCGTAGACGAGATTAAAGCGGCCCTTCCGACTTTGCAAGGAAGGACGCCTGAGCAAACAAGTTTGGGTCCTGCGGTCAATGCAGACTCGAACTCAGCTGCACCAAACTCGGGCGATAATCCTCCTAAAATATCGGCTCCTACCGCTACAGATGAGGCCAGGAAGGAAGAAGAGAGGTCCAAGCGCTCCGGGCCATGTTCCAAGCCCGAGAAACTTGCCAGGCCCTCAGGATACGACAACCATATCCCGCTGCGTGGAGAGATGTCCCCTTCCCACCAAAATATAAACCATTCCACATCAATCCATATAATGGAAAGACATCTGCAAGCAGGTACATCACCTACTTCGAAGTCACAATCGACCATCTGCCTCTTGACGATGCCATCCTTATGCGACTGTTTATTGGAGCCTTGGAAGGGGTCGCCTTCGACTGGTATCGCAACTTGCCGGACAATTGCATCCACTCCTTCACCGGCTTCAAACGCATGTTCCTAGAAAGGTTATACGAAGTAGGACAAGACGTGACAATGTCCACTCTCATGGATGTTGTTCAGGGAGAAAAGGAGCTAACAAGAAATTATATCGAACGATTTTGCCAAACCGCGATGAAGCTGCCTTCCGGCAACCCTAATTCCTCCTTGATTGAAATTTGCCAGAAGAGACTGCTTCCCACAATCAGCCTCTGGATGGGTGGAAGTGAATTTAAGGATTGGAAGACGTTCATCATCAGTGCCACTAGCACAGAAGACAAGGTGAAGAAAGCCCGCCAACTGGGATTGTACATCTCGGAAGGGGAAGACAAGGGCAAACGCCCTAACGTCAACAACAACAACGGTGGTAACTCCTCCAGCAACCGAGACAACAAAGGCAAGCAGGCTATGGTGGCCGACACAGCCCCAAAGCCCGAATCGAAGCCAGCCGAAAAGCAGTGGCCTCAGATGACCTACTCCTTCGAGGATGGCCATGTTAAACCCATCTTAGACATGCTCATCCAAGGAGGACGAATTCAGCTCCCTCCTCCCAGGCGTGAGCCTTGTCCTACAGATATGGAGAGCCCCAAGTACTGCCATTACCATCGCTATGTTCACCATGCTACACAAGACTGCTATCAGCTGAAGCGATACATCCAATATCTCATCGATTCTAAGGCCCTGGCCATTAATTTCGAAGAGATGACCGTGGTAGCCAACATGGTGTCAGTACAATTAGGTAGCTTCCCTCCGATAAAGACTCAAGATGGAGTAGTACCCGTCCCCAGAGCAAAGATGGAGGTCTCTAACCTTCCACCTCCTCGAGACCAAGCTGCTGGGCTAGTGCCCCTTACTTCATCAAGGGAGGAGATCATGTGGGTCCATCCGAACTTGGTACCTGAGGTAACTCAGTCCGAACCCCCATCCACCAGCAAGAAGAAGAATGGAAAAGTCAAATCATGTTGCACGATCTCGATAGAGGTCGAAGAAGCTACTGCTGTTGTTATCCGCTCCGGCGCACAAACCCAACCTCCACCGGGTAACTCGGCTGAAGATCATCTGCCGACAGCTGCTGATGCTCCGGGACCTCCGCAGTCTTCGACGACCGACAAGCCTAGGCCGAAGGAGACTCGCTTCGACAAACCGCTCCGAAGGGAGACGCCTCATAGGCTGGAGAGGCCGTACAACTTTGACATCCTGGTACAATTGGCCAACACACCGGCCACAAGCAGATGAGCTCAATCCCTCTGTCAAACCGATGACAATTCGTCTTTCCAGAATGAATCGGCAATCGAGCACTAAGCCAGGGACTGCTAGCCAGCCAACAACTCCCTACTCAGCACCGAGCACCAAACTGGGGGTAGCTAGTATGCCAACAACTTTACGTCCTGCTCCACCCATGGAGCCCCTGATAATCAAGTTGCCCAAGTCATCCTCTCAGTCTGTATTTACACAGGGGGTGGCTGAAGAAGAGTCAGAGCTGGCTAAGTATGTGGCTACTTACACTGATGTTCCATCCGCAGATGATGCGCTCACCTGCACACACAAGTGACAAATATCTACACCGCAAACCAACTTACTCCAGTGGAAGACGCTTACTGCATAATCGAGGGAGGGGATCACCCAATCATCTTCGGCCGGAAGAATGATCCACAGCCCTTCAAGATAGAAGAAGTTGAGCTCGAACCCGATACCGGGAGATTGCCCCTTTATCTATATAGTCCCCAATCCAAGTACCTTATGCAAAAACAAGGGTATGATCTGGAAACTACACCAGGCTTGAACTACGATACTGGACGGCGATTACCCTTACAATTGCCGATCCCAGCTGGGAAACCACAAGACTACTACAACAAAACCAGATGTGGGCTAGGTTATGTCACACCCGCGACGACACTTGAAAGCTCAGACGAAGAATGCGACTGGCATTCACACTCAACCAGATCACCCACTTCCGATTCAGATGTCAGTATCGGGGACATGCTCAGGCAAGTCTGGTCCGTCAATATGGCATTTGTCGACGCCTACGAAGAAGATAAAGACATTCTTGAACTTCTTGAGCTAGAGCCATAGGCACAACAACTAGATGCACAGTAGGAGAAGCGGTTCGAACAAAGAGAGCCTCCCACCGAGGATGAGGCTGTACAAGTCGATCTCGGTGATGAATCCTCTCCCAAGCCCATCTTCGTCAGCAAGAATCTGACAGATGAAGAGCGAGAATCACAACTACAACTCATCAGAGAATATATCGATGTGTTCGCCTGGAGCTACGAAGATATGCCGGGACTGAACCCCGAGATTATACTTCACAAACTCAACATCCGTCCGGATGCAAAACCAGTCAAGCAACAGAAACGTCGGTTCCGTCCTCACGTCATGAATGCCATTGAAGCCGAGGTAAACAAACTGATAGCCAGCGGCTTCATCCGTGAGGAACAGCATCCTGACTGGGTCGCCAACATAGTTCCAGTCCTCAAGAAGAGTGGAAAGATTCAAATCTGCATCGACTTTTGTAATCTGAACGAGGCGTATCGTAAAGATGAGTTCCCTCTCCCTATCACGGACATTATGATTGATAACACCTGCGGCTTCGAGCGCATGTCATTCATGGATGGTTTCTCGGGATACAACCAAATTAAGATGTCTCTCGATGACGAGAAGTACACATCATTCCGAACACCAATTGGCACATACTGCTACACAGTTATGCCTTTCAGTCTAAAGAATGCTGGCGCTACCTATCAAAGAGCTATGAGCATCATCTTTAGAGACCACTTACACAAAATAGTGGAATGCTACGTCGACGACATCGCCGTCAAAAGCCGCTCTAAGGAAGATCATCTGCATGATCTGAGGACAATGTTCGACTGATACGAGCGCACAATTTGAAAATGAACCCCATAAAATCCTTCTTGGGCGTATCCAGCGGGAAGTTCTTGGGTTTCATCATTACCTCCCAGGGTATTCACGTAGACCCTGAGAAGACGAAGGCAATCATGGAGATGGGTCCCCCGAAAAATCTCCGTGAGCTTCGGGGCCTTCAAGGGAGGCTAGCCTACATCAGGAGGTTTATCTCCAACCTCTCCGGACGATGTCAGCCATTCACCCACCTCATGAAGAAGGGTATTTCATTCGTATGGGATGAAGAATGCCAGCGCGCCTTCGACAGCATCAAAGAATATCTGACGAACCCTCCAGTTCTGGTAGCTCCGATTGCTGGAAGGCCATTCTTGCTCTATGTACGAGCGATGGAACATTCTCTCGGTGCTCTGCTAGCACAAAACAATGAGACAGGCCACGAACAAGCTATATATTACCTCAGCCGAATGATGATGGGGCCGGAGCATCGATACACTGCCGTAGAGAAAGAGTGCCTTGCTCTGGTTTTCGCCATTCAGAAGACGCGACACTACATCACGGGACAAACCAGCTATGTCATATCAAGAGTTAACCCCCTCCGGGTCCTCATGACCAAGCCAGGTGCACTCAACTCTCGCCTCGCTACCTGGGCAATTTTATTATCTCCCTACCATATGATCTTCGCCCGCAGAAGGCTGTTAAAGGTCAAGCTCTGGCAGACTTTTTAGCAGCCCATCCAGGTTCGGAGTCAACCAGAATAGACGAAGAGATTCCAAATGAGGTCGCTAATTCAAATGTGGCCTCCCATGATACCATATGGCAAATGTTCTTTGACGGCGCTTCTAGAACTGGGCCCAAGGGCAACATCGTCGCTGGAGTCGGAGTAGTGCTGATTTCTCCCACCGGGTTGGTGATCAATCGAGCTTATTCCCTCACAGAGCTCTGTTCGAACAATGTGGCCGAGTACAATACTTTGGTTATTGGTCTCCGACTTACAAAAGAGCTGGGGGTAGAGCACCTTGAAGCATATGGCGATTTACAGCTAATCGTCAATCAGATCCAGGGCTCATACGTAGTTCGCCATGAGGACATGATCCCCTACCACCAAATAGCGATCGACATCATCTCGTCCCTGGAGGGGTTCTTCATAAAGCACGTTCCCAGGCTCTAAAACATTGAAGTCGATGCCCTAGCAGGTCTTGCCGCTTCCTTAGCAGTTTCGAATCATGCTCATCACCTGGTTGACATTATAGGCCGTGAGTTGGTCTGTCCCAGGAATAATGTTCAGTGTGCTGAGAGCTACTCCGCTCTGACAATCGACGAAGCGCCAGACTGGAGACAACCGTTCATTGACTTCGTAGTCTACGATATCCTGCCTGAGAGTCTGAAGGAAGCCACTTCTATTAGAAGACGTTCCCCCAGATTCTTCTACGATACAGAGACAAAAATGCTATATCGGCGATCATACGATGGATTACTGCTTCGATAGGTGTCAAATACAGAAGCCAAAGAAGCCGTACGTGAAGCTCACGATGGCATCTGTGGGGCCCATCAGCCTGGCCCAAAACTACAAGATCGCCTCCGCTGAATGGGTTACTACTGACCCACAATGGTTGCAGACGCAATAGACTATGCACAAAAAAGCAAAGCCTGTCAAGTCCACGCAGATTTTATCCACCAGCTATCCGAGTTTCTACATCCAACGGTAGCATCCTGGCCATTCGAAGCATAGGGAATGGACATCATCGGTCCGATCACTCCGCCTTCGTCCCGAGGACACCGTTTCATACTCGTAATCACAGATTACTTCTCCAAATGGGCGGAGGATGTTCCGATAGCAGAATTAAAGACTTCAAACATGATCAGCTTCCTCAAGCATCACGTCATTTATCGCTTTGGACTGTCCCGAAGGATCATCCATAATAATGGTCCGCAGTTCGCAAGCCACGCCTTCTATCGGTTTTACGACAAGCACCGCATCCAGAATATTGCTTTAACACCATATAACCCAGCGGCTAATGGTCTGGCTGAAGCGTTCAACAAAACAATCATCAAGCTTCTCAAAAAGTTCGTGTCATCAAACAAACGCGACTGGAATGAAAAGCTCGGTGAATGCTTATGGGCGTACCGTACCACAGTACGGACTGCCACCGGGAATATACCATTCTCTCTAGTATACGGAAGTGAGGCAATTCTGCCACTGGAGACTCAAATCCCTTCACTCTGCGTTGCTCTCACATACAGATTGACGAGGATGATAATTACCATCACAGATTATAAGAATTAGAGGCCCTAGATAAGAAGCGCCTACTAGCTCAACAAAGAATCGAGCTATACAAAGCACGCATCTCCGGAGCCTTCAATAAGAAGGTTAAAATCAGAACATTCCAAGTGGGCGACCTCATTCTGGCAGTTCGGAGGCCGATGGTTATGACTCACAAAACCGCCGGCAAGTTCCAACCAAAGTGGGAAGGCCCGTTCATCATTGATGCTGTATTCTCCAATGGAGCTTACCGTCTCGCAAAACAAAACGGAGACTTGCTCATGTTGCCCATCAACGACAAGTTCCTAAAGAAGTATTACGTCTGAAACGACATCCTCCAGGGTGGCGAGTCATGTACTCTTTCGTACCGCTGAACTCATATCCCGCCTACAAATTGCCAAGATGACGAGTCACATACTCTCTCGTACCGCTGAACTCATATCTCGCCTACAAATTGCCAAAATGATGAGTTATGTACTCTCTCATACCGCTGAACTCATATCCCGCCTACAAATTGCCAAGATGACGAGTCATGTACTCTCTCGTACCGCTGAACTCACATCCCGCCTACAAATTGCCAAGATGATGAGTCATGTACTCTCTCGTACCGCTGAACTCATATCCCGACTACAAATCCTCCAGATTATCGAGTTATGTACCTACAGGTACCACTGAACTTACATTCTGATCCCAAATCTCCAGATTGTTGGGTTATGTACCCCTGGTACTGCTAAACTCATACTCTGCTCACTACAGATAAATCTATGTCATCTCTCTTAGGTAGTAAGTCATGTATGATCGTACCTCTGAACATTCCCCCTAAAAGATCTCTCCCCTTATGATCCAATACCCGCACTTTCAGTGCACAAAAAGGGTAACAGATCCATAGATTCTTTGAAACAACCATGTCGATGTTACCTCTGAGTTGTTTCCCTTCCATCAAAAATAAACCGCCCCTCACATAGAACCTCCATGTCCTCATTACCTCTGAGTTGTTCTATATTTCCTTTATGGAGCCCACTCCTGCCACGTCCTCATTACCTCTGAGTGGGAAGGCTCCATCAAAGAAACCCTCATATTTACCATGTCCTAATTACCTCTGAGTAAGTATGTTGGTTCTCTCCCAACTTATTATCCGTATTCAGAACCAGGGTACGCCAAGGATAATAGGTCCACAAAAAGTCTCCCATTGGGGCAACTACTATAAGCAAAGAACAGAGCAAATGTATTATGTTCAAAATCGGTTACATTCACATGACTACATCTCATGAGCAAGCCAGAAAAATTCTATATTATTTCATTCAGACAAGAAGGAAAAAGATTACATTGATGTCCAAAAGAAGTAAAACACAAACTGCAGCTAAAGACAGACAGGAATATCAAGACAAAAGACGGACATTTGTGAGAGCCCACGAATCCTAGTTGCGGGGGAGGGGGGGCATATACCAATCCCTCAACCATTTTGCATATGAAGGATGTGCTTGAGCAAAATCCTCGTCCGAAGTAGGAAGGTCAGAACTCCCAGTACTACTGCCGTTAGACTGGGGCTCCTCCTTTACAGCAATGGGCACCAGCTCTTCTTTCTGTTCCTCCGTTTTTGGTATTACCTCCTCCTTAACAAGCGATGACTCTTGTTTGAAAGGGGGCAGCAGCTCTTCCTTCACAATAATCTCAGCCTTCGGCAGGGTTGCTGCAAGAATCAAAGATAAAAAGAAACAAAGTTAGGAGATGGTCACAGCCTCATACGGCCCAATTTAGACAAACTTATGCGGTCCTGTTTGAGAGAAACACATGCGGCTCTGTTCGAAGGGTCATCCTGCGATCCAGTTTGTGAAGCGTCTGGGCGGCCACTAGATAACTCCCATACGACTCGGACGTGGGATATACCCCATGCGGCTCGGACATGGGACGCATATGTGGCTCATACAAATTGAACAGAGCCGACGAGAACGAGGAACGCATTAAAGGCTTGTGTATAAAGCATGCAACAGAGCCATCTTTGTTTCAAAAGATACGATCTGCCCCAAACCCTTACCAGCAATGGGGGGTGAACGTCGGGGTGGACTTCATGCACCGGGGCTGACGAAGAAGCTACACCCTTTCCCTTCGTAGCGGCTGTGGAAGCTTTGGAGGCCATTGATGATGATGATCGAAGAAGGAAGAACAGCAGCTTAGGGCAAGAGAGGAGGAAGACAAAAGAAAGCAAAGAAGCCTCTCTATCCTAACAGCACCCTATTTATAGGCAGAAATAGGGGGGGCACGTGGACCGATAAACCGCTTCGGGTCGTGTGCTGTATGCAAAACCGACTCCTCGGATTTTGCCCCTTCTCTCATAAAGAAGATTCATCCAGGGCATAAAGTCCAAATATTTAATGAGCCAACTCTTGGGATTCCCCTAAAAGATGGCTCTAAAAAAATGAATTATGGGCAATTAATGAGACGTACGTGAGGCAGGGAGCCCATGTGGCTAGGGAGTCTATGCGGCCAGACAAGCCATGCGGCCAAGAACATCCTATGCGGCCAGCGGAGCTCATATAGCTATGCTTCTTATTCAAAGTATTCTAATTTTTCAAATTGAAAACTTTGAAGGGGGTCTTGTAGAAGCATGGAAAAGAAACAGAAGAAGCCCATGCGGCTCGAAATAGAAGAAGCCTATGCGGCTCAGAACAGAAGGAGTCTCATGCGGCTCAGGAATTTATCAGAGCCTCATGCGGCTCAGAAACTCTTTAACAGCCTCATGCGGCTCAGGCAAAGATCACGTGACCCTATGCAGTTTGCCTTTACAGCTGGCCATAAAGTGACCGCTCCCATTAAATGCTCTGACGAAAAGTGATAACTCTGACATTAAAGCTAAAATGATGACATGATGGCGTATTCCTCGAGAAACGAAAAAAATCTCCTCTACAGCTGACACGATCCACCAACCATAAAGCTTCTTATACGGCTGCCACCACCCCATGCGGCTGATGCTCGCATGCGGCTCGGAGCGTGAAGACCCTCGTCATGCGGCTCAAATTATAAGAAGTCACCCTATGCGGCTGCTGTTCTCATGTGGCACAAATCATGGGGATTATCTCTATGCAGCTCAAATATCGAGAGGCCATGACCATACAGCCTTGACACGTGGCTGGTCCTATGCGGCTCAATTGGAAACCATCCCCATGCGGCTCAGATGTCGGAGGCTACACCTATGCGGCTGCCACCTTCATACGGTTCAAAACCTAAGAAGCTACCCTCATGCTGCTTTGGCTTACGGTTATGACACGTGGCAGACGATCAGCTTCCTGTATGGCAATAAATCATTCAAGAGTCATCAATAAATCTCGACGACCAGATTTAGTGCAATCATCATAATTACCTGAATCAAAGCAGATTTATTACAATCGCAACACGTGGCAGGAGATCCGAACTTCCAAAGATTCATGACAATCAACATTAAATGCCCATACGGATTTGACACAATTAGCATTAATTGTCCAGATTCATTGCAATCAAGATTAGTGGTCCAGATTAATTGCCAATAAAATAAGATCAAGGAAAATGGTAATTAAATCCCCAAGCCGTCGACTTTTTTAGGGTGATTATTGCAAACCCTAATGGTGACACCCCACTCCTATAAATATTAAGGTGCCATTCTCTTGTAAAGGGATCGGATCTAGAGAAACAAAAAAATATAGCAAGGTGCCATTCCCTTGCAAAAGATCCCCGATCAAAAATTGAAAAAATATAGCAAGGTGCCATTCCCTTGAGAAAGAGATCCTCTCCACCCGGCTGGACACACAGAGAGACAAAGGCGCACACAGAAGAGTCTTCCCATCTTGAGAGCAGTTCTTCACCGGAGCCAAGGCTACGTCTGATCGTCCAAGGAGTAAGGCAGAGCGGACGTCGCTTTCCCGAGCCTCTATCGTCACCCCCAGAATAAAAAATAAACAATCGTACTTAGATTGCTGTACCTAGGTTTTCGTCCGTAGGCTTTCTTTGTATGAGTGAGTTTGTATTGTGAAGTAAAAGTCCAGTCCTCCGATATAATTGTTCTGTTCTTTTATAATCAATGGCAAACACCCTTGAGAATCTTATTTTGAGGTTCGATTTGAAATCTTTTTTCCTTGTTTTGATTCACCCTTACTCCATGTTATTGAATTTGATTTTGATGGATTCATTGTTGAATTTTGAATCTTGATGTTCATTGTTGATTTTGATTTTTGTATTTAAATATATTTTATTCAAGGTACAACCTGATAACATATTTGATAAGGATAGTGAGAAAGGTAAATGTCTGCCTTATTTATGTAGTTTAGAATTTGTCGCAGTTATACTAGCTAGTATGACAAGGATATAGAGCCTAATTTTAGATATATTTATCCTAGTTATGAAAATTTAGATTTTTTTACAGCCATACCTATTGGCGTGGTAAGAATTCTAGATAACATAATTTTAGGTTGTATACCTTAGTTACAGAGTCTATCGTTTATTGCAGGTATGTTTACTGGCGTGGCAAAATTCTAACAACATGATTTAAGGAAGACGTGTATGGTATCAGATTATATCTTAAATTGGTTCATTTTTTTTGAACATAGAAGCAAGAACAGATTTTATCATTATTTTTCTTTCTTGCTATTATTTCTTGTATTACCATTTTTTCTTATCTTAAATAACTATGTCCCAATTACATCAATCACCTATCTCATAACTATTTCTATCAGCTACACTTGATATCCTTGAATCTCCATATTTCTTCATTTTGGAAAGGATAAAGAAGTAACGTAAATCATCTAACTCGAAAATGACTTGATTTGTTATCTTATGATAATCTTGGTAGGAATATAATATGATAGACCTTGATATAGGTTTGGGATAGAGATGCGACTGAGATTGCGGATGAAATCAAGAGATTTATATTATCAATTTAGAAATGATCACACTTAGAGAAATATTTTGGGTATGAATAATTCATAGATATATTTCATAACTGATGATGATATTCGAGATCGACTTAGTTTTTTAGAACTGGATAAGTTTCGGTTATTGATTCTTAAGATATTTCACTTTAAGGCTATGATGTTAAACTTAGGGATTTAGTAATGGGGAAGAGATTTTAACAGTATTCAATGACGATACAAAATTGAACAAGATATTGTAAGAAAATAGCTAGGAACAAAGAGAACAGAAGAATTTTGAGTTATAAAAATTTATAGATTTTGTGAAAATTTTAAATCTAAGGAGAATAATATTTGAAGGTGTACGTTGAAGAAAATATGAAGGTTGATTTCATAATGGAGAATAACTTTTGTAAGGCCTAGTTGTTTTAGATTTGAATAATACAAGGAGAGTAATTTGAACAAGTTCCAGGATTTCATAAAACTGATTTAGAGGTTTCGGATCCAATTTAGGACAAGGTGGAAGAATTTGGATTTATGATGATTAAGTGGTTAGTGTTGATTCCTAATAAGAAGGGTATGTTTCATGAGAAATGTTTTGGAATTTAGGAAATTAAGCCTATGGTGATCTTGACAAGGTCTAATCTTCATGACGGAAGGGTATAAATTTGGTGGTAGTCATATAAAGGTTGATTTTCATATTGGGACTTGTGAGATAAAGATATGTTTGGCAAATAATGATCAGATAAACTTGATAGTATCAGAGAGAGATGATTAACTTGACTTCCCTATGAAACCTTATCTTTTGCTTTCCCTATCAAAAAGAGGAAAATTGACTTATTCTACATCCTTGAATCATCTTTTAAGTTTTTAATATTGTTCAACCCTAACTTCCTTGATCGCGACCAATCGATTTTTGTCATCTTTCTTAATATACCAATGTCCTGGGTCGAACCTAATTGAATTAAATTTAATTATGATATGAATATCCATCCATGGATGCTCATGCTCAGATTTCGATGACCTTGTTCTGCATCTTGCCTAAATCCTGATTTACCAGGAATTGATCAACTTAGATCGTGTCGAGACTAATTTTTTTTGGATTTCAATGCTATTGCCACTCGTGCTTTAACTTTCGATTTTATTCATCTTTGGATTTTAAACACTCGTACCTAAACTCTTTCCAACCATGATTTGATTTCCTAAATCATATCTAAATTCCTTGTGATTAGTCGTGCCCAGATGACCTAGCATGACTAAGACGACATTGAATCCCTTGATCGTGATTTTAACGACCATAACTATACATTTTACCTTGCCTCTAAATCGTGCACATATAATTTTGTTTATATCACGATTCTATCATGCAAAATCACTCATCGTGCCTAAAGAATTTTGAAATGTTTGTCCCGATCATGCAAAACTCGTCATTCCTTGATCGTGCCTAAGATATCGCCTAAACCTTCTATCTTATTTTACCACCACTACCAACCTTTAATTTTGAGGACGAAATTATTTTAAGGAGGGTAGATTTGTAACTACCACTTTTCTAGAATAAGGGTATTTTCGTAATTGTGTAATTTTTTAAATTATTTTATTGATATTTTTATTGATGCATTTTGTGATTAGTGGTTTATTTTGGTTTAACCTTAGAATTACCATGATTATAGAGTAACCATGATCAGATACTAAATATCATTATTTGATTAGTAATTAGGTTCTAACCTAATTAGGAATGTTTTAGATTCATTTTAGGGTGTTATTTAAATTGCTTTTTGGTATTTTAGCTTATAGGATTTTTAAATGACTTTAAGTTGAGGGTTTTAGGCTTGTGACTAAACCCTAACCATAGCCCAGTATGTGGCCGGCCAAGGCAGCACCCCCTAAATAAACATATCATAGCCCTTGCTTGTTCCTTTACATCAAAGCCTAACCCTAGTTTTCATTATTCTTCAAAGTAGCCTCCCTCCTTCATTTTTCATCCAACTTGGACCAAACCAATTCCATTGCAATCCTCTGGTGGAGAAGAAGTCTCTAGTGGCTAGCTAACAAGGATTGGAGGCTTTGGACCGTAGGAGATCGGCATCGGGACGTTTAGAGTATTTTTTGCATTGAGATTTTGACTCTTAATAGGTAAATGCTTTTAAACTCCTTTTAATCCTGATTTTTCTTCATAAAAGCATGCATCTAGGTACCCTAGACCTGTAGATATAGTTTGCTTAGATTTCATGTCCGTTTTATATATGTATTGGATGTGTGTCGGTGTATGTTAACATGTGCTTGATGAAATACCTCTTAGAAATAAAAGTTATTATTTTTCAAAACTAATTTCATATACTTGTAGCCCTATACGAGGGGATTCCAAAACATACTTTTTTTGTTATTTTTTGATACTATTTTCGTGTCCAAACAGGACACGGGGATGTAGCATGAGGTCCTGTGGACAGCCCTGCACTGTCCTGCATCCTGAGAGTCATAACTCGATGGATACGACACAGTTTCATGAGAAATTTTATGGATATGTGGGGACAACCTCTGCCCACGTGCTCATGAAATTTATAAAGTTTTGTTGAATGTGCATAAAGAAATCACACCTGCGTTGATTCGGCTGACACCGTGCACGCGCGCATAACCCTCTCCGATACGCTGTTCGTGCGACGCATGGACACTGCTTGGACATATGTCAGGGTGTCGACTACCTAGACCTTGATCCTACCTAGCCATATGCACGAGCACGAGGTCCATTGTGTCGTGTGTCATGGCCTGGACCCTTCGACATGGCCGCACGAGCCCTAACCGATCACAGTTTTTGACACTTCGAGTTGGGTTCTGACATAGGCTTTTGGACACGATTCTGACACTTGGTTGGATACTGTGACACCCCCATATATTGACACATATATTGTCACGCCCCGCTCTCGTACGAGCGATCGTTCTCGCTAAGGCGTGATGCCGTACGAGCCTAGATTGCGCTCGTACAAGGCAGTTTTATAATGGTCGATTACAGCGCCTGCGACGGGGTCGTCGCACAGAAGTCCCAAGCAGAAACATTGAACATGCATCAGAAATTTAGAAGCAAATACAAGTTATTCAAAAGTTCTCTTTATTGATATTGAACAATAAGATTACAATAGGGCGCAAGGCCATGATTACAAGTCCCTTATTTTATAAGTTACTCTGCTCTCTCTCATCTCTCGATACAATGCTTGAGCCAGCGGATGCTTCAGAAAGCAATGTCCATACATTATGTCCCATATAAGTCTTGACTCCATGCGGCCGTATGCTTCGAATCGCCAAGGAACTCCGTGCCTCGACACATCCAAGCGAGCTCTGTGCCACGAGCTTTTACATGTTCCTACACATGAAAACTGTGTGGATGTCAGTACTCATCTGTACTGGTGGAGTGAGCTCCTCGCCCACCCATACAAAATTGACACGTTCATTTACTTTATGCAGCTTAAACCCTTTTGATTGTCTTTCTAGTCTTGCTTTAGAATCAATTTTAGAACAAGACGTCCTGGCCTATACTTGGCAATACAATGACAGGGTCATGCCATACTCTATTCGTGACTTTAAGACATATTCGAGGCAGTGCCTCGCCGAGTAAAAACTTATGCAACTCGACCGTGCCAAGACTTTCACTTAAATTTATGTACCTCAAGACCATTCTCGTGCCAACGACATCAAGGGGACGACTCGTGCAGGTCGTGCCAGTAGACATGATCGTGCCTTAAGATCGAGATTGTGCCTCCCAAGGGTCACCAGACTTAACCAACTCGCCTTACGGCCCTTCATGACTTAACTTGATGCAACTATGCCACATTCATGCCGAAGCATGTGTCCTTGCTATAACCAACTCTTAGGCTCTAGAATGGTGCTGCAACCGTGCACACCTAACTCATGCCGATTCAAGGTTAGTGCTTGCTCTAAGCGTAACTCGTTAACCCATCTCGTAACTTGCTAGTACTTGACGCAGTCCAAAGGCATACACGCGGATAGCCATTTTATGCCGACACATCTATATGAGTGGTCACTAGCAATGTCAAGCTATCTTGGATCTTTACATATGGTGATCATTCGTGTGGCGAGGTACGAGCTCCCACCGGATGACCCGCAGCCTATATTGTAACGGTTCACTTCAATCGAGTCGTACCGTCGATGAAGGCTATATAATATCTGCAATTCCTCCTAGGCCAATACGAACCTCGCGCCCCAGGATTGCTCGAGGAATTTACTCTTGCGCGCAAGTTGTCCAATGACCATGTAAGATTCAACTCGATCTACTAAGTCCTTCCTTAATCATGACCATGCTTTCTAACTTTCTATCGAGACTCCCAAGTAGCGGGACCGATCTCATTGACAACCAGTCGCGTGGACTTTCTTATCGAGACTCCCAAGTAGCGGGATCGATCTCGTGCACTTCCTTATCGAGACTCCCAAGTAGCGAGACCGATCTTGTGTACTTTCTTACCGAGACTTATCGAGACTCCCAAGTAGCGGGACCAATCTCTTGCACTTCTTTATCGAGACTTATTGAGACTCCCAAGTAGCGGGACCGATCTCGTGTGCTTCCTTATCGAGACTTATCGAGACTTCCAAGTAGCTGGACCGATCTTGGCGACAACCAGTCGCGTGGACTTTCTTGTCCGTGGCATGCTTTTTACTAAACCAACCGTGGCTCGTGCCTTAGACAGACCTTGTTCTCCAGGCGACGTTATCGCTCAAGTCATATACTTTATATGACGAGCCTTGTTCTCGTGGGACTATGTGACTTGACAACCACAAATAATAGGGGACAGTGCTTGCTATGACTTCGATAGCCCAGCAAAACTCTTTTCTAACTTATTCGGGCAACGACTCGACGAGCAAAGGCTACGCCAAGTTTTGCATCGAGAGAACGTGTCGTGCACGCATTCGACTTGATCAACCAAGCTTTTTGGGTGCCTAGACTTGAGACACATGCTGTGCAACACGACTTAAACAACGGGACAGGCGAAGGCTATGCCAAGCCTTGGACGACGGGACCGTGCATGCTTTATCAAGCATTCGTGCGGGCGACGCCTATGACTTAGGCTAATTCCAGCATTGTGGCAACTTAGCAACTTAGTCCAACTTCCTTCTCCCAAGCCACGGGACAAAGGACCGAGGGTCACTTTGAAAGCACGCTGAGCAGGCTTCTAAGCAGACCGTGGGACCTTTTTCCATGTTCTAACACATTTTGATCCGTCGGGATTATTTCCTTAGCTATGTGGATGCGTCTCTTTAATTATCAAGCCTAACTTGTGCAGGTTGAAAATATTCGATTTATTAGGTGAAGGCTAAGATAAGGCAAGTTCACCGAAACTACCCCACTTGAGCGAGGAGTCGCCTCGACTGAGCGAGTCTTCGCGCAATCGTTGCAAGGCGAGGTCCGAACGTCGTCGGCATTTCGATTCCTCCGATTGACTGAGCGGGACGGGGCACTACACATGTGGGCCACCTTTTTTTCGAATTATCTATGTGTATATATATGCATATTTATATGTATCGGTGTATGTATATCTATATATATATTTATATGTATCGGTGTATGTATATCTATATATGTATATATATATATATATATATATATATATATATATATATATATATATATATATATATATATATATATATATATATTATATATAATATATTATATATATATATATATATATATATATAAAATATATATATATATATAAGAAAGAAAGAAACATGTGTGTGTGTGTGTGTGTGTGTGTGTGTGAGCTGGTGAGGGGCTGCTGTAAGGGGACAGCAAGGTGTGCACACAATACAACATAAGTATATATATATATATATATATATATATATATATATATATATATATATATATAAAATATATATATATATATATATATATATATATATATATATATATATATATATATATATATATATATATATATATATATACTTATGTTGTATTGTGTTGCCTTGGCTATGTTTTCCTAGAAATTTTCTCAGGTTAGGGTTTGTCCTCATCACACCAGCAGCATCACACACACACACACACACACACACACACACACATGCCTATTTCACTTTTTCTCTTCCCTTTATATATATATATATAATTTTTTTTCCTTTATATATATATATACATATATATATATATATATATATATTTTATATATATATTTTTTTTTTTTTTTTTATATATATTTTATATATATATATATATATATATATATATATATATATATATAAAATATCTATATATATATATATATATATATATATATATATATATATATATATATATATATATATATATATATATATATATGTATATATATAAGTAATTTTTTGGCAGAATGCTCTCCTTCCCTGCTCCCCCCGTTCACGCGCTCCCCTCCCCTTGGCCGGCTTAGGCCGGCCACCCCTCCTCCTTCTCCCTCCTCCCCCTCGCCCTTTTCGCCCGTCTCCGTCGTTCTGCCCCGTTCCTCTCCTCCGATGGCGCTCTATTGGACCCCCGAGGCTCTGGCCCTTATCCAGCTCCTTCCCGCAGCCCTCCAAGCTCGCCCTCCTCCTCCACCCCCTCCGTTCACCCCTTCGCCACCAGCTTCCTCCCCCTCCGAGGAGCCAGGTGCGCCCGTTTCTCCTGCTCCTCCGCCATGGGGTAATCCCGCCATCCTCTCCTCGCCAGGGTTTTCCCCCCCTCAGGGAACGCGTTCCGCCCCGACTCCTGCCCCGGCCAGTGGAGCCTCCGTCGCCGGGTTGTCATCGGAGCAGCTCTACGTTCCCGCCTCCTCATTTTTTTCGAACTCCCTCGTTCCACCCTCGGGAGCTGTGTCCTCCTACAGCTCCGGCCTAGGGCCCCCCGCCTCATGGCAGCTCGGGCACGCCACCAATGGCGTCTATTCCGAGGCAGTCTCCTCAGGAACCGCTGCTGTCCCTACACGTTTCCCAGCTACCCCCCCAGTCCCATCGCGGGTCCCACCTGGCGAGGCCTGCCGTCTTCCATGCTGCGCAGGTCCATGCGTAATTGCCTGCTTCAACCCCCTTTGGGGACCAGCGCCCCACGTGGGTCCTTACGCAATTGCCAGCTTCCTTTCGCTTTGGGGACCAGCGCTCCCAAGCACTTCCCAGCCCCCCACGTGGGCCCCAGCCAGCTTGGACATCCTTTCCCTCTCCCGCGCTTTTCCAGGAGCCCCCCTCCCTTGCGCAATCCAGCGCCCCTCGCGGGTCCCAGCTAGTTTGGACTTCTGCTCCCCCTATTGCGCCTTTCCAGCAGGATGGGGTGTCCACCCACCCCTCTGCGCAATTGAGTGGTTACTCCTCTTCCGTAAGGGGCCCCCACCCCTTTGCGCATTCCACCAGTGCTCCTAGTGGGCCCCATCAGGAGCCGCCTCCTTGTGCCCCAACTGCGCATCTCCAGTCATTCCCCCCCTGCGGGAGCCCCCACCACCTTGCGCAATCCAACAGTTCTTCCTTGCCTATTCCTTCCCTTCTCCCTTCCCTCCCATTCTTCCAATGCGCTCCAGCGCCTGTCCCTCCATCCTCCCAGGCTCCGCCCCCCTCCCCAGGCATGCCCGCCTTCCATAGCTCATCCCCGGCGCCATCCACTCCCCCAACTCCCCTGCCCGCTGTGGCCCGCTCTCCTCCCTTGGGGGGGCGCCCATCGACCCCGAGCCCTCGGAGCCCTCTCCCGCTCCCCGACCTCTAGGCCTACGTCCACCTCCGGTGGGAGTCCAGCATTTCCTTCCCCCTTTGTCGGCCATCCCGTCCCTCCTTTCCCTCTCCCCCCCCAGTGGCGTCATGGCCTCCGAATTCCCCCCCTCCGTTGCTCCATCCGGGAGGCCCGCCCCGGCCCTCTCCTCCCCCTCCACCTTCGGCCCCGAGCACCCCAATCCCATGAGCGACCCCCCGCTCTCCCGCTCCGCCCCTTCGGGTCTTGCTTCCTCTGGACCGCCCCAACCCTCCTACGCCGCCATGCTTCGTCCGGACCTCCTTCCCTCGAAAGGCGTTATCCTCCCAGACGTTCAACTGCCAGACATTGAATATTCGCAAGAGTTTTCAACCCCCGTCATCCCCTTTTCCGACATGGAACTATCGTCGCTGTCTACGGCCTTCCCACACACATTCATCCTTAAATTCTCCACCGGATGCCCCAAACTTCCCAGGGTGCAGGAAGCGATCGCCAAATGGAATCTCTCGACCGACTACCGAGTGGCCCCCCTCGACCCCAGACATATTCTCCTTCACCTCTCCTCGGATCGCGACCACAGGACCGTGTGGTCCAAGGGAACCTGCAAGATCGACACCCACCAGATGAAGATTACCAAGTGGTCACCAGAATTCAACCCCAAAGAAGACTCAGCCACGGTTGCAGCTTGGGTTACCCTTCCCAATCTTCCCCTCATCTGTTTTGTTCCCGCGGTGCTAAAGCGCATCGCCAACTCCTTCGGGACGTATGTGGCTTCGGCTCCTGAGACCAGTAATCCTCACCAAAGCCCACTACGCCAAAATCTGTGTCGAACTAGACCTCACCTCCGAACCACCCAATTTCATCAATATCGAGCTTGGCAATCATACCCACATCCCAACAAATCCTCTACGACAATCACGTACTGTTCTGCAACCATTGCCACCTAAGGGGCCACCTTCCTAAGAACTGCCACCGTTTGCATCCGGAGCTTAAAAAGAAGCCATCCAGGAAAGACTACGACCTACCGGTCGGGAAGACCCCCAAGTCGCCCATTCTCCCCCTTCCAAACACCCACATTCGTTTCGATCCCAGTAACGGAGAACCAGCCTCCAGCGAAGCATCGAGCAGGGCCCTGATCCCCTTCACTCCCCAACACATAGAGACCTCCAATCAATTCGCCATTCTCGATTCAGAGGACCCGGAGCTAGGCTTCTCTCAAGACGACTCCAGCACCCCCGACCTGCCACCCTCCTCTCCCATCCTCTCGCACGTGGAGGACGCCACCAAAGCAGGATACGCAGATCAACGTCAACTCCTCTCTGGTCAGGAGGTCGCCTCCCTGGCCCCTCCTCCTTCCAATGGCACTCATCAATCCCCCAGTGCGATCCCAGTCGAAGAAGTCCTAGCCATCCTTGGACCTAACCAAGTGAGGAGAGGCCTCCAAGTGCTAGCTGCAGGAGCCCCCCTCCAGCAACTGCTGGCCGAGAGCGCGCACGACTCCCTTGCCATCCCCCCGCAGGAGACAGCAGTCGACACAGCTGGCAATCTAATCGGACTTCCACCCGGTTCGTACGAGTGCCACAACTACAACCCGCCCACAACATCGAACGTCAACCCGGCTGATGCCCTATGGAGCAAATCAGGATCCGACAAGACCGCCACCATCCAAACTAGATCCGCCGCAAGGTGGAACAAAAAACACCCCCACAATCTCTAAATGCTGAACGTCCTATCCTGGAACATTCGAGGTCTGGCCAATAAACCAACTTTACGGAGAATTACCAGTCTTCGAAAAATTCACAAGATCGACATCTTCATCATCATCGAACCCAAAATCCCTTCCAAACGTCTCAAATCTACTCAGTTGGCTCTGGGCCTCCCTACGGCTATTGCCGGCAGGCACGACATCTGGATTCTCGGGACGAAGGAGGTTAATCTCGATATCATCCAGGACACCCAATAAGCACTCTCCTGCTGGGTCTCTTACCCCTCCCTTTCAGAGCGGGCCATCCTTTCAGCGGTCTACGGTAGCTGTGTCATCGCAGAACGGAAACACCTATGGAACGACCTTCTCGACACCTATCTCCTCAACACCAACACCCCCTGGCTTTGCATAGGGGACTTCAACGCCATCACCATTAGAGACGAAAAGATTGGAGGTCGCCCTACGCCCCTGTCAGCCATGCAAGACTTCAACAACTTCATCTTCAATGCTCACCTTACCCCTCTTCAGTTCAAAGGCAGCGAATTCACATGATGTAACCTGCAGGACGGCGACCGCCGTCAATACTCCCGTTTGGACAGAGCCCTCACCAACGTGCGTTGGCACGGTATGAGAATCAGCTCCACCCTGACCCACCTCAACTCCACCGAATCCGACCACGCCCCCATCCTGGTGGAAATCAAAAACAGATCCAACCCATCTAAAAAGAACTTCCAATTCCTCGACTTTTGGACCGACCACCCGCAATTCCTGAGCATCGTGGCAGAGGCGTGGAATAGTCAGGACTCCCCTCATCCTCTCACTCGGGTCAGCAACAAGCTCAAAGCCACCAGGAAAGCTCTTTCCAATTGGAGCAAACAAGCATTCGGGGACATCTTCCAAGCGAATCGCGTCGCAGAGGACGATGTCACCCGAGCTGAAGCTTTATTCCTCTCCGATCGATCCCCTGTGGCGAGAAGTGCCTTGAACCTAACCAAGGCTATACTCAAATTCAGGCTCAAGGTTGAGACCGACTTCTGGAAGCAGAAAGCCAGACTGAAATGGGACAGCGACGGGGATAAAAACTCTAAATATTTCCACGCATGCGTCAACGACAAAAGAAACAAACTCTCGATTCATCATATCACCGACGAACAAGGCATCACCAGATCAGACCACAAGGGGATCCAAGAGGCGGCCGCTGATTTCTACACCAAATTATTCTCCAAGGAGAAGATCCTCAAAGACAACTAATTCCTTGAACAAATCCCCACCATCATCAACGACTCCGACAATGCCCTGCTGGAGCGCCCTCTGTCCGAACAGGAAGTGAAAGACGCGGTTTGGGCTTTGAACGCGCATAGTGCCCCCGGCCCAGATGGCTTTTTGGGCACTTTTTTCCGTACCTGTTGGGACATCATCAAGCAGGACATCACCGCAGCGACGATCGCCTTCCTCGAAGGAGCTCCTTACCCTAAAGCTATCTCCAGCGCCAATCTCATCCTCATCCCGAAGAAAGATAACCCCAACTCCTTTCGCGACTTTCGACCCATCAGTCTGTGTACATTCACCAACAAAATTATCTCCAAGATCATCGCATCCAGAATGATTGAAACCCTCCCCAAAATCATCTCGGAAGAGCAAAGCGGATTCGTTCGCGGTAGAAACATCCAAGACAACATTATGCTGGCCCAGGAACTTATCACCTGTATGAAATTTTTGGCAAGAGGGGGCAATATTACCATCAAAATTGACATAGAAAAAGTATACGACAGACTAGATTGGCAATTCATGATTTGGGATCTTCAGAGCATTCGGTTTCTCCGAGAATTGGACCAACATCGTATGGAGATCTATCAGCAACTCATGGTTCTCCACGGTCATCAACGGTCAATCTGAGGGATTTTTTAAATCTAGCCGAGGAGTCAGACAGGGCGATCCCCTTTCGTCCACGATCTTCATCATTGCTGCCGACGCCCTGAGCAGAAACCTCAACAACATGGTCAACACCCCCAACTTCCAGCAATACCACACTGCCAGCGGCTGCCCCACCATCACCCAGCTGGCGTTTGTCGACGATCTTCTCATCTTCTCATCTGGGGACGTCGGATCAATGGAGGTGGTCCACAACACCCTGGCACGGTACTCCAGATGCTCCGGCCAGAAGATCAACCTATCCAAGAGTACCATCTACTCCCACCACAGCATCAAAATCGAGAACGCGACAAGACTCACCAACCTCACCTCCATTGCGGTGGCTCATCCTCCCTTCAACTATCTCGGCGCACCCCTGGCGTACGGGAAATGAAACGCCAGCACCTACGAGAACTTGATCACCAAAATCAGGAACAAGATCGAAGGATGGCATAACGCAACCCTATCCCCAGGCGGGAAAATCATCCTCATCAAACATGTGCTCAACTCCGTCCCCATCCATACCCTAGCGGCCTGCTCTCCGACCAGGAAGGTTATTATGTCTATTGAACAGATCTTTTGCAACTTCTTCTGGGGATACAACAAGGGGCAAGACAAATACCACTGGGCCAGCTGGGACACTATGGCTACCCCAACTGCTAACGGCGGGCTTGGATTCTCAAAACTCGATCACATCGTCAAAGCCTTTTCAATGAAACTGTGGTGGTGAAAACTCCGCACTAGCAATAACCTGTGGACCAAGTTTATGAAGGCCAGGTACTTCAGACACATCCATCCAGTGACAGCCACAGCTAACAGCAGATCCTCCGCGGCTTGGCGTCGTATTTTACATGGCCGGGAACTGGCCGAGCCCGCGATCAGACTACATCTGGGTACTGGCGAGTCCAACCCATTCTTGGAAAGGTGGATAGGTGACTGCCTTATCCCGAACATTACCGAATCCCCTGGAAATAGTAAGATCAAAGACCTGTGGAATCCCACTAATAATGATTGGAATTGGGACAGAATCCGAGACTGGTCATGCAACGAAACTGTGGACTGCATTCGCCAGCACGGTCTTACCATCGGAACCGACGCTGACCAGCTGAGGTGGTCACTAGCAGCTTCTGGAGCTTTCTTCGTGCGATCGGCTAGACTCTCGATCCAAGATAACGGCCCTGACCTTTTCATTGTGCGTTATTGGCACTCTTGTATCCCTAAGAAATGGTCATTCCTCCTGTGGAAAGTCATGAGAAAGAAACTTCCCACTGACGACACCCTTAACTCCATCGGTATTAGCCTGGCGTCCGCTTGTAACTGTTGCAGCGAGCGTCAGACGGAGACTATCGATCACATCTTCAGGGAGGGAAGCCTCTCCGACAAAATCTGGAGCACCCTCAATCATAACCACAACACCTCTCCAGACGACGGGCGCTTTATCGATCTTCTGGCCCACTGGGGCACCGCTTTCCACGGCCACCAGATCGTTGCAGTGGCCGCCACCTGGGCCATCTGGAAAAATCGCAACAAAGCGAGATACGAGGGACACCAATACTCCGTCGATCAGCTGATCCGAGAAATTCACCGACAATGTCGCAAACGGAGCTCCCTTTGCTCCCACAGATCTCCGGCTTTCGGGCAACCGTTCTCCTATTAGTTTTGGCAGTCGTGCCCAGCCTTCTTCCCCTGTATTTCCTTTTGGTATACTTTTGTCTTGTATACGTGTCAGGCTTCAGCTCTTTGAGCCTTGATTTCTAATAAAAGGGGGTTTCTTTCAAAATATATATATATATATATATATATATATATATATATATATATATATATATATATATATATCTTCCTGGCGCAGTCCAGCCCCCCTCCTCTGCGCAATCCGTCCCCCCTCTAGTTTTTCTCTCTCCCCACCACCTATCATTCCCCCCTTCCCCCTCCTCCCCCCCATTGCGCGCCCCTCCTCCCCCCCTCCCCTGTGCGCAGTTCCCCCACCCCCCTTAGCACAGTCTTCCCTCCACCTTTGTGCAGCCCTCTTCCAGCCCTCCCTGTTTCTTCACCCTCCCCTCGGCCAACCTGTTGGCCCTTGCTCAACCCCGGCGCTCCCCTGTTCCTTTGCTTCCGCACTCGCCACCTCACCGTCTCCCGCAGCGCCGCCCTCCGTCCCTGCTCTTTCGGAGTCCATCTCCGATCCCGTCTTAGCCGGCCTCGTGCCCCCTCCCGCGGCCCCCCGAGCACCCCCTCCTCGGTGGTAGCAGCATCGCCGCACCCCCCTTCCTTCCTCCTTGGGACGGTGCGGCTCCCGTCACAGCCCCCCTCGGCGCCCTGTCCCCTGCCCCCCTCCCTCCTTCCCCTCTCTGGCAGGCCCCCTGGCTCCCACCACTTCCCTATCCTCCAGCATCGGGCTTATCCACCCCCAGAGTGGCCCCTCACCCGCCCGTTTCGGCTCCTCGGGACCCTCTTCTCCCGGACCGTCTCAGCCTTCCTATGTCGCCATGCTGCGTCCGGACCTTAACCCCTCGAAGGGCATTGTTCTCCCAGACGTCCACCTGTCGGACATTTATTACTCTCAAGAGTCCCCTGTTCCAGTTATCCCCTTTTCCGACCTGGAACTGACTTCGCTGTCAGCGGCCTTTCCACACACATTCATTCTAAAATTCTCCGCGGGGTGTCCCAAACTTGCCAGGGTTCAGGAAGCGATTGCCCAGTGGAATCTCTCGTCTGACTATCGAGTGGCCCCCCTCGACCCCAGACACATCCTCCTTCACCTATCTTCGGAACGCGATCACAGGACTGTGTGGTCCAAGGGCACTTGCAGGATTGACTCCCACCAGATGAAGATAATCGAGTGGTCCCCAGGGTTCAACACCAAAGAAGATTCAGCCACTGTTGCAGCTTGGGTTACCCTCCCTAACCTTCCTCTCATTTGCTTTCTCCCAGCGGCTCTAAGACGCATCGCCAACTCTTTCGGGACGTACGTGGCCACGGCGCCCGAGACCAGCAACCTCACCAAAGCCTACTATGCCAAAATCTGTATTGAACTAGATCTCACATCAGAACCACCCAACTTCATCACTATCGAGCTAGGCAACCACAACTACACCCAACAAATCCTCTACGACAACCACATATTATTTTGCAACCACTGCCACTTAAGAGGCCATCTTCCTAGGTTTTGCCACCGCCTTCACCCGGAGCTCAAAAAGAAGTCATCCAGGAAAGACAACGACCTTTCAGAGGGAAGGTCCCCCAAGTCGCCCATTTTACCCCTTCTGAATTCTCACACTCGATTCGAATCAAGCATCAGCGAGTCAGACTCCAGCGATCCTCCGAGCAGAGCCCTGATCCCTTTCATTCCCCAATACATAGCGACCTCTAACCAATTCGCCATTCTCGACTCGGAGGACTCAGAGCCGGGCAGCCCCTCCGAAGGCTCTAGCCTTCCCGAGCTTCCGTCCCCCTCCTCCAACTCCTCACGAGTGAAGAAAGCTATTGTCTCAGGCAGTGCTGAGCACCTGCTCCCCCCATCGGCCAGGAGGCAGACTCCACGGCCTCCCCTCCAATCAATGCAGCTCACCTACACCCCAGCGGGAACCCAGTCGAAGATGCACTAGCCTTCCTTGGACCAGCCCAAGCGAGGAGAGGTATGCAAGTCCTAGCCGCAGGAGTCCCTCTTCAGTAGTTGTTGACTGAGAGAGCGCACGACTACCTGGCCATACCATCAGAGGATCCTGTAGTAAACTCAGCTGGAGACCTGATAGGCCCCTCCTCAAGTCAGCTCGAGCACCACAACTGTAATCCTCCCACAACAGCGAATACGGAAACGCCGAACTCCCAACGGAGCAAGTCAGGCACAGACAAAACCGTCACCATCCTAACCAGATCCGCCGCAAGGCGGAACAAAAAATCCTCCCACAATATCATAAATGCTTAACATCCTATCTTGGAATGTTCGAGGTCTGGCAAACAAACCGACATTAAGGAGAATTTCTAGCCTTCGAAAAATTCACACGATTGACATCTTCATCATCATTGAACCCAAAATCCCCTCCAAACGACTTAAATCTACCCAAATGGCTCTAGGCCTCCGCACAGCGATTCCAGGCAGGCACGATATTTGGATTCTCGGCTCGAAGAACGTTAATCTCGAAATCATCCAGGACTCCCAACAAGCCCTCTCATGCTGGGTCACTCACCCCACTCTTCCGGAGCGCACCATCCTTTCAGCGGTACACGGTAGCTGTGTCATCGCAGAACGCAAACTCCTTTGGAACGATCTTCTCGACACCTATCTCCACAAAACCAACACCCCCTGGCTTTGTATAGGGGACTTCAACGCCATCACCCGTAGAGAAGAGAAGATCGGAGGTCGCCCCACACCCCTATCAGCCATGCAAGACTTCAACGACTTCATATTCAACGCTCATCTCACTCCTCTCCAGTTCAAAGGCAGCGAATTCACCTGGTGTAATATACAGGATGGCGATCGCCGTCAATATTCTCGTCTGGACAGAGCCCTCACCAATGCACGCTGGCACGGCATGAGGATCAGCTCCATCCTGTCCCACCTCAACTCCACAGAATTCGACCACGCCCCAATTCTGGTGGAAATAAAAAACAACACCTACCCACCCAAAAAGAACTTCCAATTCCTCGACTTTTGGACCGACCATCCGCAGTTCTTGAGCATCGTTGCAGAAGCATGAAACAGTCAGGATTCCTCCAATCCCCTCACTCGGGTCAGTAACAAGCTCAAAGCCACCAGGAAAGCCCTTTCCAATTGGAGCAAACAAGCCTTTGGGAACATTTTCCAAGCGACCCGCGTCGCAGAGGATGACATCACCCGAGCAGAAGCTATATTCTTAATTGACCGATCCCCTGCGGCCAGGAGAGCCCTGAACCTTACCAAAGCTATGCTCAAATTCAGGCTCAAAGTTGAGACTGATTTTTGGAAACAGAAAGCCAGACTGAAATGGGACAGCGACGGGGACAAAAACTCTAAATATTTCCATGCCTGCGTCAATGGAAAAAGAAAAAAACTATCGATACATCATATATCAGACGAGCACGGCATCATCAGAACAGACCACAAGGGTTTCCAAGCGGCGGCCGTCGATTACTATGCCAAATTATTCTACAAGGAAACGGTCCACAAAGATACATCATTCCTCGACCAAATTCCTACCATTATCAACGACTCCGACAATGCTTTGCTGGAGCACCCCCTGTCCGAACAGGAAGTGAAAGACGCGGTGTGGGCATTGAACGAGCATAGTGCCCCCAGCCCAGATGGATTTACTGGAGTTTTCTTTCGCACCTGCTGGGAGATTATCAAGCGGGACATCACCGATGCGGTTATTACTTTCCTTGAAGGAGCTCATTACCCCAAAGCTATCTCCAGCGCCAACCTCATCCTTATCCCAAAAAAGACAACCCCAACTCCTTTCGCGATTTTCGACCTATCAGTCTTTGTACCTTCACCAACAAAATTATATCCAAGATCATCGCTACTAGAATGATAGACATTCTCCCCAAAATTATCTCGGAGGAGCAAAGCGGATTCGTTCGAGGAAGAAACATCCAGGACAACATCATGCTGTCCCAAGAACTTATTACCTGCATGAAGTTTCCTGCTCGAGGGGGCAACATTGCCATCAAAATTGATATAGAAAAAGCCTACGACAGACTCGATTGGCAGTTCATGATCTGGGTCTTCAGAGCTTTCGGATTCTCGGAGAATTGGACCAACACCGTGTGGAGATCCATCAGCAACTCATGGATCTCCACAGTTATCAACGGCCAATTCGAGGGCGTTTTCAAATCTAGCCGCGGTGTCAGACAAGGCGACCCTCTATCATCCACGGTCTTCATTATTGCAGCCGACGCCCTGAGCAGAAACCTCAACAACATGGCCAACACCCCTAACTTCCAGCGATATCATACTGCCAGTGGATGCCCCACCATCACCCACATGGCCTTTGCCGACGATTTACTCATCTTCTCTTCTGGGGATTTCGGATCGATGGAGGTGGTTCATAACACCCTGGAGCGGTACTACATATGCTCCGGCCAGAAAATCAACAATTCTAAGAGCGTCATCTACGCCCACCACAACATCAAAATCGAGAATGCTACCAGACTAACCAACCTAACTTCCTTCACGGTGGCACACCCTCCCTTCAACTACCTCGGCTGTCCCCTAGTGTACGAAAAATCCAATGCCAGCATCTTCGAGAACCTCATCACCAAAATCAGGAACAAAATCGAAGGATGGCATAACGCCACCCTATCCCCAGGCGGCAAAATAATCCTCATCAAATATGTGCTCAACTCAGTCCCCATCGACACCTTAGCGGCATGCTCTCCGACCAGAAAAGTCATCGCGTCGATCGAGTAGATCTTTTGTAAGTTCTTCTGGGGCCACAACAAAGGACAAGACAAACACCACTGGGCCAGCTGGGAGGCCATGGCCACCCCGATTGCGATAGGAGGGCTCGGATTCACCAAACTTAATCACATCGTCAAAGCCTTCTCTATGAAACTGTGGTAGAAATTACGCACGAGCAAAAACCTATGGACCAGGTTTATGAAGGCCAGATACTTCAAACACATCCACCCAACGATGGCCAGAGCTAATAGCAGATCCTCAACGGCTTGGCGCCGTATTTTACGGGGCCGCAAATTGGCAGAGCCAGCAATTAGACTTCATCTGGGTGACGGCAAGGCTAACCCCTTCCTGGAGAGATGGATCGTTGACAGCCTTATCCCAAACATTTCTGGCTCGCCTAGCAATAGCTGGATCAAAGACCTGTGGAACCCCACTAATAACGAATGGAATTGGGACCAGATTCGCGAATGGTCCGACAATGAAATGGTTGACAGCATTCGTCAGCATGGACTTATCATTGGGTCCGACGCGGACGAGCTGAGATGGTCGCTGGAAGCTTCTGGAGTATTCTCAGTGCGATCGACGAGAGCCGCAATCCAAGAGAATGGGCAAGAACACTTCATTGTGCGATACTGGCATTCTTGCATCCCAAAGAAATGGTCCTTCCTCCTGTGGAGAGTCATCAGAAAGAAATTGCCAACCGATGAGATCCTTAACTCCATCGGTTTTAGCCTGGTATCTGCTTGTAATTGTTGCGACGAGCGTCAGACGGAGACTATTGACCACATCTTCCGGGAGGGAAGCCTCCCCGACCAAATCTGGAGCATCCTCAACCGCAACTACAACATCACTCCAGGAGACGGGCGCTTTAACGATCTTCTGGCCCTCTGGGGAGTCGCGTTCCACGGTCACCAGATCGTAGCAGCAGCCGCTACCTGGACAATTTGGAAGAATCGCAACAAAGCGAGATACGAGGGTCACCAATACTCTGCTGAACAGCTAATTCGGGAAATTTATCGGCGATGCCGCAAAAGGAGTTTACTGTGCTCCCACAGCCCTCCAGCATTCTGGCAACCATACTTCTGATAGTTTTGGTGGGCGCGGTCGCCCCCCCTGTCTTTCCTTTTGGTAGTTTTTTAGCTTTTTGCCTTGTATACACATCAGGCTTCGGCATTTTGAACCTTGATTAATAAAAAGAAGGGTTTTTTATTAAAAAATAAAAAATAAATATATATATATATAAACTTTTCCTGATGCAGCTCCTCCATCCACTTCCTCGCGCGATCCCCCATGCCCCTTGCTGCCCGGTGGCCCTCCCGACCACCGTCACGTAGCCGGCCGCCTCTCCTTCTTCCCTCCCGCTCGGCCTCCTTTCCTGCCACCCTCTTCTTTTCCCCCTCCCCCTCCTCCACCCTCTCGCTCCTAGCAGCCTCCGACCTCCCCTCCGTTCCATGGTCGCCTGACCGCCTCCGATCTCCCCCGTCCCCCCTTTCCCCCTCCCCTTCCTATCTACCTTCGCCTCAATCGCCCC
>JANAVB010037415.1:202500-680000 GCA_029216955.1 Iris pallida | reverse complement strand
TGGTAGAAATATTAGGATGTAAATCTAGAGACTAATACCCACAAGTCCAAAATCTAATTATTATGATATAAACTTAGAATTTATAACTAAAATATCAGAAAATCCAAATATGACAATTCAACTCAATAATCTATATATCAAAATTACCCGAAACGCAACTCGAGACCCAAATCGCAATATACACGACTAGAACACGCGAGACTTGGCAAACACGAAGGTATCTATTTTTATGACGTGCTCAGGTACTCACGTGGTCGAACCTGTGTCCGTATCATGTCCACGGAGTGCGTATTGGAAAACTGAAATACGCGTGTCAGAACGTGTACGTGCACGTGCGTTTCGTCCGATTGGACGCCGCACGCAACGCAAAAAGTCTCATGCTCGTCCACATAGCTAGATAGGGTCCCGGGCTAGGTCAAGGATATACTGATACGACACCACGTCGTGTCTACGCGACACAGGACACGCGGATCCCGCGGGGCCTATACGCGCGCACACCTGCGTCCTCGTGGGCGCGTGTCGAGCCTTGTGGCTCGTGACACAAGCCACGACGTGACTCGGGATCGAGTCCCTGGGTAGCCTAGGTATAGGGCTTCGTGCTCGTTCACCTGGAATGGGTCCTCATCGCGTCGTGTTCGTGTACGAAGGCCGTATCAGCGGTACTTTTCAGCCGCGTGCACAGTACGGGCTTAACCGTGCTCGTCAGATTTCTCTGTGCACGCTCCACAAAACGTTGTGAAATTTTAATAGCACATGGACAGAGGTTGCCCCTACGCGTCCATAAAATTTTACGCAAAATAGATCCTTGTGCGTCGAGTTATGACGCACAGACAGTAGGGCATGCACGGGGCCGTGTACGGGCCTCGTGCACGCGTATCCGTGTCGAATCAAGATCCGTCCTCATGAAAGTTATTACAAATAATATCAGCAAGAAATTTGTGAAAACAGAATCCAAAAATAACCATTTTTAGTTCTAAGTGGCATTTCGTCGAACACGTGTTTCAATGGACCGACACGTGTCCGATACGGCTATCAAACAAAATCACAAACCTACCAAACTTCATGCACAGGTCTGGGGTACCCATATGGATTCATCTATGAAAAAACATAATTAACAAGTATTTAGAGAGATTTACCTACTGAGTGTCAAAACTCAATAAAACAAGCCTCTAAATACATTGATTGCTGATTCACTCCGGTCAAATGCCTTCGATCCCTCGCTAGCAAGTCTCCAGCAGGTTCCTCTCCTCCCAACGGTCGCAACGCACTTCGTTTGGAAGGATTTGGGTAAGAAACGAAAGAATGTGGCCTTTGGAAGAGAAGGAAAAAACTAGGGTTTGAACTTGTGAAGGCAACTAGGTTTTCTACACAGTGAGAGGGGGGTTGCTATTGTTGTGGCCGGCCAAGCATAGAGGTATTAGGGTTAGGGTTTGGTCATGGGCTAACACTCCTCAAGTTGCTAAAAAGCCCATTGACAAAAAGGCTAAAAAGGCTTTATGAAAAATAGCTTAAAAATGAATTAAAAGTTTCCTAAATTGGACAATGGCTCTAAAATAAAATCTAAATGGCCAAGAATAATTCTAATCACATGATTAGTCTTCTACTCTGGGTTGTCTAAGGTTACACCACTTTCTACCACCCGGAACATCAATCAAAGCTACACAACAATCAATTTAATTAATAAATTAATAAAAATCAAAATAATACACAATGACTAAAATACCCGTAATTAGAAAAAGTAAGTGTGACAAATCTACCCTCCTTAAAATAATTTCGTCCTCGAAATTAAAGAAAAAAATGAATAGATGAGAAGGATAGAAAAATCATACCTCAAGACTGAAAAAGATAAAGGTATTGCTTGCGCATCTCATCCTCCCTCTTCCAGGTATACTCACCTGGAGAGTGATGCCTCCAAGCTACGCGAACTAAGGGCATCGTCTGGTTTCTCAGCACCTTTTCCCGTTGATCCAGAATCTCCACAGGCTGTTCTAGATAACTAAGAGCAGGGCCCACCTCGATCTCGGAATGATCTAGTACATGGCTGGGATCTGCCACATACCATCTCAACTGCGACACATAAAATACGTTGTGGACTCCCTCTAATGCAGGGGACAAGTCTAGTCTGTATGACACGTCACCGACTCTTTTGCTGATAATGAAAGGTCCGATGAAACGCGGACTAAGCTTTCCATCTCTACCAAAGCGAATAGTACCACGCGTCGGAGATATCCTCAGAAACACCAGATCTCCAACCTAGCACAAACATGGTCTCAACTTAACTATAACAATCACATGATCAAACAAAAAATCATAAAACAAACAAATCCTAATCCTAAGTCTAAGTTGTACCTCAAACTTCAAAGGTCTTCGGTGGCTATCGGTCCAATGCCACTGTCTGTCCTGCGCCACGCGAAGTCGATCTCTGATGAGCTTCACCTTTTCGGCTGCGTCAACAACCAACTCATGTCCCAATAAAGCTCGCTCTCCAACGTCATCTCAAGACAAAGGTGTATGACATCTACGCCCGTACAGTGCCTCGAATGGTGACATCCTAATGCTGGCCTGGAAACTGTTATTGTATGCAAACTCTACTAAGTATAGGTGATCCTTCCAGGATTTTCTAAAATCCAAGACACAAGTTTACAGCATGTCCTCGAGTGTCAGAATAGTCCTCTCTGTCCGTCCGTCCGTTTGAGGGTGGTATGCAGTACTGAACTTGAGCTGAGTGCCTAAACTAGTCTGCAGACTCTGCCAGAAATGGGTAGTAAAGCGACTATCCCGATCCGAGACAATGCTCACCGAAACTCCGTGTATCCTGACAATCTGCCGTATATACATCTCTACTAGAATCTCAGTAGACGTACCCACTTTAAATGGCAAAAAGTGGGCTGATTTGGTCAACCTGTCTACGATGACCCAAATCGTGTATTTCTCTACTGGTATACGCGACAATCCAGAAACAAAGTCCATCGTGATGTGCTCCCACTTCCACTCCGGAATAGGCAATGGCTGTAACAGTCCTCCTAGCCTCTACCTCTCTGTCTTAACCTGCTGACAGACTAAACATCTGGCTACGAAGTATGCTACCTCCCATTTTATCCCATACTACCATACATGCTTCTTCAGATCTCTATACATCTTGTTGGCACCTGGATGCATAGAGTACTGAGAACGATGGACCTCCTGCATAACCTGCTCCTGAAGCTCTCCGTTGGGCATACACAGTCTGGAACCGTACCTCAATGTGCCATTCTCTGTAAGAATAAACTCATCATCCACCAATCCTGCTCGAACCTGCTCTCGGATATACCGTAGCGTAACATTGTCGAACTGAGCCGACTTGATCCTTTCTATCAAGTCCGACTGAATCTGAAGGCCCCAAATCTGCATTTGAACTCCTGGCACAACCGCCTCGATCCCCAGGCTCTCCAAATCTGCTAACAAGTGATGATCCATCGTCAAACACATAGCTACCGGATACCTACTCAAGACATCGGCAACCACGTTGGCCTTCCCTAGATAATACTGCAATAAAATATCGAAGTCCTTCATCAACTCCAACCATCTGTACTGTTTCATGTTGAGCTCCTTCTGTATAAATACATACTTCAAGCTTTTGTGGGCTGTGAAGATCGCTACACGCTCTCCGTATAGATAGTGCTTCTACAACTTAAGAGTAAAGATAACTGCCGCCAACTCTAAATCATGGGTAGCGTAGTTCTCATATGGATGTAATTGCCTGGATGTATAGGCAATCACCTTCCCATGCTATCGTAAGACACAACCCAGACCCTTTCCTGAGGTATCACTATAGATAGTGAACCCGCCTGATCCTGATGGCAATGTCAGAATTAGGGCTGTCGTCAGTCGCTTCTTCAACTCATCAAAAGTAACCTGACATTCCTCTGACCAGATAAACTCTGTGTCCTTTTGGGTCAGCCTAGTCAATGGCTCTGTAACCCGGGAGAAATCCTGAATGAACCTTCTGTAGTAGCCTGCTAATCCCAAAAAGCTCCTGATCTTCGCAACTGAACTTGGTGTTGTCCATGCTTCAACTGCTCTGATCTTCTTCGGGTCGACTGAGATCCCATCTCCGGTCACAACATGACCTAGGAAATCAACTCGATCCAGGAAGAACTCATACTTCGAGAGCTTGCCATAAAGCTGCTCCTTCCTGAGAGTCTCCAGAACTACTCTCAAGTGCTCCTTATGCTCCTTTGGGGTCTTCGAATATACTAAGATGTCATCGATGAACACCACCATGAACTTGTCTAAGTACTGGTGGAACACCTTGTTCATCAAGTTCATGAATACCGCCCTGGCGTTAGTTAACCCAAACAACATCACCATGAACTCAAACTGGCTATACCGTATCCTGAATGCTGTCTTCGGAATGTCCTCCTTATTCACCTTCACTTGATGGTAACCTAACCTCAGATCAATTTTGGAGAATACCTTCGCTCCGCAAAACTGATCGAACAGATCATCGATCCTCGGCAACGGGTACTTGTTCTTGATCGTGAGGTTGTTGAATACCCTGTAGTCGATACACATCCGTACGGACCCATCCGTCTTCGGCACAAAGAGTACTGGTATACCCCATGGTGAAGAACTCGATCGGATGAATCCTTTGTCCTGCAACTCATCCACCTACTTCTTTAACTCCACTAGCTCGTTGTTATTCACTCTATAGATGTGCTGAGATATCGGCTCTGTGCCGTGAACTAAATCTATAGAGAACTCCACATCTCTGTCCGGAGGTAACCCTGGCAACTCCTCCGAAAATACATCCATAAACTCAGCTATCAATGGATGTGGCACGCTCTGCTTCTCTACTGAAACTCTGCAAAAAACTCTGCTGCTCTGCTCCGTCTCCCATCTTGTGAACTCGAACTCTGGCTCTCCTGGCACTCTGAAAAGAACTCTACCACCGCGATAATCTATATTGGCATGGTGCCTGCTCAACGAATCCATACCGAGTATAATATCGTAGTTCGATAATAGCATTATGAGCAGACTCACATCCAGTTCTCGGCCTCCTAAAACTACTCTTGGATCCTTACAAACATCACAGACGAGGATGATACCACCCCCAGTCGTGATCTTACAAGTCTTAGGCAATGATTCAGAAGAAAGCTGGTGTCTAACAGCAAATGATACAAACACAAAACTATAGGATGCCCCCGAATCAAACAAAGGAAATACATGAAAGGAGTCGAGAAGAACAGAACCTGCTATCAGATCTTCGACTGCCTCTGTATCCTCGGCTGACATGGCGAAGGCTCACCCTTGCTGACGTCCTCTGGTCTGCTGCTGGTGCTAGATAAACTTCTACGGATGGGTCTGCAATGGTCCCTTTTGCTGTCCTGTCGGAGCCTTGGCTCCTGCTCCATGAGCAGTACATCCTGAAGACATAGGACAGTCCCTCAGCTGGTGCTCCGCTGAACCATAAAGTAGGCACTTGTCTAGCCTCTTTCTATACTTGTTCCACATATGTTCTGGCTTCTTGAAGAAAGTACAACTGATGGCTTGCTGCTGTCTAGGTGTCTGCTGTATCTGCTTCTGCTGGAAAGGCATCTGCTGATGCTGCTGCTGATAATGGGGCCTCTTGGCCGGGCCCCTACTGCCGTCGGCTCTATGTAAATTACGACCTCTTTTCAGCTTCAGTTCAGGGTCGTCCTCCGCTGCTATAGCTCCCAACAGAATCTCCTCAAAAGTAGCATTTTTGTTGCTCTTGGTCAAGGACTTGACTTCCTTAACCAAGCCCTTCCTGAACCTCCTAGCCTTCACTGTCTCGCTAAGCCCTCCACAAATCTGCCCAAATGATAGAACTCTCCGACGTACTCTTCTACTGTCTGGTTCCCCTGATCCAGGTTTTCGAACTACGTCTCCAAGGTGACAAGTGTTATGTCGGAGAAGAACTTCTCCTTGAAGAGCTTCTTGAAAGCCTCCTAAGTCTGCCCCTCTGTACCAACCGTGGGGTCGGTCTGGTACCATGTGCGAGCAAGGTACTGCATCTGGCTGTCCTCTGCTTCTATCTGAAGCCTAGCTGGTATCTCCGTGAGGCGAAAGATCTCCTCTATAAGCTCGATCCAGTCGTCGGCATATAGGATACCCTCGATACCCTTGAAGGCTCGCGGCTGCATCTTCTAGAAGTTCTGAATGCCCGAAGTCCTTAGCTGGTACAGCTAAATTTGCCCTTCCTGTGGTTGGGCAGCCACCTTCTCTACTGCCACCATGGCTAGCTGATGGGTATTGTCAATGCCCTGCCTCATATCCTCTGTCTGGTGTCGTTGAGTCTCCATCATCTGCTGTAGGAAGGCAAAGAACTGTGCCATATCAACTGTCCCATGAGGCGGTAGTGGTAGCATCCCCTGAACTCTAGGGGTAGTCCTCGGAACCGGTGGAGGAGCACCCCTAAAAGATGCAGACGGTCCCACCTGAGTAGGAACAAGAGGTACTGTGGTCCTAGCATCCTGCTGAGTCGGGCGATAAGTGGCAGACCTCTCAGCGGTATCCCTTAGGCCAGAGCGTTACGATCGTGTCTCCATCATCCTGAAGACAGAACAAACAAAAAATTAATTACTGAGAAGGAAGCGATATAATCAAAGGAGGACATTTCATTTTCAAAAGAAGAAAATTAGCAGCAAAAATTAGATAAGAGTTTTCCTAATATGATTGAGTACCTTAACTTATATCCTATATCCTACTACAGGCTGTAGTGATACTCTAGTTCGAGTACCACTATAAAATCGTACTAGTTACGATGACCTGCATGGGCCACCACTAAAAACGTGTCACGACCCGCACCCAATGTAAGGGCACGAGAAGTGGGTACGTCCAGCCTACGCCGCAGTGTCGGCGGTAGAACGCTGTCCTAGGTCATAACATTTATCATAATATAGAATATGCTCCGAAAGGAGAACAACATAAAAGGTACAACTCAATCACAATATCTAAGATAGAATAGAAGATAAGATAATCTCAATAGAGAGTCACAAATATGAATAATAAGTCTCGGTGTAAACCAAACCATAAATAATATCTCAATACAATCTCAAATTTCTCATAAAACTAGATAATAATATAAGTCTAGACAAAGCTAATGACAAGTCCTCAGCGACTATTAGATCCTCCTGATGGTCCAGGTCACACGTGTCAACTAGGCCTGATCCATAGCAAGTATCGCAGCAATCCTCATCATCTATAATATTTTTAACAGGTCCAGTCAGGACAGAAACAAATACATATCACTTATACTGTTCATAACATGAAAGTAAAATATGAACAAGCTATAGAATAATATATATGAAGTGCTGTAAAAAAATAGTAGAGAGACTGTAAAAAGAAGAACATGATATAGTAGAAATAGATATACATGATATAGATAAGAAAACTGAACTAATTATGTGATTTAGAGCACATTTGGTTTTGTAAATAGGCTTAGGTTGTACATGACTTAAATCTAGGTTGGATTTGCACATGAGATGGGTGTAAGTCACATAACCAAATAAATACCCCCCGCCCCAATCAATACACAAGGATCTGTCCAAGTTAGGTTATTGCACATGAAAGAGTAGTGACTCACATGGATAGCTAGTCCACATGGTTTATACATGAAGGCTCACATGATCATGAGTATACATGAATGTCACATGAGTATACATGAATAAATACGAATATAAGAAGTAGACGATGCATATGATAAAGTACATGAGCATAATATACCCGATGTATCCGAGGGGATAACATCGCATGAAGAGATCCATATAGTACTAATCCGTGATAACATCATGACATCATCAAGTAAACTATTCTATAACAAGTGAATATGTCCAAACAAGTATGAAACGGTCAGAGAATGTACTCGCCTAGTAATCCAAGCTGTTGATGAGAAAGTGTAACTGAACTGGAGTGATGTAATCCTATTTAAAATAATCATAAGTCACAACATGGTCTAAAATATCATAAGAAAGGTCTACAATGTAGTTCTATATGATTCTAGGTTCTTCTAAGTCAAAGTCAACCCTTGATCAACTCTGGTCAAACCTGGTCAACTGTGGTCAAACCAGGTCAACTATAAGTCAATAGTCCGTTTACTAATTTTTAGGTCAAACACAAGTTATCGAGTCATTCTAAGGTTGTTTGACTCGATTTGGATCAAGTTTGACCCAAAGTTGACTTTTGTCAACTTGGTCAAATTGCTAGTCAACTCAACTAATCTAGGCTCATGGGTCAATCCTAAACTGACTCATTACTCCCTAGGTTACACTCAATAGCAAACACATTTATATATACTTATATATCTTCATTCAATGCAATATATATATATATATATATATATATATATATATATATATATAAAATATATATATATATATATATATATATATATATATATATATATATATAAACTTGTAAAGAAGGGAAAAAGTAGAGGGTGTGTATGTCGAGTGAAGGGCTGCTATGGGGGTCAAAACTGAAAATAAAACTTATATATATATATATATATATATATATATATATATATATATATATATATATATATACTACATATGTGTAGATACACTATATATATATATTTTGTTTTGTTTTTGTTTTTTTTTTTTGAGGGTGTCCATTTCTTACTAGTGCTTAAAGGCATGCCTCCAAGGGGGCTCGAACCCCCGCCACTGCTGTTTGCCATTGATTGTAAAAGAACAGAACAATTATCGGAGGACTGAACTTAGACTCACAATACAAACTCGCTCGTACAAAGAAAGCCTAGGGACGAAAACCTAGGTACAGCAGACTAAGTACGATTGTTTATTTTTGATTCTGGGGATGACGATAGAGGCTCGGGAAAGCGACGGCCGCTCTGCCTTACTCCTTGGACGATCAGTATGTAGCCTTGGCTCGGGGAAGATCTGCTCGACGTTGATGAAGAAACGCTCTTCTTGCTCTCCTCGAATTGCTCTCCTGGCTTCTCTCTCTCTGTGATTATCAAGAAGAAAGGGGGAGCTCTCTCTGTGTAGATCTCTCTCTTCTTATTTTTTTTTTATTCTTTTGTTGTCGACCTCTCCTCTCTTTTTTTTCAAGGGAATGATGCTGGCTATTTATAAGAGTGGAGGGGTGATCATTAGGGTTTGCTAATGATTATCTGTTTAAAATGTCGGTGCTCCTTCATTCTATCTGAACCCTTGATCCTGATTACAGTGAATCTCGGCCATTAACGCGGATAGCATCGTATCTCATGAGCAATTAATGCTAGCTGCTTTAAATCCTCGTGATTGATTATGCCAATGTCTGATTGCTCGCCACGTGTCCCATTAGCTTGATGATAAATGATATGCCCTGATCTCAGTAATTATGACGATGATGTCAAATATATTTGTTGAGATTCGGTTAAATCTCTTATTGATTCCATGCCACGTGTCTTAATTGTGAGTCCTGTCAGAGCCGCATAGGATTGACTATCCTCGAACCGCAGAGATACTCTTTGTAAGCCGCATAGGACGATACTTCATCGAGCCGCATATGCGTAATCTTTGTGAGCCGCATGAGCTGGGGTTGTATTGGGCCGCAGGGAATGTGTTCCCAGGGAGCCGCATGAGCTAGCGTTGTACCGAACCGCATGGAACGGGTTCTCAGGGAGCCGCATATGACTGATTGCCACGTGGCAATCTGGGACTTCTGACGGATTTGGTCAGAGATTTTCTTTTTTTCCCGAGGAGTCAGTCATTATGGCAAAGCCATTATGAAACTTTATGTCAGGGCCGCCACAGTGAATCGTGCTGGAACAATAAATGAGGCCACTCCTCAAACGACCAGCTGTAGAAAAAGATCACACATAGCGTCCATCGAGCCGCATATGCCTTGCTGAACCGCATACGCTCCCGAGCCGCATGCGATTGAGAGTCTTCTTTGAACCGCATAGGGCCGCTCCTGGGTGGGCCGCATAAGCTTCTTACTCAGAGCCGCATGGATCATTATTCTAATATTTTCCATGCTTCTACAGGACCCCCTTCAAAGTTTTCAATTTTATAAAAATTGGAATACTTTGAACAAGAAGCATGGCCCCGTTCATGCCGTATAGGACTTTTCTGTCTGCCTGAGCTTCCTAGCCGCATAAGTGCCTTAGCCGCATAAATTCATCTGGCCGCATAAACTTGTTGCCACGTGTCACCTGTCACCATATGCCCGAGGAACTTGGAGCATTCTTGCGGGAGGTGGGGCTTTACCATGCCATTTGGGGCACTTGTCACGGGCTTTCCATTAATAAACCACTGTTCGTAGCGCTCTTGGAGATGTACAGCCAGTGAACGGGGACATTCTTTACACCAGTAGTGGAACTGGGGCTTGCTCTTCACGAGATGTATACTGTCTCTAAACTTCCATGGAGGAATGAGCCTTTCGAGGTATATACCCCGTCGAATGAGGAGTTCGAAGCCTTGGACAGGCAACTCCCGGGTTTTGTTACGGTGTATCGGGAGTTGTTGTGCCACCATAGTGCTTGTCATCAAATGGCTATAAAAACGACGGATAGCTCTGAGGGGACCGCTCCCCATACCACATCCTGGATTAATTATCTCTTTGGGGTTGATCCTTCTGGTGAAGTTACTCCCCGAGCCCCTCGAACGCATGCAGAGGTAAGGGATCTGATGTCCAATGTCAAAAAGTCGCGATCCAAGAGTGATATATTCGGGAGTCAAGCTGACTCTCTTAGTTATTTTTACTACGGGACCATACAACTGTCGGAGAAGGCGCTTCTGGCTGGATTTTTGATGATATGGCTACGGAACTGCGTAGTCTCAGGCGGAGCGGGCACTATCGAGAGGATTGGTCGTCATTTCATCCTCCCTGCCGTTAAGCTAGTATTTGGAGTTAGGCTGGCCCTCCTTCCTGCTATGGTATGCAGGATACATCATGGTCTGCGGACATTCTCGTCCAAGGTTATTGCTCGCAAGAAGACTTTGGATTTTGAGCGCGTAGAACTGCCCTTTTACTACCTGATGGGGTGGTTGGCGATGCACTATAAGTCTTTGCTGGGACCTGGGATAGCGGAAGATGCTACGGCCGAGGATGCTTTCCTCTTCAAATGCCATCACCGGTCTTGGGAATGCAACACTATGCCAGCTTATCGGAGGGCGTTGGCGAGAGTGGATGGGTGTGATCTCTTTGTGTCTGTTCCTCCTTTTTCTGATGAGGAAGTGAGGAAGGTACACCTTGATGGTACTGGACCTTCTCATTTTCTGTCTCCGGATATGCTTGCTTGGTTGCGCAATATCCGCCCCGCGCATCTGGTTTATCACAACCGGGATAATGTGTACTTGGAGCCTTACCTACCCAGTAGGTTTTCCCGTCAATTTGGTTATAGCCAGTTGTTCCTTCATTGTCCCAACCCTTGTTTGGGTTTTGAAGGTAGCGTTCTTGAAGGCATCCGAGCGTGGAATTATTATGACGCTTATCATACTCGGGCCAGCTTCTCGGTTCCCGATGCCAAGGCACCGAGGGAAATTTTGTACGTGGCCACTTTGTATCACGTTATGGCGAACAAGCCTCCTGTTAACTTTGATCCGAGTACCAGCTTCATCGTAGGTACTAGTTTAGAGGAGAAGCCTAAGGGGGCTAAGGCTAGAAAGCAACTGGCGCTCCAGATTCCTCTCCCTGAATCAGAACCTTCCGAGTCGGCTGAGGAGGAGGATGATAGCGAAGACTTCCTTTCTGGTGGGGATGAAGAAGTGGCGGATCAATCGCTTCCCCCACTTGATGAACCGGCGGAAGATCCGCCGCTTACTACACAAGAGGGAGCAGTAAGAGAAGAACACCCTTCAGCTGTATCTGGTCCCTCGCGTAAACGGTTCTGATACGAATCTCCTGACAGTAGAGCGACCTTTTTCGTGAAGAGAGCTGCTGTTAGGTCTCGTGGGACACCTATCACCGAGAAGGGTGAAGGTGCAGACGATGTTCCGGAGGTAAGTCCAAGTCGGAGTTCTATCTTTGTTGTAGCTTTCTTTCCTCTCGGGGATATGACTTGATTATTTTTCTTTGTAGGCGTCTGACGAACCAGGCTCTCCTGAACCATCTTCTGCCTCAGTAGTTGATCCGGCCCTTGCCGCTTTGATTAGCGACATGTGTGCCGCGGTCCTCTCTACGGGGGCTCTCTCATCGGCGGCTAAGGACTCCCAAGCTGCTGAGGCCCCAGCCCGGGGTGACAAAAGTTTCCTTGGGCCCGTCTCTGAGATTTCTGGACTTCAGCGAGATGACGCCATCCTCGGTGCATCCCCTCCCGAGGATGCAAGGGCGGATGGGTCTTTTATTCCTGACTCGGAGGCTGTTGGTGAAGAGGTTGTGATGGCTGTAGGCGAACCTCAGCCTCCATATTCCTCCACTGGTAAGCTGAGCACATATTGACCACCGAGGGGGCTTATTTGCTCTATCAGCATATCCTTCGGGTCAAGTCGATTCATGGTTGTCTTGGCCGTGCAGGTCCTGACCCTTTATCTCCTGCCGCTGATGTTCTTAGGGAAGGCCCGGTCCACCGTGATCAGGGGGAAAGGAGCGTTTCCTCTCCTTCGTCATTGCATGTTGAGGGACATCCTGCCAGCTCTGGGCAGATGGGGATGGAGTTGGTGCTGGCCCCGGCCTTGTCTTCGGCTGCTTATACGGCTCCGGAGATTGACTTCTCGACCCTACCGAGCATCCAAATTCTGTGGGCCGCTGAAGAGGAATTGACAGATGTTCAAGCGTCCTTCCGTGCGGAGTTGGTTTCTCTTGTGGCAGGAGCGGCAGATTCCGTCGCGTCTTCTTCCGTGCTACCAGCCACACTTCCGTTGACACCGGTTTCCTCGGAGGCTCTGAACGAGGTGACGCAGGATGTGGTCGACAGCTTCTATCGCCACTTAGGGAGGGGTGTAAACGCTGCCATGGAACGGGGGGTCCCTTTTTCTCTGTCACTACGGGGAGCTCGGGGCCAAATTGACACTCTGAAGGGTCTTCCTGGCGGGCTGGGGTTAGCAGCGCTCCTGGAGCCTAAGTTGACAGAGGCTGATCAGCTTATGACCCAACTGCTGGCAGTGCGGCAGGCTGGCTTGCCCGCCGCGACTGAACGGGAGCGGGGCTTCCTGGTCGCTGCTAGGGACAGGATTAAGCTCGCTCGGGAAACTGCCGGATCGGCTGTGCAGGAGGACCTTGACAAGTTCTCCGTCTCTTATGACCGACTAGGTCGTTAGAGTCAGGCTTGTAGAGCCCGGGAAGAATCTGCCTCTCGTGGAGTAGCTGATACGAAGGAGCGGATTCTCGCACTCCAGAAGGAGTTGGCCTTCTTAGAGTCAGAGCGGAAGGCTGCTCGTGCAGAACAAGAGTTGATTGCTCGAGAGGCCGAGAGGATTTCCCGATCCTCTGTCAACCTGGAGCGGGCCTTCAAGAAGTTTGAGGATAACTGGCGAGCCCATGCTCATCTGGAGGATGCGGCGGTGTTGAATCAGGAAGCGGAGCACCGAGCCAGACAGAAGCTTGAGCGGTCGGTTGCCTTGATAAAGGACCGTCTTACGGCGTTATGTGTTTCAGAGCAGTGATCGGCTTTCTGTCTTCTTCTTCTTCTCTCTTTCTCTCTTTTTTTTTCTTTTTAATTTTTGTAAGGGGGTGTGATCCCTGCTGATGTAGCCTTTTGATTTTTGAATAAATGAGTATGTTTCAACTCATCTTTTCTTTCTTGTACTTACGGTGTTTATGGAATTTGGACTTGCTGGGGGATTTATTTGTGGACCTGTTATCCTAGGCGTACCTTGGTCTTAGGTACGGATAACAGTTTAGATAGGATGTCCGGGACAGCCACGGCAAAATGGTCATGGATGTTCTCGGTACTGCGGGAAGGAATGCCGTAGAGCAGCTGGGCTTCCGGGGCATGGTAAGATGGTAGATTTATGCTAAGAAGCTTAGCGAATGAATATTTGTGGACCTATTACCCTTGGCGTACCCTAGCTCAGGATGCGGATAATGGGGTGAAAGGGGACCGATCATATTTGCTCAGAGGTTATGATGACATGGCAAACATGAAGGTTTTATCGTAAAATCTTCCTGCTCAGCGGTAATGAGAACATGGCAGAAGAGACTTTACGGAAGCTATTTGTGGTCAACAGAGGACATTTGTGGTCAACAGAGGAGATTTGTGGTCAACAGAGGACATTTGTGGTCAACAGGTGACATTTGTGGACCTATTATCCTTGTCGTACTCCGGTTGTGGGTACAGATAATAGGTTAAAAGAGGATCGACATACTTGCTCAGAGGTAATGTGGACATGGCAAATATGACGATTTCTTCGACGGAGCCTTCCCACTCAGAGGTAGTGAGGACATGGCAGGAGTGGGCTCAATAAAGATTGGGTACATAGAACGACTCAGAGGTAGGAGAACGTGGAAGTTCTATGTGAGGGGGCGGTTTGTTTTTGGTGGAAGTGAAGACGACTCAGAGGTAATGAGGACATGGTCGTTTCGGAAATTGGTGGATCGACTACCCTTTTTGTGCACTGGAAGTGCGGGTAGTGAATCCTGAGGGAGGATCTCTGCCCGGAAGAAAGTTCAGAGGTATAATCATACTTGACTTACTATCTGAAAGAGTGACCGAAATGTAAGTTCAGAGGCACCAGCTGGTACATAACTTGGTAATTTGGACTATTGAGGGAGTGAGAGTTCAGCGGCACCAGCGGGTGCATGGCTCGATAATCTGAAATAGGGTGGATGAGAGTTCAGTGGTACTAAAGGGGTATATGACTCGATAATCTGGAGAATGATAGATGAGAGTTCAGTGGTACTAAAGGGGTACATGACTCGATAATCTAGAGAATGATGGATGAGAGTTCAGTGGTACTAAAGGAGTACATGACTCGATAATCTGGAGAATGATGTTCAAACATAGTATTTCTTCAGGAACTTGCCGTTGACGGGCAACATGAGCAAATCTCCGTTCTGCTTAGCGAGGCGGTAGGCGCCGTTGGAGAACACGGTCTCGATGACAAATGGACCTTCCCATTTTGGCTGGAACTTACCGGTGGTCTTGTGAGTCATGACCATCGGCCTCCGGACTGCCAGAACAAGATCACCCACTTGGAATGTTCTGATTTTAACTTTCTTGTTGAAGGCTCCGGAGATGCGTGCTTGGTATAGCTCGATCCTTTGCTGAGCTAGGAGGCACTTTTCATCTAAAGCCTCCAACTCTTGTAGTCGTCATCGGTAGTTATCATCCGTCGTCAATTGATAAGTGAGGGCGACGCGGAGTGAGGGGATCTGAGTCTCCAAAGGGAGGACTGCTTCGCTCCCGTACACCAGAGAGAATGGTGTATTCCCGGTGGCTGTTCGAACCGTGGTGCGATAAGCCTATAAGCACTCGCCGAGCTTCTCGTTCCAATCGCGTTTGTTGGAGGAGACGAACTTCTTGAGGAGCTTGATGATTGTTTTGTTGAATGCCTCTGCCAACCCGTTTGCTGCCGGGTTGTATGGTGTCGAAGCGACATTCTGAATGCGGTGCTTATCGCAGAATCGGTAGAATGCATGGCTTATAAACTGTGGACCATTATCATGGATGATTCTTCGTGGTAGTCCGAAGCGGTAGATAACGTGATGCTTAAGGAAGCTGATCACGTTTGAAGTTTTAACTTCTGCGAGTGGGACAGCTTCTGCCCATTTGGAGAAATAATCAGTGATCGCAAGTATGAAGCGATGTCCTCGGGAGGAAGGTGGGGTGATTGGACCAATGATATCCATCCCCCATGCTTCGAATGGCCAGGATGCCACCGTTGGATGCAAAAACTCGGATAGTTGGTGAATGAAATCCGCGTGGACTTGGCAGGCCTTGCATTTTCTGGCATAATCTATCGCATCTGCCACCATCGTGGGCCAGTAGTAGCCCATCCGGCGAAGGCGGTCCTGTAGCTTAGGGCCAGGTTGATGGGCCCCACAGACACCGTCGTGAGCTTCTCGTACAGCTTCTGTAGCTTCCGTATTCGACAAGCACCGGAGCAATAATCCGTCGTAGGAGCGGCAATACAACATTTTCGTCTCTGTATCGTAGAAGAATCTGAGAGAACACCGTCTGATAGAGGTAGCTTCTTTTGGATTCTCTGGAAGGATGTCGTATACGACGAAGTCGATGAACGGCTGTCTCCAGTCCGGTGTGTCGTCGACCGTCTGGGCGGAATAACTTGCCATGGCTTGAACGTTGTTCTTGGGACAGACCAGTTCGTGACCTATTACGTCAACCGAATGATGAGCTTGGTTCGGTACTGCTAAGGAAGCGGCAAGGCCTGCTAGGGCATCGGCTTCGATATTTTGGAGTCTGGGGACGTGCTCGATGAAGAATCCCTCGAATGATGAGATAATGTTGATTGCAATTTGATGGTAGGGGATCATGTCTTCATGGCGAACCTCGTATGAGCCCCTGATCTGATTGACGATTAGTTGGGAGTCGCCGTATGCTTCAAGGTATTCTACCCCCAGCTCTTTTGCAAGTTGGAGGCCAATGACCAGAGCGTTATATTCGACCACATTGTTGGAGCAGGGTTTCGTGAGGGAGTAGGCACGATTGATCACCAGCCCAGTAGGAGAAATTAATACCACTCCGACCCCGACGACGATGTTTCCCTTGGGTCCGATCTTTGAGGCGCCATCGAAGAACATTCGCCATATGTTATCGTGGGTGGCTGTATTCGAATCGGTGACCTCGTCTGGGATCTCTTTATAGATTCTGGATGACTCCGATCCTGGGTGGGCTGCCAAAAAGTCTGCTAGGGCTTGACCCTTAACAGCCTTTTGCGGGATGAAGATCATATGATAGGGGGACAGTAATATTGCCCATATGGCGAGGCGAGAGCTGAGGGCCCCTGGTTTAGTCATGAGGACTCTGAGGGGGTTGACTCGCGAGATCACATGTATGGTTTGTCCTGTGACATAGTGCCGCGTCTTTTGAATAGCGAATACCAGGGCGAGACACTCCTTCTCTACGACGGTGTATCGATGTTCTGGCCCGATCATCATCCGGCTGAGATAATATATGGCCTGCTCGTGGCCTGCATCGTTATTTTGGGCTAGCAGGGCACCAAAGGAGTGTTCCATTGCTCGTACGTAGAGCAGGAATAGTTTTCCGGGGACCGAGGCCACCAGGACTGGGGGATTCGACAAATATTCTTTGATGTCGTCGAAAGCACGCTGGCATTCCTCGTCCCATACGAATGAGACTCCCTTCTTCATGAGATGTGTGAACGGTCGGCATCGCCCGGAGAGGTTGGAAATGAACCTCCTAATGTAAGCTAGCCTCCCTTAGAGGCCTCTGAGTTCGCGAAGATTTTTCGGGGGACCCATCTCCATGATTGCCTTCGTCTTCTCAGGGTCTACATGGATGCCCCGTGCCGTGATGATGAAGCCTAAGAATTTTCTGCTAGATACGTCCAAGAACGATTTTGTATGGTTCATCTTCAGGTTGTGGGCTCTCATCAAGTCGAATACCATTCTCAGGTCTTGCAGATGATCTTCCTTATGGCGACTCTTGACGGCGATGTCGTCGACATAGCATTCTACTGTTTTGCGTAAATGTTCTCGGAAAATAATACTCATGGCCCGCTGATATGTAGCGCCAGCATTCTTCAGACCGAATGGCATGACTGTGTAGCAGTATGTACCAATCGGCGTTCGAAATGATGTGTGCTTTTCGTCGTCGGGAGACATCTTGATTTGATTATACTCCGAGAATCCATCCATGAACGACATACGTTCGAAGCCGCATGTGTTGTCGATCATGATGTCTGTGATGGGAAGGGGAAATTCATCTTTGGGGCATGCCTCGTTCAGGTTACAGAAGTCGATGCAGATTCGAATCTTTCCATTCTTCTTGAGGACGGGTACTATATTGGCGATCCAATCAGGATGTTGCTCTTCACGAATGAAGCCGCTGGCTATTAACTTGTTGACTTCAGTTTCGATCGCGTCCATGACACCTGGGCGGAAGCGTCGTTGTTGCTGCTTGACTGGCTTTGCATCTGGCCGTATATTAAGTTTGTGGAGAGCGATGTCAGGATTTAACCCCGGCATGTCTTCATAGCTCCAGGCGAACACATCAATGTATTCTCTGACGAGTACTAACAGCGATTCTCGTTCTTCGTCAGTTAGGCTTTTACTGATAAAGATCGATTTTGGAGAAGATTCGCTGCCGAGATCCACTTGTATGACCTCATCTTCGGTAGGAGGTTCTCTCAGTTCGAACCGCTTTTCCCATTGTGCGTCTAATTGCTGGGCCCATGGTTCTAGCTCAAGGATTTTGGGGATGTCTTCGTCTTCCTCGTAAGCGTCGGTGAATGCCATGTTGACTGACATGACTTGTCTGAACACATCTCCGATGCTGGTATCTGAGTCAGAAGTCGGTGATCCGGTTGAATGTGATTGCCAGTCGCATTCTTCATCTGAGCTTTCAGGGGTTGTAGTAGGCGTTACATACCCTAAACTGCATCGGGTTTTGTTATAGTAGTTCCGTGGTTTGCCCGCCGGGGCTGGCATCTTCAAAGGTAATCGTCGTCCAGTGCCGTAGTTCAGTCCTGGCATTGTCTCTAGATCATACCCCTATTTCTGTATGAGATATTTGGATTGAGGGCTATAGAGATACAGAGGCAGTCTTCCGGCATCTGACCCGAAGTCGACTTCTTCCATAGCGGGGGGATGTGGGTTGTTCGTCCGGCAGAAGATGATTGGGTGGTCCCCTCCCTCGACTATTCGGTAAGTGTCTTCTACTGGAGTAAGTCGGATGGCGGTGTACATGTTTGTCACCTGTGTATGTAGGTGAGTGCCTATACCGTGTTCCATAGCATACATTGTACATAGCTTATTGAGCTCGGTGTAGTTCAAAGATAACCCTTTATTGATGAAGTAAGGTATCTTTTCTAGAGGGATTACATCATCTGCGGAAGGGGTATCGGAGTGGGCAGCCACATACTTGGCCAATTCTGGTTCTTCTTCGGCCACCACCTGTATAAATGAAGACTGAAAGGACGACCTACTCAGCTTGATCTTCAGAGGCTCAACTAGCAGAGCAGATCGTGGAGTTGTTGGTAAACTAGCAACCCCCAGTTTGGTACTTGATGTGAGGCGAGGGGTGGCTGGTTCGCTAGAAGTGTCAGACCTCACATCGGGGTGAAGAATCTTCTTGGGAAGGCGTATTGTGAGCGGTCGGTCGGAGGGATTGGGCTTCTCCGTTTGGAGCTGACCGACTCTCGGTAGTCTGATGGTAAGTGGCCCTGTTATGGGTCTCGGCGCTTGGCCGGACCTTGGCAGCCGGATTTTCATTTGTTCTTCTTGTGCGGAGAGACTGATTGCGTCCTTACGCAGAGTGGCCGTAAGGGGTACGGAATTGCCCGGTTTGCGAGCCTGAAGGTGGATCGTTAGAGGTTCTTCTGATCCTGTAGCCGTCTTGTTGTGAGCTTGCACATCTTCTTCGACCAGATGCTTCTTTGATTTTTCGTACAGACAAGAGTCTGAGTAATAAGATTCGACCCCCTTGAAGGGATCGATATCGGCAAACTCTGTCCTCACGAAGCCGTGCTTATCGACATATTTGAAGCACTGGTGTAGCATGGAAGGCACGATCATGTAATCGTGTATCCAAGGCCGCCCCAGAAGGATATTGTAAGAAGTGTCGGCATCTATGACATAACAGGTGACTTCTGATTGGAGATCGCCGATCTGACACTTCAAACGGATCTTCCCTATTGGGTAGCTCCTGCCCGAATTGAAACCGCTAATGGCGGTGCTTGTAGGTGTCAGGCGATGCATCGGAATGCGAAGATGATGTAGCAGACCCTTCGGAATGATGCTTATAGAGGACCCAGGATCAATGTGCATTCGGTCCACCTTTACGTCGCCGATGTATCCAGTGTAGTATAGCGGGCGATCATGCAGGTTAGTTTTGATGAGCATATCTTGCGGAGAGAAGACGATATTGGACATTGCTCCCGTACACGCACTATCTTGGAGCTCTGCAGGTTGGTTATCTCCTGTGAGGTTGACCTGAGCCAAAGTATGCGTCGGCATTTTGGAGCGCCTCACTTAAAGCCGTACGGACATCCTTTGAGAGCCTGAGGAGTTCATATAAAGACAACTTGGCTGGTGTATTAGCTAATTGTGCTAAGATGTCGAAGTTGTAGGGCCTCTCCAGCCCCTGAGGTGTCTCCTTCCGGAGGGACTTGTCGAAGCGAGTCTTCTTCGGCCTAGGCTTGTCGGTCGTCGAAGGCTGAGCCGGTCCCGGAGCATCATTGGTAGTGGGCGGATGATCATCAGTCGCGCTTTCGGTCACCGGTTGGGCTTGTGTTCCGGATCGAGTAGTGACGGCTGAGACTTCCTCTTCTTCCGCCGAGGCAGTGCAGCAGGATCTGACTTTTTCACTTTTCCTTTTAGAAGGTGGAGAGGGCTGAGTTACCTCGTGGACTAGGTCCGGATGGACCCACATGATTTTCTCTCGTGATGTGGTGAGGGGTATTAGACCAGCGGCTTGATCACGAGCAGGCGGCAGATTAGCAATCTCTATTGTTGCCAGAGGGATGGGTATAACCCCGTCCTGAGTCTCTGTTGGAGGGAAGCTGCCGAATTGTACGGACACCATGTTGGCTGCCACGGTTACCTCTTCGAAATCGATGGCCAGGGCGTTCGAATCGATGAGGTTTTGGATATACCGTTTCAGTTGGTAGCAGTCGTGTGTAGCATGGTGGACGTAGCGATGGTAATAGCAGAACTTTGGGTTCTCCAGATCAGCCGACCGAGGCTCCCGTCTTGGTGGAGGAAGCTGAATCCTATCTCCTTGTATAAGCATGTCCAAGATAGGCTTGACGTGACCGTCTTCAAAGGAATAAGTGATTTGAGGCCATTGTTTGTCTGCTGGCTGTGGCTCGGGCTTCTAGGCTGTATCGGTCACCATAGCCTGCTTGCCTTTGTTGTTCCGGTTATTGGAGGGGCTACCCCCATTGTCGTTGCTGGTGTTGGGACGCTTGCTCTTGTTCTCTCCCTCCGAGATATGCAACCCCAGTTGGCGAGCCTTCTTCAATCGTTCTTCAGTACTTGTAGCACTGATGATAAAAGCCTTCCAGTCCTTGAACTGACTTTCGCCCATCCAGAGACTAATTGTTGGAAGTAGTCTCTTTTGGCAAATTTCAATCAAAGAAGAGTCCGGGTTGCCAGATGGTAACTTCATTGCGGTTTGACGAAACCGCTCAATGTAATTTCTCGTCAGTTCTTTCTCTCCTTGAACGACGTCCATGAGGGTAGACATCGTCACGTCCTGTCCTACCTCATAGAACCTCTCCAAGAACAAGCGTTTGAAGCCAGCGAAGGAGTGGATGCAATTGTCTGGCAGGTTGCGGTACCAATCGAAGGCTACTCCTTCCAATGCCCCAATGAATAACCGCGTGAGGATAGCGTCATCATGGGGCAGATGGTCGGTAGTGACCTCAAAGTAAGTGATGTATCGACTTGCTGAAGTCTTGCCATCATATGGGTTGATATTGAACGGCTTATATCTTGGCGGAAAGGGAACATCCCTCCATTCAGCAGGATATGGTTGCCGTATTCTGAGGTCTTGAGAGTTTTCTCAGGCGTGGAACATTGCTCGGAGCTCCTGAACCTCTCTTCTTACTTCTCGGGCCTCATCTGTTGCGGTAGGGGCCGTTATCTCGGGAGGATTATTGTCCTGGTTTGGTGCCGCTGAATTTGAATCTACGTTGATTGCGGGACCCGTGCTTGTCTGGCCAGGTGTCACTCCCTGCAGAGTAGGAAGTGCCGCTTTGATCTCGTCTACAGACTTGACCAAGGCATGCAATATGGCCTCCAACGTGTCGATGCGCTGGCGATCGCTGGAACTGCCTTGATTGCTGTCTGTCATGAATACCGTCTTCACATGAGGAGTGACGGAAGGAGTGGTGGAGGATGTACCCTCCGAGTCGTACCCATGCGTCGAGAAATCATCTGGATATGTGGGGATGTTCTCTTCAGGTTCGGACTCGGAAGGAACACTACCCCCAGCTTAGGAGCTTGCTTCGTCTAGAGAATCATGGATGTCCTCGGGGACATCAGCATCTGTTGTACCCGATAGGAGGGTTGTTTCTCGGGGTTCGTCTCCTTGAAACATTAGATTATTGTGGACGTTCGGAGGAGTACTACCCCCAGCTCCTACGACCCCCAGGGTCGGGGACGATGAGTCTCCTGTTGCAGCAGATTTTGTCTTCGAACGGGTGTGTTGGTATACTCCGGTGGAGGGCAACCGTTTAGCCGACAATTTCATAGCTGTAGTGGCTGATATCTTTGGACTGGAGATGCTTGTCTTCTTCCTTCTCCCCTCGGCGGGGACCTTCTGAGCATAATTGCAGGAGACAACAGGAGGTGCCTCATCTTCTGAGTTCGGGTGCTGTAGTCTGTGGAAGACGGACGGACGATCTTCCGTCACTGCTGCGTTGTTGCAGCAGCAGTTGACGATGATCTGGGTGCAGTGACGTCCATGTGAGGATTCTTTGCACGCCGAAGCCCCTTCTCTTTCCTTGCGCTTGTGGAGGATCGCCTCCCGCAGGTCAGAGGGACCACTCTGTCCGTTCGCCGCCGGGGATTGGACTTGAGCGGTTCTGTACAACTTCCCATCAGAGGCCCGTGTGATAATCAGCGGGACGCCCTGATAGTCAGAGGTTGGGGCAGCTGTCTGGGCTTGATGAGCCCGCGTTGCCCTAGACTTCTTCTTCCTAGCACTTGTGGGTGCATAATAGGAAGAGTCCAAGTTGGACATCACAGAGTCTGGCTTATCATCCAGGGAGTCATCAGGGTTCGGACCGTACGAGAGACGGTCGAAAACTGATCGAGAGGAGCATGGGGCAGATGCTATGCGGCTGGGAGCGGGAACCATGCAGGCTGTCTGCATACGGTTGTCTCCTGTTGTCGGCTGAGTTCTTATGCGGCTAGGAGTCACGACCGTGCAGGCTGGCCGTATGCGGTTGGCATCTGTGGCCGCATGGGTTTTCTGCAAACATTTGACTCTAATAGCCGCATGAGTTTCATCCATGCGTTTGGCAACTGTAGCCGCATAAGTTATGCGGCTGACAGATGTGGCCGCATGAGTTTTCTTTATACGGTTGGCGGATGTAGCCACATGGACTTTCTCCCTGCGGCTAATACCCTTCTGCGGCTCGAATTGCGTAGAGTTCCTCTTTGCCCCTGCAAGTCCAGCATCATAGTGTTTTCTTCTGTCGGACTTGGGGACAGCAGAGTTGTCTACGATCTGAAGTGGGGCCGCAGGAGAGTCTTTCTCGCCGTCTTGAGCAACAGAGGGTATCCCATCGAAGACCTGAGGAGGAGCAAATGACTTTGGCCTCCACTCTTTGCGAGCCTTCGTGGTACGGGTACGCTTCATGATTGGACCAACGCTGCCTTCAGAGAGCATCTCTTCAAACGCCTGTTGGTCGAAGTGGACGACCATCTTTTGTTGTGTGGAGCCAAGTTTGGCTGCATCCGATTGCGTCACCAACTCCTCAGCCGTGGAGAAGTTAGTCCCCAGCAGAGTCGCCATCGTGTTTGCCATTGATTGTAAAAGAACAGAACAATTATCGAAGGACTGAACTTAGACTCACAATACAAACTCGCTCGTACAAAGAAAGCCTAGGGACGAAAACCTAGGTACAGCAGACTAAGTACGATTGTTTATTTTTGATTCTGGGGGTGACGATAGAGGCTCGGGAAAGCGACGGCCGCTCTGCCTTACTCCTTGGACGATCAGTATGTAGCCTTGGCTCGGGGAAGATCTGCTCGACGTTGATGAAGAAACGCTCTTCTTGCTCTCCTCGAATTGCTCTCCTGGCTTCTCTCTCTCTGTGATTATCAAGAAGAAAGGGGGAGCTCTCTCTGTGTAGATCTCTCTCTTCTTATTTTTTTTTATTCTTTTGTTGCCGACCTCTTCTCTCTCTTTTTTTTCACGGGAATGATGCTGGCTATTTATAAGAGTGGGGGGTGATCATTAGGGTTTGCTAATGATTATCTGTTTGAAATATCGGCGCTCCTTCATTCTATCTGAACCCTTGATCCTGATTACAGTGAATCTCGGCCATTAACGCGGATAGCATCGTATCTCATGAGCAATTAATGCTAGCTGCTTTAAATCCTCGTGATTGATTATGCCAATGTCTGATTGCTCGCCACGTGTCCCATTAGCTTGATGATAAATGATATGCCCTGATCTCAGTAATTATGACGATGATGTAAAATATATTTGTTGAGATTCAGTTAAATCTCTTATTGATCCCATGCCACGTGTCTTAATTGTGAGTCCTGTCAGAGCCGCATAGGATTGTCTATTCTCGAACCGCAGAGAGATACTCTTTGTAAGCCGCATAGGACGATACTTCATCGAACCGCATATGCGTAATCTTTGTGAGCCGCATGAGCTGGTGTTGTATTGGGCCGCAGGGAATGTGTTCCCAGGGAGCCGCATGAGCTAGCGTTGTACCGAACCGCATGGAACGGGTTCTCAGGGAGCCGCATATGACTGATTGCCACGTGGCAATCTGGGACTTCTGACGGATTTGGTCAGAGATTTTCTTTTTTTCCCGAGGAGTCAGTCATTATGGCAAAGCCATTATGAAACTTTATGTCAGGGCCGCCACAGTGAATCGTGCTGGAACAATAAATGAGGCCACTCCTCAAACGACCAGCTGTAGGAAAAGATCACACATGGCGTCCATCGAGCCGCATATGCCTTGCTGAACCGCATACGCTCCCGAGCCGCATGCGATTGAGAGTCTTCTTTGAACCGCATAGGGCCGCTCCTGGGTGGGCCGCATAAGCTTCTTACTCAGAGCCGCATGGATCATTATTCTAATATTTTCCATGCTTCTACAACTGCGTCAGGGTGCTCCACCGTTCCCAACAGGCTACGGTCACAGGGACAGATACACTATATATATATATATATATATATATATATATATATATATATATATATATATATATATATATAGGGAGCGGATCAAAAGCCCCCCTTAGAAAACCCCCTAAAAAACCCCCTCACTCTAATTCGTAATATTAATGTCAATATTAATATTAATATTAATATTCATGATAATGTTAATATTAATGTTAATATTAATGTTAATCTTAATATTATTTTTTTAATTTTTTTATATTAATGTTAATGTTAATGCTAATATTAATGTTAATGTCAATGTTAATGTTAATATTAATTTTAATGTTAAGTTTAATGTTAATTTTAGTATTTAATGTTAATATTAACATTAATATTAACATTAACATTAATATTACTATTAACATTAAATTACGGATTAGAGTGAGGCTTCTTTTAGGGGGTTTTCTAAGGGGGACTTTTGATCCGCTTCCATGTATTTATATATATATATATATATATATATATATATATATAGCTTCTTACTTCAATTAGGGAGGAAAGGAAAAGGGTGAGTTCATGAAGGGGGAATTGAAGTTCAGATGTGAGAATTTAAAGTATCTCGACACATACTCAGCAAAACACACATACGTAAAGAGAAAAAGGGATATATATTCGTATATGGTAGAAATATTAGGATGTAAATCTAGAGACTACTACACATAAGTCCATAATCTAATTATCATAATATAAACTTAGAATTTATAACTAAAATATCAGAAAATCCAAATATGACAATTCAACTCAATAATCTATACATCAAAATTACCGGAAACGCAACCCGAGACCCAAATCGCCATATACACGACTAGAACACGCGAGACCTGGCAAACACGAAGGTATCTATGTGTGTGACGTGCTCGGGTACTCACGGGGTCGAACCCGTGTCCGTATCGTGTCCACGGAGTGCGTATCGGAAAACCGAAATATGCGTGTCGGAACGTGTACGTGCACGTGCGTTTCGCCCGATTAGACGCCGCACGCAAAGCGAGAAGCCTCGTGCTCGTGCACATAGCTAGGTAGGGTCCCGAGCTAGGTCTAGGATATACTAACACGACACCACGTCGAGTCTATGCGACACAGGACATGCGGTTCCAGCGCGGCCTGTGCGCGCGCGCGCGTGCCCGTGGGCGTGTATCGAGCCACATGGCTCGCGACACAAGCCACGACGCGACTCGGGATCGAGTTCCTGGGTAGCCTAGGTATAAGGCTTCGTGCTCGTGCTCCTGGAATAGGTCCTCGTCGCATCGTGTTCGCGTACGAAGGTCGTGTCAACGACACTTTTCAGCCGCGTGCACAGTACGGGCTGAAACGTACGCGTCGAATTTATCCGCGCACGCTCCACGAAACATCATGAAATTTTAGAAGCACGTGGCAGAGGTTGCCCCCAAGCGTTCATAAAATTTCATGCAAAACGGATCCCTGTGCGTCGAGTTATGAAGCATAGACAGCAGGGCATGTACGGGCCTCGTGCACTCGTGTCCGTATCCGAGTCCGATTCGGACACTGAAATCGTGTCGAATCAAGATCCATCTTTACGAAAGTTATTACAAATAATATCATCAAGAATTCATGAAAACATAATCAAAAAATAACAATTTTAAGTTCTAAGTGGCATTTCGTCGAACACGTATTTCAATGGACCGACACGTGTCCGATACGGCTGTCAAACAAAATCACAAACCTACCAAACTTTATGTACAGATCTGGGGTACCGATATGGATGCATCTACGAAGAAAAAAAATAGAATTAACAAGTGTTTAGAGAGATTTACCTATTGAGTGTCAAAACTCAATGAAACAAGCCTCCAAACACGTCGATTGCAGATTCCCTTTGGTCAAATGCCTCCGATCCCTCACTAGCAAGTCTCCAGCAGGTTCCTCTCCTCCCAACAGTCGCAACGCACTTTATTTGGAAGGATTTGGATGAGAAACGATAGAATGGGGCCTTTGGAAGAGAAGGAAAAAACTAGGGTTTGAACTTGTGAAGGCAACTAGGTTTTCTACACAATGAGAGGGGGGTTGCTGTTGTTGTGGCCGACCAAGCATGGGTGTATTAGAGTTAGGGTTTGGTCATGGGCTAACACTCCTCAAGTTTCTAAAAATCCCATTGACAAAAAAGCTAAAAAGGCTTTAACAAAAATAGCTTAAAAATGAATTAAAAGTTTCCAAAATTGGACAATGGCTCTAAAATAAAGTTTAAATGGCCACGAATAATTCTAATCACATGGTTAGTCTTCTACTCAGGGTTGACTAAGGTTACACCACTTTCTACCACCTAGAATATCAATCAAAGCTACACAATAATTAATTTAATTAACAAATTAATAAAAATCAAAATAATGCACAATGACTAAAATACCCCTAATTAGAAAAAGTGAGTGTGACATCGCCCCTTGGCCTGACCGCATCGCCCCCTATTCCTGCCAGCCTCCTCCGCCCCTCTGCCGCCTGTCCCCACTCCTCCTCCTCCTTCGCGCATCACCCATCCTCCACTGCATCGGCCGAGCCCGATCCTCCCCCAGCCATCCTCTTTCCCCCTCCAACGGGAGATTTGAATTCAAATTCCAAGATCCCCCCGCGATAGTGGGCGCATGCCCTATCTTATGTGCCCGCTGCTGGCCTCTCCTTCGAGAGTTGCCATTCCCCCGTCGCTCCTGCGGCCGCGCTCTCCCATGCGCCCTCCCCCTCATCGACCGTTATGCACCCTCTTTTCTCCACAGCCGTTATGCGCCCGCTGACGTGCCCCCTATGTGCCTACCCTTGCCCCCCATCCTCCATGCGCTCTCCTCCTCCATGGCCACTATGTGCCTGCCTCCGTGTTTCGCCCTCCCTTTACGCCCATGTTCAGACACCACCCCCTATGCGTCCCCAGCAGCGCGGTCTTATGCGCCCGCACCTCGCGCTCCCCGTGCTTCCTGGTGCTGCACCACCCCACCTCTCCGTCGTCCCCTTCGATGCCCCGTTGTGCTAGCCCCTGCTTGGCGGGCAGTGCACCAACCCTTCTCTGCTAGCCAGCGCTGCTGCTTCTGCACCACCTTCTTCTTCCAAGGTCCTTGTGGGCTTCTCCTCCTTTGCCGACATGGTCCGCCCCGATCGGAGCGCTAAAAAAAACCTATACTCCCCGACGTTCCTCTTCCAGACATCGAGTACTCCCCCCCTCAGATGGCCAGACAGTCACGATTCCCTTCTCCACCTCCGATCTGGAGTCTCTGTACGTGCGATTCTCCTCAACTTTTGTGCTGTAATTCCCCTCGGGCTGTCCTAAGCTTGCGAGAGTTCAGGAGGAAATTGCCCATGGAGCCTCACTTCAGGTTACCGCATGGCACTGCTTGTCACGACCCGCTCCCGAATAATCGAACACGAGTCGGACACGCCCAGCCTTCATTGTTAGACATAATGAAGTAAGCTGTACCAAAATCTAGGGAGAACTATGAATCAGATAAGAATGAAGTAATCACAGCATCTAATATATCAATCCCAGAATCTCAAATACAATCTAAATGTTATACTTCCAACAATGTAAACTATAAAGATGTCTCTAGTACAAGTCCAGATAGAGCTAAATAGAAAGTCTAGGCTTCCTCAGCCTCTAGGTCCTGGGCCACATCCACTGGCTCATAGGTGCCTCCAGGCTCCTGCCCTTAGTAAGTATCACAGATAGCCTCCAGCTCACCTGCAACATATACTAGTCAGGAGCGAAGCTAAGTATATCCAAGAAAATAAACATGAACATCATGGTATGAACAAAAACATGAAATATATATAAAGTACGAGAAACGAGAACAAGACATGAATCCTGAATATGAATACTGAAAGTAAATACATGGAACATGATAAGAGTCCTGAACATGAAATACAATCTGAATCCTGACATGTGCAATATTAAAATACATCCAGAGTGTGTGATCGGCTTAGGTAGATTCAATGAACATGAAATGGTACGGTTTGGGTCCCGCGTGCACGATACGGGGCCTAAGCTATTCACATGAATAGTAACAGGGTTTGATCACACATCTGTAGTATTTTCCCTCCCAGACACACAAGTAAACTCAAGAGAACATGAAATAAGACAATCCCGTGATACATCGTGTCAACAAGGTGATACAGGAATGAATATATAAGATATAAGAAAATGAACAAATCCGAGAAGTATACTTGCCTAGCTCAGGGTGATCGAGTGAAAGATGTACAGTTGGAAATCCTCCTGTTAAATGATTTATAATATTTAAGTTAACAGTTAACAACTAATATTTACCAAAAATATAAGCTACTAACTAATTCCTATGTTTATAGAACATGCTATAGTTATCCCTATATCTTAAACCTCACCAATCATCCTAGTTAAATCTCAAGTATTCATCTTACTTTAATACTCCTAAACATGGGTGTTCTATAGGTTATCCTTATATGACTATACTCTAGAATATGTATATTGATAAAAATTACAACTTATTAACCAAAGAACCAGGGCAACTGATAGTCCTAGGGTTAAGTCCCAACTAGGATTGATACAGTTTCAGTCCTTAAACAGATCATACACAATTTAGTCTACGCAGGCACTGAGACCATTCAATTCTAGACAGGACATTGAAAACCTCAGTCCTAGGCAAGACATTGAATATTTAGCAGGACATTGAACATTCAGTCCTTGGCAAGACTTGAACATTCAGTCCTATATGTATTTAGATATCAGTTCAATGTGTAATCAACTATCAGTCTAATGTATAATCAGATATTAGTCCCAATATAAACCTAAATACCAGCCCTATAGGCATTCAGATATCAGTTCAATGTGGGACTGATATTCTTAGTCCAAATCAGTTCATAAACAGTCCTATGTCTCAGTCCAACAGCAGGACAGTATACAATCCTATCTGTTCAATATCCCATTCAATATACAGCTGATATCTCAGTCCTAAATCAGGACATATTCAGTCCTTGCTACAGTACTCAGTTCAGCTAAGCACACAACAATCCTAATCAATAATGGTATTTCCAACATCCTTTAATCTCAGCTACTGACTGCAATTTCTTTTCCCAGGTGATGTTCAGTCTTGGTAATAGTACTAAACATCCAGTCTCAGCCAAGGCAATACCATCTGTCTTGCTCATGGCATGAAACAGCCTTGTGGAGGACAAACATTGATCTAAGTCCTTCAGCTGATGTAAAACTCAATCTCAGGCTGATTCACATTGCAATAACTTACTACCAAGCACAGGCATCAATCCTAAATAGGATACTGCAATCAAAATGTCTGAACTAACATTCAATTCCTATTTCCAGGAACTTCCCGCACACCCTAACTCAATTGGTCCTCATTTCTATCTCCTATGTTGAATTCACATACTAGTGAACAATATGCCAACTGATATCAAAACCAGTTATTCCAAAATAGACCCCTTAATCCATAACCTGCTTCTAGGGAACAAGGCATGAATAATTTAAAGCACCATACCACTAGCCTCACTGACTAAGTCAATTGGAAACATTTAGTATAAAAAAGTTCAGATTAGGTGTATCACTCAAAACATTAGATAATAGATATACTAAAATAGCAATACCCTGAGACTTGGTTAGGAGGCTTCACTCTACTTCACTCTTGTTAGGTCCCCAACTATAAGGTTAACCCTCAGTTTTATTATTACAGTGCACAAATGAGATTTCAGTCTTTTAAGGTTACAAAGTTCAAGACATGTATCATACTGCCTGGAATTTTCAGAGTAAAATAGGTTGACAGATAAACTGATAAATGATAGGTTCAATCTAACCAACTGATCTTCCTAACCATTAACCCAAGCTCGAAACCAACCTAACTTGCTAACATCTACTCAGACCAAGAACCTAGGAAAAATTCAGAACAGATAACTCTCGAATGATCATAAGATGCATACTCAAACAATCCTTAGATTAGGTATCCCGAAACTTGGATACAGACTCAATACCACAGTACTCCTTCCCAAAATAACATACCAAAGGGATTAAACAAGATTTGCAAGGAATTACCTGTAATAGATCAGATCTGAATATGGATCGCAACCGTTAGAAATCGTCATAAGCCTCAACCCGAATATTCCTAGTTTCCTGAACTGGTCATCAACACAGCAGGAACCCAATAGATCAAGTAAGAATGATACAACAAGACAAGTTAATTCTAATAATTGAAGATCCGGATACTCACCTTTGTATCCGACTCAAAAATTATGATCGACAAGCGTCCATACTAGATGGCTTGAGAAAACAGAGGAACTGCTACACAGATGATAACGAACCATCAAAGTAGTTCTCAACTCAATTCAGTCACGCCCCAGTCCCAAAATACTTTGGACTAGATACGTATCATGCCAGCTGTAGACATACGAGTAAGGCTCGTATGTATACATAAGCTATAAAATATAGAAAGCTATGCTCAAACTAAATCTCATCCACAATTATGAAGTTTTAATGATATAATCAAATAGTTATTTGTACAAACGTTGGACGGAGACATATCCGCTACCAACAAATTTAAATAAGAAAAAATTACAAATAAATGATTTGGTCGAGCGAAGCAAAGGACGAGTCCAAGAGCAATCATCACGAAGGAAGGAATGACCTTAACTAGAGCACCTGCAAGAAACCACGAAACACACACCTGGAGAAATCACCAGGTCCTCAGAGGGACGTAACAAGACACATAATATCATGCCAATAAACTGAATAATAAAAGCTCAAAAGAAAAGTATGCATGAGTAAAGGTTTCTAACCATTCTATGTGGAATGCACTTTAGAGGACAACGTTCTACGCAGGGTCTGTAACGGATTCACGCAAGCAAGTAATAAAGAGTGGCTAACAAGTAGCGCTCATCCGAGACACTATCGGCCGGGTAACACGTAGCGCCCATCCGAGACACTATCTCCCAAATGTGTGTAAAAATAAATGTAGCCCCTACGCTAGTAGCTGTCCCCTCCCCCCAATGATACTATACGTGTGTCATAACTATGACACATAAACACGGGTCATTTCCACTACACTGTTTAACCCTTAATAACTGCCAAGTCTTCTACACAAATCTATTAGCAGTTATATCCTAACGCACGGCCTGCACGCATCGATGTACGGTCGATACGCAAGTCCGAAGCTATATGTGAATCATAACTCACACACAACTCGTGACACATCGTGACAGTTTATGAGATGCTCTAATCATAGGGTAGTCCCTTAACTCTAAGCCAATTGCATAAAATATAGTAATTTGCATCTACATATAGTTTTGAAAGAACAACTCTATCTTTGCTAAAAATAAGAAAAAGCATGCATGATATTGAGCAAGAAATTAAACAGTAAAGGCAAGGTGTCTTGCCTGGTGTGTCGTCCTGTGTGGTACAATAATCATGTTGGCACGATGTTTGACTTTAATGTTAGATCCATGCAAGACGGCCTCTGTTGCGGGCACGGACTGTTCCATTGGGTCCAAAATAGTCAAGTTAGCTAGGGTCGACATAAAGAAGTTCAGAATTTTGCGAGGGAATAGAAGTAACGGGCTTAGTCATGGTCAGAAGGATAGTTTGAAGAAAATTTGATAAATAATGTATATATAAGATTTTTGAATATATGGTTACTAGTAAAATAATTTTTAAATATAAAAAAAAAAGTTTTAGGCAAAACTCTGGATTTGTAAAATATACTTTTTAGGTAGAAATAAGTCTTTTAAAAGACCAGAGATGTATAAAATAATTTTATAATATTTTAGTAAGGATTGTGAGGGAAAAACTAAATTTTGTTAGAGTATAATTTTTTTCTTTGGTAAAACTAGCTTTAAAAATGTTTAGTGAATAATATTTTCATAAAAAGAAATTTCCTAAAATAAATATATTAACAAGTATAACAACAACAATCGTAATAATAAGAATAAAATAATACTCATATTTATCAAATAACTAGTACTAATAATATTTAATAATTATACATTAATACAAAGTATTACTGTAAATACCTCTATCCATATGGAAAGTATAACAATATATACCAAATATCTACTCATAAAAATATGAATAATTTTTGCAGTGTTTCCTATTTTTTTACAAAGGAAGAAAATAAAACAAGGAATCAAAATTTAAAGTAATATAATATAATAATAATAAAACTGATACTAATAAAAGCTGGCTCTTAGAAAAGTGAGAGAGAGAGAAGAAACAGCTAATAAATATAATAATAATAATAATAATAATAATAAAAATCCATATATACTAAATAGGACAGCTGCTGCCCTTTAGAAATAAAAGGAAGAAGGAAGGAGTGAAGAGAGAGGGAATTGGAAAAAGTAGAGATCGGGAGGGGGAAGAGAGAGAGAAGAGGGAAGAGGCTTACCAGAGGGGTCCGGCGTCATGGCCGACGGCTGCCGGACGGACGCGCAAGGAGGACGGCGCCGGTAGTGGCGCACGGGGACGGGCTCACCGTGGCGTCGCTTAGTTCTCCACGATGGGCGGATGGCGCAGCAGTGGGTCGGTCCTCGCCGGAGGGTGCGTACGGCGGAGAGACGGGCTGGAACGGAGAGGCAGAGCGAAGGAGCTCGCCCGGTGGTTCGACCAACGGAGCACGACGGTTGGGCGTTGGGAGCCGGAGTGGGCGCGGTGCTCAGGCGTCGGCAGCGCGCCTGGGAAGGTGGCGGCGGCTCCGGTCGCGGGCTGGCGGGAGGAGCGCGGTGACGCGCCGGCCGGGTTCGGGTACTGCGATGGTGGCGCCGACGGCCATCCGTGGGGCACGGCCGGGCGCTGCCCACAGAGGAGCACCGGTGGTCGATCGGCGCCTAGAAAGGCGGAGAGGGCTCGAGCTCTCCGGAGGGCCCTCGCTGGTCGGGGCCGCCGGGGAATCGACATGTCGCTGGTGAGCGCGGGCTCTCGGGGGCGGATGGAGCACGGGATCGGGCGCCGGCGATGGCGCTGCGCCGTGCGGGGTGGAGCTACGGAGGACCCGGCCGTGGTTGCGGTCGAGGCAGCGGCGAAAGGGCACCGCGGATGAGGTACGTGGTGGTTTGGGTTTTCCTCGTTCTTTTTTTTTTGCTGTTAGTGATGGTGTTGTGGGTTTTGGGACGGCCGCTGGCCGAAGATGGCCACAATGAGGAGGTGGTCAGGCGACAGTGTGGGGGTGTCGGGGTATATTTCGTACGGAGAAATGGTGCCGGCTGGATGATGGCGGTGGTGGGTTGTCCTGGTTGTGTCGGGTCTTGATCGGGAGAGGAGGTGGCTATGCTGATGCTGTTGGCGGTGGACGCTGCCGGGGATGGCCATAGCAGGTTCGTAATGGTGAAGGATGGTGGAACGATGCTAGCGGTGGTTGCGGGGTTTTTCTGTGATGGCGAGGACGGGTTTTGTAATTTTTGTCGTCGTGTCCGGGGGTGTCGGACACGACGTGGATGACTGTACGAGACTGGAATAAGATTTGTGGTGGTCATAGACACGATGCACGATATTATTGTGGATGGGAAAAATTTGGAGGAGTATCTCTCCTATATATAGGAGGTGGGAATTCCCAGTTGGATAGGAAATTAGGGGATTTAAATTCTCCTATAGATAATGTCATATTTGATTTAAATTTTTTAAAAGTAGTTGGATCAAAACCAATCAAATGCTTTTTAAAGTCTATACTTCAATAAACATCTTTTCAAATTTAATCATCATATTTTGTTAAATATTAAATTAAGCAAAAATCAAAAAATATCTTTTTCGACGTAGCAATTAATGGTAATAATTAAATTTCAAAAGTTACTTTAAATATTTGAAATGTATTTTTATATTAAATAAAATAACTATAATTTGTTTTCGAAAAAGAAAATCAACATGAAATAGATTTCATGTCACTTACGCCCAAAATAGTACATTTTATATAAACTTAAATTTAAACTACTATTTATTTTTTTGAATAGCAAAATAAATAATCCTTTTATATAAAAATAAGGTTTTGGTAACAACTTTAAACAATCATATTTATTATAAAAACCGTACTTCTAAAATAAAAATATTTTTACAAAAATATGTATCTCGCACATATTCGTACTCGTTGAGCAAATACGAAAAACAATTCTCGCATGCTACACAAAATACAACAATGCGAACTCGTATGCGACGTGTAGATACGAAGTACAAAATAAATACCAAATTTATTTATATAAAAAAAACTCTTAGTAGAAATCTAGGGGGTTTACAAATTCAGTCCAACAATTTATTAAGAATGTATCAACAATACATTCAAAAAGTAGATCGAGGTCTGATACTTACAGATTCAAGTATCCTCGGATCGAAAGGATGAATTAAAAGGACGACAGCTTTCAACAAATCAATATAGATCCTAGAAATAAATCATAATTCGTTCAAAAATAGACCAATCATTGATTTGTAATCTCAAACTCAATTTTGATCTACAATTCGACACATGAACTGAGGATAGAACGAGAAGCAGCAAATTGAAACTAAATCACTAGCTAAAGATCTTCACCTCGTTTGATTGATTGGATCGACCAAGGAAAACGTCGAGAAACACTCAAACAGGATCAATTGATCTATGAACAAGATTCAACCATTCCTAACTCAGATTGACGGAAATTCAGAAGATATATTGAACAATCTGTCTTCATTAGTCACCCCAACTCACCTTGACCTCTGATGATGATCTCGATCTAGGAATCAGAGCAAAAGCAGCTTCCTCACGCTGTCTCTTCGACCTATTGACCGCCTATAAACGTTGCCGAGCTAAGAAGAAGATCTGCCATGGCCGATCGATCTCAGGAAGGAACAATGGAGTTTGGGAAGAATGCAAATGAACAGATAGTGCTCTCCCTTATTTATAGGTTGTTGGAAATTTGAAAAAAAGAACAAATTGGAGGGAAAATAAATTAGGGAAAGGAAAATTCTGTTAGGAGAGCACATGGATGTGCTGTTGGCCGTTAGAGAAGAAAGGAGAGAGGGGTTCTCCTCAGGAAGAAAGTGTATTTAAAATAGGCTTTCTAAAATAGGCTTTCTAGAATGGGCTTTTGTTACAAACCCAACTAAACACTTAGTTAATTGAGAAAGCCCAACTAATGGCTAAAATAAATAAAGAAATATAAAATAAGTTTAAAAATCAAATCAGGAAAAATGATTTAGGAATTATATGAATTGTTATAAAATATTGAGAGGTTAAGTTACAAATCTCCCCTCCTTGAAAAAGTTTGCCCTCGAAATTACAAAATATTCATAAAAATTGATTCACAAACACCCCAAAATATTTATTGAAATAGAAATTCCAAAATACTGAAATACAATCAAGTAAACAATCTAGGGTAGCGCTCTCGCATCTCGTCCTCACGCTCCCATGTGGACTCTTCCGGAGAGTGGTGCCTCCACACGACGCGGACAAGTGGAATAGTCTGGTTCCGCAGGCGCTTCTTCCTCCGATCAAGGATCTCCACTGGCTATTCCTCATAGGTCAAACTCGGGCCCACCTCTAGCTCTGAATAATCCACCACATGGCTCGGGTCCGGAATGTAGCATCGAAGCTGGGATACGTGGAAGACGTCGTGCACTCCCTCTAAGCTAGCTGAAAGCGCTAGTCGATACGCCACCTCGCCAATCCGTGCCGTCACATCGAAAGGCCCGATGTACCTCGGACTGAGCTTCTCGCCTCTATCGAAATGAATGACACCTCTGGTCGACGAGATCTTCAGGAACACTCTATCCCCAACTGCGAACTCTAGTGGCCGTCTGCTGCTGTCCGCCCAGTGCTTCTGTCGATCCTGTGCAACTCTGAGACGCTCCCTGATCAGCCTGATCTTCTCAGCTGAGTCTACCACCATCTCTGGCCCAAGCAAAGCCCATTCGCCAACGTCGTCCCAAGATAAAGCCGTGCGACATCTCCGCCCATACAGTGCCTCGAATAGGGTCATCTCGATGCTAGCCTGATAACTGATATTATAGGCAAACTCTATGAGATGTAAATGATCCTCCTACGAACCGCCGAAGTCGAGTGCGCAAACTCGCAGCATGTCCTCTAGTGTCTGAATGGTCCTCTCGGACTTTCCATCCGTCTGTGGATGATAGGCGATGCTGAACTTCAACTGTGAACCCAAGCTCAGCTGTAGACTCCTCTAGAAGTGTGATATGAAGCGGCTATCTCTGTCTGAAACGATGCTTACCGACACCCCGTAAATCTGCACAATCTGTCGTATGTAGAGGTCTGCAAGCTTCTCGGTCGACAGCCCAACCTTAAACGGAATGAAATGAGCAGACTTCGTCAGTCTATCCACAATAACCCAAATAGCGTCCTTGCCACTGGGTGTACGTGGTAATCCAGAGATGAAGTCCATGGTGATATGCTCCCACTTCCATTCGGGAATAGGTAAAGGCTGGAGTAATCCTGCTGGTCTCTGGCGCTCTGCCTTAACTTGCTGGCACACAAGTCATCTCGAAACAAATCTGCCAACCTATCTCTTCATCCCATACCACCAAACATACTCTCGTAGATCCTTGTACATCTTGGTAGACCCAGGATAAATAGAATACTGCGACTGGTGGGCTTCCTGCATCACCTCCTCCCACAAATCCTTAGGCATACACACCTGGTTCACGTGCCTCAGGGATCCATTCCCTGCAATGGTGAAGTCGTCGAGCAATCCTGCCTCTGCCTGGCCTCTGAGACATCGGAGTCCCTTATCTAGAAACTGGGCCTCCTTGATCTTCTCTATCAGTCCTGACTGTATCTGCATGTGCATCAGCTGTCCTCCAACTCCTGGAAGAACAATCTCAATCCCAAGGCTCTCAAGATCCTCCAAAAGATGTCGATCCATAGTGAGATATATAGCAACAGGATATCGACTGAGAGCATCTGCTACCACATTCGCCTTCCCAGGATAGTACTGCAGATTGATGTCGAAATCCTTCATGAGTTCCAGTCATCTACGCTGCCTCATATTCAGCTCCTTCTGAGTGAAAACATACTTCAGACTTTTGTGGTCCGTGAAGATGTCCACTCGCTCTCCATATAAGTAGTGCTTCTACAGTTTCAAGGCAAAATTGACTGCTGCAAGCTCCAAGTCATGTGTAGGATAATTCTGCTCATGAGGCCTCAAATGTCTAGAAGCATAAGCAATGACCTTCTTGTTCTACTCAAGCACACATCCCAAGCCCTTCTCTGAAGCATCGCTGTAGATGACGAATCCTTTCGATCTATATGGCAAAGCTAGAACTGGTGCTGTGGTGAGTCTTCGCTTCAATTCTTCAAATGCTGACTGGCAGGCGTCTCTCCATATAAACTCCTCGTCCTTTCGCGTAAGCTTCGTCATAGGCTCTGCTATCCTGGCAAAATCCTTCACAAACTTCTTGTAGTATCATGCTAGCCCCAAGAAACTACGAATCTCTGCTACCGACTTGGGAGGTGCCCATGCTTCCACTGCTTCAATTTCTTAGGATCTACAGAAATCCCCTCTCCAGTCACCACATGCCCCAAAAACTCTACTCGGTCCAAGAAAAACTCGTACTTCAAGAGCTTCCCATATAGCTTCTCCTTCAGCAGTATCTCTAACACGATCCGCAGATGCTCCACATGGTCCTCCTCGGTCTTCGAATATATTAGAATGTCGTCAATGAAGACTACGACAAACTTGTCCAGATACTTGTGAAAAACTTTATTCATCAAGTTCATAAACACTGCTGGGGCATTGGTGAGGCCGAATGGCATCACCAAAAACTCATACTGGCCGTAACGGGTGTTGAAAGCTGTCTTCGAAATATCCTGCTCCCGAACCTTCATCTGATGATATTCCGACCGAAGGTCAATCTTGGAAAAGACCTTCACGCTACTCAGCTAGTCGAACAGCTCATCAATCCACGACAATGGGTATCTATTCTTGATGGTGATGTTATTGAATACACGGTAATCGATACACATCCTCACCGTCCCATCCTTCTTGGGCACGAAGTGTACCGGTGCTCCCCAGGATGAAGCACTGGACCGAATAAAACCCTTGCCTTCCAATTCATCAATCTGGGCCTTCAACTCTGCAGCTTCCTTCGGGTTGATCTTGTAGTAATGCTGGGACTTCGGCACTGATCTGGGTACTAGGTCGATACTGAACTCCATGTTTTAATCTGGCAGCAATCCTGGCAACTCCTCGGGAAAGACGTCGAAAAACTCTGTATTCAGCGGATGCGACAACTCCTGGGCTTCTGCAACTGCTTCGAAGTAGACTCCCTCTGGCCTCTCTGCGATCCATCTTCTGACCTCGAACGGTTGAACTCCAGGCTGGCTGAAAGTGATCTTCTCCTCATGCCAGTCTATTATGGCAAACTGCTCGCTCATCCAGTCGATGTCGAGGACTACGTAGAATCCGGGCAATGGCATCACTAGAAGTCGAGCCCTAAGCTCCCATCCAGCTATAGTGATAGGGAAATCCACCATCTCACTAACTGGCACTACCCCTCCTCCTGTCATAATTCGACAGTTCCTTCTAGTGGGCTTGGGTGTGAAGCCGTGTCTATAGAGAAACTCATAACAAAGCTATGTGTGGCTCCATAATCAAACAATACAATGGCATGAAATGAATAAATGATAACAGAACATGTGATAACATATGGAGCTGCCTCCTCCTCCTCAACTGCGGCCATAACGTAAGCACGTCCCCGCTGTGGTCCTTCCCTCTACTGCTGCTGGTGCTGTGTAAACCTCTGCTGCTGGGGTGGTAGAGCTCCTCCTCTCCTGGGTACAACACACAATGCTCTGGGTGGTGCAGGCGGTGGTCCTGCAGCTCCTCGGGGTCCTCCTGCTAGTCTGGCTGTGGGCTGCTGACAGTCTCTCATCTGGTGCGCATCTGACCCGCAGAATAGGCAAAGTCCAAGCCTCTTGCGACAGACCTCTACGTGGTGTCCTGGCCTATGACAATATGTGCAAGTGACCCCCTACTGCCTCTGATACTAAACTGCTGGAACTCTGGCAGGACGGTGCTGAACTGCTGTCTGCTGAGCTGGCCTCGTCTGAGTCTGTATCTGCATCTTCTTCATCGACGCCTGGTAACTGCTGCTGCCGATGTCCCTATCCCTCTTGGGCTTCGGGTCCATCTCCTTCTCAACTACCTGAGTGATCTGGAGGATGCTCGAGTAAGTGGTCACTTGGCTAATAGTGTAGAAGCATGAAAAATATTACTTTTAGTCCCACATCGGAAAGGAGAAGAAGAAAGGGCTCACTCCATTCTATAAATAGAGCCCCCTTGCCTCCTTTGAAAAGGGCACCAACTTCCCTTCCATCCTTCCAACTTGGACTCTTCCTACTACGCACCTTCGGGTGCTAAGTCGAAGAAGTCTAGGGCAGTGCGGGCTCAACAAGCCCAGTCAACTGTCCAAACTACTGACCATCAGAGAGTCCCGCTAACTGTCATGCGGGCCTCTGATGGAAAGTTGTACAGAACTGCCCGTGTCCAGCCTCCGACGGAAAACAGACATGGTGGTTCTCAAAAGTCCCCCTACTAGCCACAAATCAGGGAGCAAATATGATAGTCCCAAAATGATGGTTCCATGCGGCTCGAAATTGTCCATGGAAAAGAATGGGATTTGCTATGCGGCCCGAAAATCAACATGAAGCTTCATGCGGCTTAAAACCCAGGAATCTTCATACGGATCACAAAACCCAGGAAGCTTCATGCGGTTTAGAAACTTCATGCGGCTCAGAAACGTCATGCGGCCCAGAAACTTCATGCGGCTCGGAAGCTTCATGCGGTTCAGGCGACGCATGCGGCTCAGGAATTTCATCCGGCTCAGGAAGAGCCACGTAGCCTCATGCAGCTCAAAACAGGCCGATTACAGCTAGCCATAATTACTCCCTACAGCTGGTCATTAAATGCTGTGACATAAAGTGAAAGTTCTGACGGTACTGACATAATGAAGAGACGTGTCATGCTCATCAAAAGACGAGAAAATCTCTGAGATAGCCGACGCAGTTCACAAAGTCCAAAGAAGTTCTCTATGCGGACCGCCTGGGCCACCCTTATGCGGCTCGGTTGTGGGGGCCACCCTTATGCGGTTCAGTTGGAGGGGCCACCCTTATGCGGCTCGGTTTTGAGGCTATCCTTATGCGGCTCGGTTGTGAGGCCATCCTCATGCGGCTCGGTTGTGAGGCCATCCTCATGCGGCTCGGTTGTGAGGACATCCTCATGCGGCTCAGTTGTGTGGCCATCCTCATGCGACTCAGTTGTAAGGCCACCCTCATGCGGCTCTGCCATGACGCACTGTTCATGTGGCTCACGGCATAATGGCGGTTGGGACACGTGACAGAAGATTCTGAGACTTATCCACGCAGATTTATTGCAACCAACAAATCATAACAATGCAAATTCATTGCAACCAACACAACAGCCCAGATTGATTTCCAACAAACAGATCATGGTTAATATTAACCAATCCCCAACCGTCCACTTTTCAAGGCACAGTTACTGCACACCCCACTTATCACAAAGTCCTATAAATAGCAGGGGATTATTCCTTTGTACAGAGACACAGAGAAAAGCACATACAGAGTGACACACAGAGACCCAGAGCAATCCGAGCAGAGAGAGAAAGCTTTTCCTTGCCGGAGCTAAGGTTGCGTTCGATCGTCCAAGGAGTAAGGCAGAGTTGATATCACTTTCCCGAGCCTCTACCGTCACCCTCAGAATCAAAAACTAAACAATTGTACGTAGATTGCTTTTCCTAGGTTTTGTTCCTAGGCTCTCTTTGTACGAGCGAGTTTGTATTGTGAATTAAAGTTCAGTCCTTCCATAAAATTGTTCTGTTCTTTGATAATTAATGGCAAACACGATGGCGACTCTGCTAGGGACTAACTTTTCTACTGCTGAGAAGTTGGTAATGCAATCAGACGCAGCCAAGCTTGGCTCCACGCAACAGATACTGGTTGTCCGCTTCGACCAGCAAACATTTGAAGAGATGCTCTCCGACGGGAGCGCTAGCCCGGTCCAGAAGCGAGCCCGCACGAAGAAGGCCTGCAGGGAGTAGAGGCCCAAATCATTTGCTCCTCCTCAGGCTCTGGAAGAAGTGTTCTTTGCTGCCCAAGACGGCGAAGAAGACTCGCATGCGGCCCAACTTCAGACCGTAGAGGACTATGCTGTCCCCAAGTCTGGCAGAGAAAAATACTACGATATTGGACTTGCAGGGGCAAAGAGGGACTCTATGCGGTCCAGAAAGAAACCGCATAAGGGCGCCAGCCGCATGAAGACTCATGCGGCCACAAAAGCCAGCCGCATGCAGAAGGCTCATGCGGCCAAAACTTCCAGCCGTATGGAGGAGGCTCATACGGCCACGACTTCCAGCCGCATACAGAAGGTTCATGCGGCCCTATCTTCCTGCTGCATGCAGACTGCTTATGTGGCCACAAATGCCAGCCGCATGCAGACTGCTTGTGCAGCCATAAATGCCAGCCGCATGCAGACTACCTATGCGGCTACCAATCCCAGCCGCAGACCATCTGCTCCATGCGGCTCGGGTTCAGTCTTTGACCGCCTCTCATGCGGTCCTAACCTCAGAGGCTCTTAGGAGGACGTGCCAGACTCTGTGACGCACAACTTGGACTCTTCCTACTATGCACTCTCAGGTGCTAGAGGGAAGAAGTCTAGGATGGCGCGGGCTTATCGAGCTCTGTCAGTTGTCCCAACTTCTGACCATCAGGGCGTCCCGCTGACTATTACGCGAGCCTCTGATGGAAAGTTGTACAAAACTATCCGTGTCCAGCCCCCGGCGGCCAACGGACGGGATAGTTTTCAAGAATCTTCCAACAACGATCAGGGGCAAGTACTCTTACTAGCCCCACATTAGGGAGCAGGCAGGATGCCAACACACTCGTGTGCTCGGGACTCCCGGGCCCACAAAACGAGTGACTTACGTGATGTGATTCTTCACAAGCGCAAGGAAAGAGAAAAAAGCTTGGTGTGCAGAGAGTCCTTTCATGGACATCACTGCACTCAAGTTATTGTCAACTGCTGCTGTAGCAAGGTGGCAGTACAAGAGGACCGGCAGTCCGTCTTCCAACGACTGCAGCAGCCAGAACCGATCCTACAATAAAGCTCAGGAGACGAGGCGCGTCATGTCGCCTCCTGTAATTCTGCTCGAAAGATCCCTACCGGCAAGACGGGAAAGAAGATAAATGTTTCCAGCCCGGCGATCTCCACTAGCGCGGCTAGGAAACTCGCGTCCAAGCGGCTGTCCACAACCACCTCAGGAGGAGTTTACCAGGGCACCCGCTCAAAAATGAAATCTTCAACACTGGGGGATTCATCAACTGCACCTCAGGAGGTAGCCGAAGCTGGGGGTAACACCCCTCGGAACATCCATGACAACCCGGTGTTCCAAGAAGATGAGCCAGGGAAGACAATTCCCCCAACAGATGCAACGGACCCAGATGTCCATTGGTCCCAAGAGGAAGCAACCTCCGATGTAGGGGGTAGTAGTTCCTCCGAGTCCGAACCGGAGGAGAACATTCCTACATATCCCGACGACTTCTCCATCCGGGGGTATGATTCGGAGAGCACATCCTCCACAGTTCCTTCCACTGTTCCTCGTGTGAGAACAATATTTATGATTGAGAATGACCAGGACGGTCCCAGCGATCGACAGTGCCTCGACACTCTTGAGGCCATACTTCACACCTTAGTGAAGTCGGTGGAAGAAATCAAGGCGGTCCTACCAACTCTTCAAGGAAGGACGCCTGGTCAGACAAGTTTGGGTCCCGTCGTCAATGCGGACTCGAACACAACTGCACCAACCCCGGTTGACAATCCGCCCGGAATGATGGCTCCCAGTGCTGCGAAGGAGGCTAGAGAGGCAAGGGGAGAAGTCCAGGAGCTCCGTGCGATATTCCACGTACGAGAATACTCTCAAGACTTGAAGATACGACAACCGTATCCCGCTGCATGGAGGGATGTCCCCTTCCCTCCGCGTTACAAGCCGTTCAACATCAACCCCTACGACGGGAAGACCTCTGCAAGCGGTACATAACCTACTTCGAGGTCACAACAGACCACTTGTCGCACGACGATGCGATCCTCACACGATTGTTCGTCGGGGCATTGGAGGGGGTAGCATTTGATTGGTACCGCAATCTGCCGGACAACTGCATCCATTCCTTCGGTAGCTTCAAAAACATGTTCCTTGAAAGGTTCTACTAGGTAGGACAAGATGTGATAATGTCCACCCTCATGGACGTTGTTCAAGGTGAGAAGGAGCTGACAAGGAATTACATCGAACGGTTTCGCCAAACCGCGACAAAATTGCCCTCTGGTAATCCAGACTCTTCTTTAATTGAGATTTGCCAAAAGAGGCTGCTCCCTACAAATAGCCTCTGGTTGGGCGAAGATCAATTTAAAGACTGGAAGGCCTTCATCATCAGCGCCACCAACGCAGAAGGAAAATTAAAGAAGGCTCGCCAACTGGGGCTACATATCTCGGATGGAGAGGATAAGGGCAAATGCCCTAATACCAATAAACAACAACGGTAAGTTCCTCAAGAAGTACTATGTCTAAACGACACCTTCCAACTATCTCTCGAATTGTGAGTCATATACCCACAGGTATCGCTGAACTTACACTCCGACTTCAAATCTCCCAGATTGTTGAGTTACGTACCCTCAGGTACCACTGAACTTACTCTCTGATTACTCTGAATGAATTCTCTTGGTCATATCTATGTACCCCCTGGTCATAGTTTTTCTACCGCCAAGAATTCGCCTCAAAATCTATTGCCCGCACCACCGGTGCACAGAAGGGTAATAGGTCCATAAAAGTTATCATAATCTATTACTCATACCATCGGTGTACCAATGATCAGTAGATCCATAAAATATCATTTAAATCTATTACTCGCACTACCAGTGCACAAAAAGGGTAATAGGTCCACAAAATTCCTGAAACAACCATGTCGATGTCACCTCTGAGTTGTTTCTCTTCCATCAAAAACAAATCACCCCCTACATAGAACTTCTACGTCCTTATTACCTCTGAGTTGTTCTATGTATCCTTCGTTAAGTCCACTCCTGCCACGTCCTCATTACCTCTGAGTAGGAAGACTCTGCGGTAAAACCCCCATACCTACCACGTCCTCATCACCTCTGAGTAAGTATGTTGGTTTTCTCTCGACTTATTACCCGTATCCAAAACTATGGTATGCCAAGGGTAATAGGCCCACAAATGTCCACAGTTGACCACAGATGTCCACAGTTGACCATAAATGTCTGCAGCTGACCACAAATACCGTACTAGGTCCCCTAGTACATCTACATCTTTCCTCATCATCACATATTTTTGGAGCCCAGCTATTCCATAGCATTATTTCACCTAATACATAGAACTTCTACGTTAATAGCACCTCTGAGTTGTTCTGTGTATCCTCATTAGGCCCACTCCTACCATATCCTCATTACCTATGAGTAGGAAGGCTCTACTTTATACCCATATTTATCACGTCCTCATTACCTCTGAGTAAATATGTTGGTTTTCTCTCCACTTATTATCCGTACTCGCACCGCCAGTACATAAAAAGGATAATAGGTCCACAAATGTCCTCTGTTGACCACAAATGCTGTATTAGGTCCTCTAGTACATGCACCCCTTTTTTACAATCATATGCTTCTGGAACCCAGTTGTTCCGTGGCATTCGTTACCCGTTACATAGAACTTCCACGTCCATATTACCTCTGAGTTGTTCTATGTGTCCTCATTCGAGTTCACTCCTACCATGTCCATATCACCTCTGAGTAGGAAAGCTCTACCATCAACCTCATATTTACCACGTCCATATCACCTCTGAGTAAATATGTTGGTTCCCTTTCTCAACTTATTATCTGTACTTAAAACCAAGGTACGCCAAGGATGATAAGTCCACATAAAATCTCTAGCAGAAGTACCCAAACCTATTACGTCCATGCTACCTCGGATATGATTGCCACACCTAAACAGCTCGACTTTCCATGATTCTTATTCAAAGTATTCCACATTTGCAATTTGAAAACTTTGAAGGGGGTCATGTAGAAGCATGGAAAATATTGCTTTTAGTCCCATATCGGAAAGGAGAAGAAGAAAGGGCTCACTCCACGTCACGACCCGTTACCCAAGTTGTTGGGCCGGGCCGAGCCATGTCCAGCCTACGCTTTGTTAAAGCGTAGTAAGCTGTTCTAAGTATAAACAATAAAGGATCTAAGCTGCTAACAGTTCTAATATCACATTTAAAAGGGTTCATCACAACACAACATCTATAAGCGAAGGTAAAATAAGCACAGACTAAATAATACACTTCCAAAGTATTTAGCTGGAGACAAAGTCCAGTAACTACCAAATATAGTTCAAACCAAAGTCTAAGTCTCAAAATACATGAAAGAAATATCTAAGCAAGGTTCTCCGCTTGCGGCCTCGTCTGGAGCTAAGGCCAGGTCCTCAAATGCAGTACCATAATATGAATCACATAGCATTTCCTCCTCGAAAAGTGAACCTACAACGTTATCCTGTCAGGACGGGAGCAAGTACAACCTCTATAAGTAAAGTACTGAATATATAATAAAAGAGATGTACAACAAGAAACATGGTGTGATAAGTCTATAAAACAAAAAATACTGGAAACATGGCCTCATGGTACAACTGGGATCACAGTATCATAGTAACATAGGAAACATGGCATATCTGGAATCATGGTATGACTGGGATCACGGTAAAATACATTTGTCAAGGTGACACATGTATATCTAATATTTAAAACTGGAGCAGGTACGTGATCGTCGATAGGTGTAAAATGTACTGTGGTACAAGTATCTAAAATGTACTTCTGTACAAGTAAACAAGCGATAGATGTACATACGTACAGATACAGCTGGTGCGCCTACGACAACGTATACATATAAAATGTTAAACTTGCTCGGTACATACGTACGAGAGAGGGGAGCATGATCACGTACTCAACTATCAGTTTCCCCATAACCCAGATTCTAACATGTGAGAGATACGAGAACAGTAAAGACATGTGAGAGATACGAGAATAGTAAAAGCATGTGAAAGATATCGGGAGCAGTATAAGCATGGTAGGTACTGAGAGAGGTATAAAACATAGTGAAACATGTACTGAGAACCAGTAAGAAGCATGTGAAGATATAAGAAATGTCCTAAGTATGGCAGGTACTGAAAGTAATACAACATGTGAAGATTTAACTTGCTACCTCAAGGATCAGTATTTTAACAGGGTTTATACATGTTCTAGCATTAAAAGACAGTAAATGAGTTTGCAGATGTACTTGCCTCGAGCAAAGCAAGAATACTAGTACGAAGATATAGATGTCCGGTATCCTGTCAAAATGATATACAAACTTAGCCTCTAAGTTATGATTAAGATTACACTAGTGGTGTGACACGACTCCTAAATGGACACTAACTAAGTGGGGACCTAGCATAAAAGTCTAATATGGGGTGACACTATATCCAAACTAATTTTCTAGGGTCTTTACACTAGTGCAGGGTGAGGTCCAATACTACAATAACTCAAATCAACACAAAACTTGCAAGTCGTAATTATTCACTAAATAAATCAAATTGTACACTATGTTCCAAAAATTTTTGAGATAGACAAAAAGCTCAATTATATATAAAATAAGTAACAAAATGATCCTTTTTAATTATAGAAATTTATACTAATTTTTCTGGAATTTATAAACCCTCATAAATATTTATTAAAAATCAGTAAACACATGTATCCTGAAAATGAGTTCTGTTTTTATATTTTTATAAAATACCAAAAGTACTTATTAAATGCTGGAAAAATTATATTAAATTAGCTAAATTAACTTAGTATTTAAATACAATTTTTTCCAAATTTTTACAGTAATTAAAATATATATATATTCAAAAATAAAAAGTAACAATTTCTGGAAAAATAATTAATTACAAATTAAGGATGATACATAAGCAAAATCTACAGATGTTGTCGGATGATAAAATAAATCTCACCAACGTGTCCAAAACGGTCAAATTAGCTAAGTAGCCTATACATAAGTCCAATTTAGACACAGGGGCAAAATGGTAATTTCGGGTGAAAATGATATCCGTCGTTGGACACACTTCGTACCGAAAAATGTGTCAGAATAGAAGTCTAAAAACCTAGCAAATTATTTGTCCACGAATCCAGAATGATGATACGAACCCAACGGTATGTCCGAAATAGGATTCCGATGTGCCGATCTTAAAATGACACGTTGATGCGGACATTTGGAATCCGGTTTGCACCGAAATGCGTGCTGGAGCAAATGTCTTCAAAACTCAGCAAATTATATGTCAACGAGTCCAGAATGACGATACGAACTCAACGGTATATTCGGAATTGGATTCCGAGGAGCCGATCTCAAAGTGACCCGTTGACTCGGAATGTGGGACCCACTTTGCACCGAAATACGTGCCAGGGCCCACGTTCTCCAATTCAAGCAAACTTTATATGAAAACATGCCAGAACGACGCCACGAGTCTACTGGTTGGGTCAGTAATTGAATCTGGAGTCCCGGGTTCAAAAATGAAATTTAACAAGTGCAAATTAAAGAATTCGGACGGCCAACTTTGGCGTTGAATTCGACTAACCTAACGTGTTTGCAATGAAACGAAACTTAAGGGGCAGAAAGAGGGTTATACTAGATGCGCACAGGAACTGGTAGCGTGCCAACCGGAGCTACGACGGCGGAGTTACGAGCTGACGAAGTCGGCTCCACAAAACTGTCCAAAAATAGTACAATTTAAAGTGTCAACTTGGTGGCCAGTTTTGAGGTATCAAACGACGAAATTAACGGACGAAACTTGAGGGGAGTGAAGTTCTATATACCAAAATTAAGAAGGAGCAAGGAATTCGCCGATCCAACGGTCGGATCTCCCGAATAACACGTGCAAAGTCGCTGCAAAGGGGTGCCATTTTCGAGTTCAAAACTCGCGCGTCACGACGGGATTCCGTTCAAAACGCACGAATAGCCTATGCGTCGCGCCTGAAAGATGGAGGTGGCCAGGGGGAGTTCGACGGAGTGCTCGCACACCTAGGGGGACCAGGCACAGCGGCCGTGCGGCAGCGAGGCGGCGCACGACGGCGGCCCGTGCGCGCGCGTACGTGCGCCTGCTGCTCGCCGCAGCTGCTACGCTGCTGCTGCAGCGCTGCTCGACAGCGTGGAGGGTGCTCGCCGGCCTGGCACGGCGGCTGCGGCAGTAGCCGCGGAGGCGATGGCGGACGGTGGTGGTGGTTCGGGTTATGGTGGTGGAGGTGTAGTTGATGGTGGTAGGAGTGGTAGTGGTGATTGTAATGGTGATGGTGGTGAGTAGTGGTGTTGGTGTTGAAGCTTGAAGGAGAAGAAGAAGTAGGAGGATAATGGAGGTAGGTGTGGTGGTGCTCGGCTGTGAGGGGGTGGGGTGGTGTTCGGCCGAGTGAGAGGGAGGGAGAGTTGGAGATGTGTGTGAGTGTAAATATATAATGCGAGAGAGTGAGAATAGTAGAGAGAGAGAATGAGAATAGAGAGAGGAAGGGGTCGGTCACATTGGTGGGGGGGTGGTGTTGTGCTGGAGATGGAGATGGGGGAGTGTAGGTGTAGGTGTAAAGTGAGAGAGAGAGATGTTTATTTATATATATATATGTGTGTGTATATATATATAAGAATTAAAAATGATATATTTGTAAAAGAGGAAGAGATATTTTTAAATAGGAAAAAGGAGAAATATTGTGTGGGGTATTTGGACAGTCATGAGAGTACAACATGGAGCTTGGGTTCGGGTTCGGTCGAGCCGGGTCGGGTCAAAATCGGACAGGGTGAAATAATTGAATTTAAATATGTATTTATGATCACGGGTAAATAAGTAACATGCGGGGGCTCAAATAAATGGGACACAAGTATCGTGTGGGTAGTAGGCTTCAGGTGGGCCATGTCCATACCTTTGGTCGACTAGGTTAGATCGATGTCGGGTCCTGAAATTAAATTGGAAATTAAATCAGGTTTCACGGTAGATAATTAATTGGCCTAAATTGACCCGAAAATTGTGCAAAAAAAATGAAGCACAAAATGGAGTGTCTAAGTGGGACACGAAGGTCATGGGTGTAGAGCGTCTCGAGTAGATCATTCATGAGGAGTTGGTTCTGAGAAAACGACTGGTCTGGTGCTCCTAAATTAAAAGTCACGGTAACGTGCAAACGATGATCAAAGATAAAAGTGGGAATAATTATTCAACGATTAATTGGTCTAAGTTGACCCGAAGTTGCGCGATACAAAAAGAGCACAAGGGAATGAGTTCAAGTGGGACATGATATATCAAATATAATCTTGTCTACTTCAAAACCCATGAAGAGAGTTTACAGAGATTGGCATCCCTGACGCTCCAGAAGTCAAAGTCACGAAAAAAAACATCAATAATCAATACAATTTAAATAATAAAATATTTATCGAAAATAATTCATTTAGAAAATTTAAAATAAATCCTAAAATTCAGGGGGCTTACATCCTACCCACCGTACAAGAATTTCGTCCTCGAAATTAAAAATCATCCAATAGGTCAAACTATAACATGTAGCTGCTCTGGCTACGATACTCAATCTGCTACCTTTGTAATCATTTCTTCTGTTTCTCCTTACAATCTTTTTGGTTCAGGTTCAACAAAGTCCTTCTATCATAAACTACGTCATATATCCTCTAGAATCTTCTATACTAACATGGAACCTTAACGTATACCCTAAGATATAGGTCATTCTGTGGACATGTCTATAAGCCTAAAATGCTTAATCATCAATCATATTTCCAACCTCAATTGTAAATACTTGATTTCCTTATCGTATCCTAAGTATCCATATTCTATCAATCCACAGGCCCTTAGCATTATTTGACGTCAATCCTTTCCTATAGCTTCTCCTTGAAATTATACGTTCAATACTTATCTTTGGCGTAGAGCCTTTTTTTTTCTTAATAACTCCTCCGAATATAAATCCTTGATTTCAAACTCCCGATTTATTAATTACCAATGTACATATGACTTTGCCTCGTTCCTTGTCTTTTTAACTGATATCTTCCCGGTCTCATACGCAATATCATATCTCATTCTAACTTATTCTGTATCATTCCACATATCGATCTACCCTCTAATCACATGTAAATAGCTATAGGTAACCACCAAAATTCTAAAAATGCTAAATCCTCAATTTGTAAGTACAGGATTCGATCCTTAACCGTAGTCATAACAATATAATATCTCATTATTCCATCTTAGATACCCTATCATCAAGTCATACTATCAATACAATCGTTCTTAATAGTTTCCAAGTCTGCTACAGTCAGTCACTCATACTTGTCCTACAAGCTTAATCTAACCAATCCCTAGGAAAAGTACTTATCACAAACACATAATACATTTATAGTTATACTACAAAATCAGTTTACAAGGTTTGGCTATTTCGGTCATCTATCAAATAGAAGGTAACAAGGCCTAAGACTGGGTCAAGCAATCCATAATAGTGTCCAAACAAGTTAAAGGTCAAGCAAGACGGGAAAGTTTATTGGAATATCTCCAAGAATGGTACGAAGACAACGAGATGCACGACGAGAAGAATTACCCAAGAGGTTAACGAAGAAGAGTTTAGTCAAGTCATAGGAAAGATGGAACAAAAAAATAATTATGTCCAAAAAGATAACATGAAGGCAATCCTGTTGGAGAATCCTAGAGAACCTATAATCCTAGTTGTAGATGTAGATAGGACAGAGTTAATCAAGACAGAGAAGAATGATAATAAGAATTTATTCTTGCTCATTCGGTCATAACGAAGTGAACCAAGTTGAGATATGATCTGATAACCATACACGTCTTTCTGAAATCATGTTGCCAGAATTTTTGCCACACCAGTAAGGTTAGATGCAATAAACGATAGAGTCAAGACTAAGGTATACACCCTAAAATCATATTATCTAGAATTCTTGCCACGCCAACCGGTATGGCTGCGAGAGAATCTAAATTTTATAACTAAGATAAGTATACCCAAAATTAGGTCCTATGTTTTTGTCATACCAGCTAATATGGCTGCGATAAATTCTAAACTCCATAAATAAAGCAGACGTTTACCTTATCAGGATATATCATAATTCAATCCACAAAATTTATCACGATGCAAGATCAAAGTCAACAACGAAAATCAGAAATTAAATTCAACAACGAAATTAAGGAAGAGCAAACGAAAATAAGTGGAAACTGATTTCTAGGTAAGATTAGAGTGAGATCCTCAGGGGTCATCCCAAGGGTACTATCCTGGTCAAAATTGTAACCCACTAAATTTCAAACAAGAGACTAAATATAGTTAACGGTCCTATTCTGTGATGAGTTCTCCTATGTTGCAATCCTAAAAATCCTTTAGGTGTTCTAAATGTTTATTCCTAGTGTTATCAAGTTGTCCTAAGATCCTAATTGCAGGCATGCTTGGTACAATAACGTAACCAAACAACTTAAGTCTGGACCTGCATGGGCCGCCACTAAAAACATGTCACGACCCGTTACCCAAGTTGTTGGGCCGAGCCGAGCCATATCCAGCCTACGCTTGGTTAAAGCGTAGTAAGCTATTCTAAGTATAGACAATAAAGGATCTAAGCTGCTAACAGTTCTAATATCACATTTAAAAGGGTTCATCACAACACAGCATCTGTAGAATAAGCACAGACTAAATAATATACTTCCAAAGTATCTAGCTGGAGACAAAGTCCAGTAACTACCAAATATAGTTCAAACCAAAGTCTAAGTCTCAAAATACATGAAAGAAATATCTAAGCAAGGTTCCCCGCTTGGGGCCTCTTCTGGAGCTAAGGCCAGGTCCTCAAATGCAGTACCATAATATGAATCACATAGCATTTCCTCCTCGGAAAGTGAACCTACAACGTTATCCTGTCAGGACGGGAGCAAGTACAACCTCTACAACTAAAGTACTGAATATATAATGAAAAAGATGCACAACAAGAAACATGGTGTGATAATTTTATAAAACAGGAAATACTGGAAATATGGCCTCATGGTACAACTGGGATCACAGTATCATAGTAACACAGGGAACATGGCATATCTGGAATCATGGTATGACTGGATCACGGTAAAATACATTTGTCAAGGTGACACATGTATATCTAATGTTTAAAACTGAAATAGGTACGTGATCGTTAATAGGTGTAAAATGTATTGTGGTACAAGTATCTAAAATATACTTTCGTACAAGTAAACAAGCGATAGATGTACATACGTACAGATACAGCTGGTGCACCTACGACAAGGTATACATATAAAATATCAACCTTGCTCGGTACATACGTATGGGAGAGGGGGGCATGATCACGTACTCAACTATCAGTTTCTCCATAACCCAGATTCTAACATGTAAGAGATACGAGAACAGTAAAGACATGTGAGAGATACGAGAACAGTAAAAGCATATGAAAGATATTGGGAGCAGTATAAGCATGGTAGGTACTGAGAGAAGTATAAAACATAGTAAAACATGTATTGAGAACCAGTAAGAAGCATGTGAAGATATAAGAACTGTCCTAAGTATGGCAGGTACTGAAAGTAATACAACATGTGAAGATTTAACTTTCTACCTCAAGGATCAGTATTTTAACAGGGGTAATACATGTTCTAGCATTAAAAGACATTAAATGAGTTTGCAGATGTACTTGCCTCGAGCAAAGCGAGAATACTAGTACGAAGATATAGATGTCCGGTATCCTGTCAAAATGATATACAAACTCAGCCTCTAAGTTATGATTAAGATTACACTAGTGGTGTGACACGACTCCTAACTGGACACTAACTAAGTGGGGACCTAGCATAAAAGTCTAATGTGGGGTGACACTATATCCAAACTAATTTTCTAGGGTCTTTACACTAGTGTAGGGTGAGGTCCAATACTACAATAACTCAAATCAACACAAAACTTGCAAGTCGTAATTATTCAATAAATAAATCAAACTGTACACTATGTTCCAACAATTTTTGAGATAGACAAAAAGCACAATTATATATAAAATAAAGTACCAAAATGATCCTTATTAATTATAGAAATTTATACTAATTTTTTTGGAATTTATAAACCCTCATAAATATTTATTAAAAATCAGCAAACACATGTATCCTGAAAATGAGTTTTGTTTTCCTATTTTTATAAAATACCAAAAGTACTTATTAAATGCTGGAAAAATTATAATAAATTAGCTAAACTAACATAGTATTTAAATATAATTTTGTCCAGATTTTTACAGCAATTAAAATATATATAAATTCAAAAACAGAAAGTAACAATTTTTGGAAAAATAATTAATTACAAATTAAGGATGATACATAAGCAAAATCTACAAATGTTGTCGGATGATAAAATAAATATCACCAACGTGTCAAGAACGGTCAAATTAGCTAGGATAGCCTACCTATAAGTCCAATTTAGACACAGGGGCAAAACGGTAATTTCGGGTCAAAATGATATCCTTCGTTGGACACATTTTGCACCGAAAAACGTGTCAGGATAGAAGTCTACAAAACCTAGAAAATTATATGTCCATGAATCGAGAATGATGATACGAACCCAACGGTATGTCCGAAATAGGATTCCGATGTGCCGATCTCAAAATGACATGTTAACGCGAACATTTGGAATCCTATTTGCACCGAAATGCGTGCCGGAGCAAATTTCTTCAAAACTCAGCAAATTATATGTCAACGAGTCCAGAATGACGATACAAACTCAACGGTATATCCGGAATTGGATTCCGAGGAGCCGATCTCAAAGTGACCCGTTGACTCGGAATATAGGACACACTTTGCTCCGAAATACGTGCCAGGGCCCACGTTCTCCAAATCATGCAAACTTTATATGAAAACATGCCAGAACGATGCCAAGAGTCTACTGGTGGTGTCAGAAATTGAATTCAGAGTCCCGAGTTCAAAAATAGAATTTATCAAGTACAAATTAAAGAATTCGGACGGCCAACTTTGGCGTCGAATTCGACCAACCTAACGTGTTCGCAATGAAACAAAACTTAAGGGGCATGAAGAGGGTTATACCAGCTGCGCACAGGAACTAGTAGTGCGCCAACCGGAGCTGCGACGGCGGAGTTACGAGGTGACGAAGTCGGCTCCACGAAACTATCCAAAAATAGTACAATTTAAAGTGTCAACTTGGTGGCCAGTTTTGAGGTATCAAACGACGAAATTAACGGACGAAACTTGAGGGAAGTGAAGTGCTATATACCGAGGTTGAGACGGAGCAAGGATTTTTCCGATCCAACGGTCGAATCTCCTGGAAAACACGTACAAAGTCGCTGCGACGGGACGCCATTTCCGAGTTCAAAACTCGCGCATCACGACGGGATTCCGTTCAAAATGCACGAATAGCCTATGCGTCACGTCGGGGAAGGTTACGGTGGATAGAGGGAGTTCGTCGGAGTGCTCGCGCACCTAGGGTGACCGGCCACGACGGCCGTACGGCGGCGCGGCGACGTACGACGGCGGCCCGTGCACGCGCGCACGTGCGCCTGCTGCTCGCAGCAGCTGCTACGCTGCTGCTGCAGCGCTGCTCGGCAGCGTGGGGGGGTGCTCGCCGGCCTGGCACATCGGTGGCCGTGGAGGCGACGACGGACGGTGGTGGTGGTTCGGGTTATGGTGGTGGAGGTGTAGTTGATGGTGGTAGGAGTGGTAGTGGTGATTGTAATGGCGATGGTGGTGAGTAGTGGTGTTGGTGTTGAAGCTTGAAGGAGAAGAAGAAGTAGGAGGAGAATGGAGGTGGCTGTGGTGGTACTCGGCTATGAGGGGATGGGGTGGTATTCGGCCGAGTGAGAGGGAGGGAGAGTTGGAGATGTGTGTGAGTGTAAATATATAATGAGAGAGAGTGAGAATAGTAGAGAGAGAGAGAATGAGAATAGAGAGAGGAAGAGGTCGGTCACATTGGTGGGGGGGTGGTGTTGTGCTGGAGATGGAGATGGGGGAGTGTAGGTGTAGGTGTAAAGTGAGAGAGAGATGTTTATTTATATATATATATATATATATATATATATATATGTGTGTATATATATATAAGAATTAAAAATGATATATTTGTAAAAGAGGAAGAGATATTTTTAAATTGGAAAAAGGAGAAATATTGTGTGGGGTATTTGGGCAGTCATGAGAGTACAACATGGAGCTTGGGTTCGGGTTCGGTCGAGCCGGGTCGGGTCAAAATCGGACAGGGTGAAATAATTAAATTTAAATATGTATTTATGATCACGGGTAAATAAGTAACATGCGGGGGCTCAAATAAATGGGACACATGTATCGTGTGGGTAGTAGGCTTCAGGTGGGCCATGTCCATACTTTGGGTCGTCTAGGTTGGATCGATGTCGGGTCCCAAAATTAAATTGGAAATTAAATCAGGTTTTACGGTAGATAATTAATTGGCCTAAATTGACCCGAAAATTGTGCGAAGAAAATGAAGCACAAAATGGAGTGTCTGAATGGGACAGGAAGGTCATGGGTGTAGTGCGTCTCGAGTAGATCATTCATGAGGAGTTGGTTCTGAGAAAACGACTGGTCTGGTGCTCCTAAATTAAAAGTCACGTTAACATGCAAACGATGATCAAAGATAAAAGTGGGAATAATTATTCAACGATTAATTGGTCTAAGTTGACCCGAAGTTGTGCGATACAAAAAGAGCACAAGGGAATGAGTTCAAGTGGGACATTATATATCAAAACGAAGATAATCTTGTCTACATCAAAACCCATGAAGAGAGTTTACAGAGATTGGCATCCCTAACGCTCCATAAGTCAAAGTCACGGAAAGAAACATCAATAATCAAAACAATTTAAATAAAAAAATATTTATCGAAAATAATTCATTTAGAAAATTTAAAATAAATTCTGAAATTCAGGGGGCTTACACTATATTCTATAAATAGATCCCCTTGCCTCCTTTAAAAAGGGCACCAACATCCCTTTCCTCCTTCCAACTTGGACTCTTCCTACAACGCACCTTCGGGTGCTAAGTCGAAGAAGTCTAGGGAAGTGCGGGCTCAACAAGCCCAGTCAACTGTCCAAACTACTGACCATCAGAGAGTCCCGCTAACTGTCATACGGGCCTCTGATGGAAAGTTGTACAGAACTGTCCGTGTCCAACCCCCGGCAGAAAACAGACAGGGTGGTTCTCAAAAGTCCCCCTACTAGCCTCAGATCAGGGAGCAAATATGATAGTCCCAAAATGATGGTTTCATGCGGCTCAAAATTATCCATGGAAAAGAATAGGATTTGCTATGCGGTCCGAAAATCAACATGAAGCTTCATGTGGCTCAAAACCCAAGAATCTTCATGCGGCTCACAAAACCCAGGAGGCTTCATGCGGTTTAGAAACTTCATGCGGCTCAGAAACGTCATGCAGCCCAGAAACTTCATGCGCTTCAGAAGCCGCATGCGGCTCAGGAATTTCATACGGCTCAGGAAGAGCCAAGTGGCCTCATGCGGCTCAAAACAGGCCAATTACAGCTGGCCATAATTACTCCCTGCAGCTGGTCGTTAGATGCTCTGACATAAAGTGACAGTTCTGACGGCTCTGACATAATAAAGAGACGCGTCATGCTCATCAAAAGACAAAAAAATCTCTGAGATAGCCGACGCAGTTCATAAAGTCCAAAGAAGTTCTCTATGCGGACCGCCTGGGCCACCCTTATGCGGCTCGGTTGTGGGAGCCACCCTTATGCGGTTCAGTTGGGGGGGCCACCCTTATGCGGCTCGGTTGTGAGGCCATCCTCATGCGGCTCGGTTGTGAGGCCATCCTCATGCTGCTCGGTTGTGAGGCCATCCTCATGCAGCTCGGTTGTGAGGCCATTCTCATGCGACTCAGTTGTGAGGCCACCCTCATGCGGCTCAGTTCTGATGCCATCCTCATACAGCTCAGTTGTAAGGCCACCCTCATGCGGCTCTGCCATGACGCACCATTCATGCGGCTTACGGCATAATGGCGGTTGGGAATCGTGGCAGAAGACTGACTGAGACTTATCCACGCAGATTTATTGCAACCAACAAATCATAACAATGTAGATTCATTGCAACCAATACAACAGCCTAGATTGATTTCCAACAAACAGATCAAGGTTAATCTTAACCAATCCCCAACCGCCCACTTTTCAAGGTGCAGTTACTGCACACCCCACTTATCACAAAGTCCTATAAATAGCAGGAGATTATTCCTTTGCACAGAGACACAGAGAAAAGCACATACAGAGTGACACACAGAGACCCAGAGCAATCCGAGCAGAGAGAGAGAGCTTTTCTTCGCCGGAGCCAAGGTTGCGTTCGATCGTCCAAGGAGTAAGGCAGAGTTGATATCACTTTCCCGAGCCTATACCGTTACCCCCAGAATAAAAAACTAAACAATTGTACTTAGATTGCTTTTCCTAGGTTTTGTTCCTAGGCTCTCTTTGTACGAGCGAGTTTGTATTATGAATTAAAGTTCAGTCCTTCCATAAAATTTTTCTGTTCTTTGATAATCAATGGAAAACAAATAGCTACTGTGTATCGCAGCTCTCTGGTCTGGCCCTTCTTGAATCTCCAGGCCCTCTCCTCCGGCATGCCGACTCGGTTCTCTACGAACCTGCTGAGTCGGGTAAACTCTGAAGTATACTCCGCCACTGACATCGTCCCCTACTGCAAGGCCTCGAACTGCATCTGAAGCTCGTCTCTCTCCATGTCTGGGAAAAACTTTTCTTTGAAAAAAGTTCTGAAATTTGCCCAAATAAACTGTGGTGCTGCCAACTGGGGCTCCTCGCGGTACCAGGCTCTGGCAAGGTCGAACAGCCGCATACTCGCCACCTCCACCTTCAAATCATCCGAGATTTGTGCCATCTTCAAGGTCCTCTCCGCATTCTCCAGCCATTCGTCTGCATAGACGATCCCCTCGTTGCCCCAAAAGTCCATCGGGCATAGATTCTGGTAGTCCCTGGCCGTCCCCGCTCTCGGTGCTGCTGGTGCTGGAGGTTCTACTGGTGCTGCTGTCTCCCGAGTCCTGAGTGCGTCGACGAGGGTCGCTCTGAACTGTGCTTCCTGGTGGTTCTGGGCCTCCATAAACTGCTGGAACATCGCCATCGCATGGGCGCCGTTAAACATCATCGTCGAGGGCAACGGAGGAAAAATAAGAGGCTGTGGCGAAAGCTGATCTACCGAAATATCTGGTGTGGGCTGATCCGAACTGCCTGCAACTCCGGGCTGATCTGCGATCTTCCTCGTAGTGACCAACCTACAATAGAAAGAAAACTTCTTTGATTGACAAACCCTAAAACCTAATAAACAATGTTTTTATAATATCAACGCACCTGATAAACCTGATATACCCTTATTTCCTGATTTTCCTATGCTGTGATCAAGTTTTCCCTAGTGTAATCAAGTCCCCCAATAGTACGCTAAGACCTAGGTACCATTAGGAAAGACCTGCATGGGCCACCACTAAAAACATGTCACGACCCGCTCCCGAATAATCGAACACGAGTCGGACACGCCCAACCTTCATTGTTAGACACAATGAAGTAAGCTGTACCAAAATCTAGGGAGAACTATGAATCAGATAAGAATGAAGTAATCACAACATATAATATATCAATCCCAGAATCTCAAATATAATCTAAATGTTATACATTCCAACAATGTAAACTATAAAGATGTCTCTAGTACAAGTCCAGATAAAGCTAAGTAGAAAGTCTAGGCTTCCTCAGCCTCTAGGTCCTGGGCCACATCCACTAGCTCATAGGTGCCTCCAGGCTCCTGTCCATAGTAAGTATCACAGATAGCCTACAGCTCACCTACAATATATCCTAGTCAGGAGCGGAGCTATGTATATCGAAGGAAATAAAGATGAACATCATGGTATGAACAAGAACAGGAAGTATATATAAAGTACGAGAAATGAGAACAAGACATGAATCCGGAATATGAATACTGAAAGTAAATACAGGGAACATGATAAGAGTCCTGAACATTAAATACAACCTGAACATGAAATACAACCTGAATCCTGACATGTGCAATATAGAAATACATCCAGAGTGTGTGATCGGCTTAGGTAGATTCAATGAACATGAAATAGTACGGCTTAGGTCCCGCGTACACGATGCGGGGCCTAAGCTATTCACATGAATAGTAACAGGGTTTGATCACACATCTATAGTATTTCCTCTCCCAGACACACAAGTAAACTCAAGAGAACATGAAACAAGACAATCCCGTGATACATCGTGTCAACAAGGTGATACAGGAATGAATATACAAGACATGAGAAAATGAACAAATCCGAGGAGTATACTTGCCTTGCTTAGGGTGATCAAGTGGAAGATGTACAGCTGGAAATCCTTCTGTTAAATGATTTATAATATTTAAGTTTACAGTTAACAACTAATATTTACCAAAAATATAAGCTACTAACTAATTCCTTGGTTTATAGAACATGCTATAGTTATCCCTATATCTTAAACCTCACCAATCATCCTAGTTAAATCTCAATTATTCATCTTACTTTAATACTCCTAAACATGGGTGTTCTATTGGTTATCCTAATATGCCTATACTCTAGAATATGTATATTGATAAAAATTACAACTTATTAACCAAAGAACTAGGGCAACTGATAGTCCTAGGGTTAAGTCCCAACTTGGATTGATACAGTTTCAGTCCTTAAACAGATCATACACAATTTAGTCTGGGCAGGCACTGAGACCATTCAATTTTAGACAGGACATTGAAAACCTCAGTCCTAGGCAAGATATTAAACATTTAGCAGGACATTGAACATTCAGTCCTTGGCAAGACTTGAACATTCAGTCCTATATGTATTCAAATATCAGTTCAATGTGTAATCAACTATCAGTCTAATGTGTAATCTGATATCTGTCCCAATATAAACCTAAATACCAGCCCTATAGGCATTCAGATATCAGTTCAATATGGGACTGATATTCTCAGTCCAAATCAGTTCATAAACAGTCCTATGTCTCAGTCCAACAGCAGGACAGTATACAATCCTATCTGTTCAATATCCCATTCAGTATACAGCTGATATCTCAGTCCTGAATCAGGACATATTTAGTCCTTGCCACAGTACTCAGTTCAGCTAAGCACACAACAATCCTAATCAATACTGGTATTTCCAACATCCTTTAATCTCAGCTACTGACTGCAATTTCTCTTTCCAGGTGATGTTCAGTCTTGGCAATAGTACTGAACATCCAGTCTCAGCCAAGGCAATACCATCTGTCTTGCTCATGGCATGAAACAGCCTTGAGGAGGACAGATATTGATCTAAGTCCTTCAGCTGATGTAAAACTCAATCTCAGGCTGATTCACATTGCAATAACTTACTCCCAAGCGCAGGCATCCGTCCAAAATAGGATACTGCAATCAAATTGTCTGAACTAACATTCAATTCCTATTTCCAGGAACTTTCCACACACCCTAACTCAATTGGTCCTCACTTCTATCTCCTATGTTGAATTCACATACTAGTGAACAATATGCCAACTGATATCAAAATCAGTTATTCCAAAATAGACCCCTTAATCCATAACCTGCTTCTAGGGAACAAGGCATGAATAATTTAAAGCACTATACCACTAGCCTCACTGACTAAGTCAATTGAAAACATTTAGTATAAGAAAGTTCAGATTAGGTGTATCACTCAAAATATTAGATAATGGATAACTAAAATAGCAACACCCTGAGACTTAGTTAGGAGGCTTCACTCCACTTCACTCTTGTCAGGTCCCCAACTATAAGGTTAACCCTTAGTTTTCTTATCATAGTGCACAAATGAGATTTCAGTCTTCTAAGGTTATAAAGTTCAAAACATGTATCATACTGTCTGGAATTTTCAGAGTAAAATAGGTTGACAGATAAACTGATAAATGATAGGTTCAATCTAACCAACTGATCTTCCTAACCATTAACCCAAGCTCGAAACCAACCTAACTTGCTAACAGCTACTCAGACCAAGAACCTAGGAAAAATTTAGAACAGAAACTCTCGAATGATCATAAGATGCATACTCAAACAATCCTTAGATTAGGTATCCTGAAACTTGGATACAGACACAATACCACAGTACTCCTTCCCAAAATAACATACCAAAGGGATTAAACAAGATTTGCAAGGAATTACCTGTAATAAATCAGATCTGAATATGGATCGCAACCCTTAGAAATCGTCACAAGCCTCAATCCGAATATTTCCAGTTCCCTGAACTGGTCATCAACACAGCAGGAACCCAATAGATCAAGTAAGAATGATACAACAAGACAAGTTAATTCTAATAATTGAAGATCCGGATACTCACCTTTGTATCCGACTCAAAAATTATGATCGACAAGTGTCCATACTAGATGGCTTGAGAAAACAGAGGAACTGCTACACAGATGACAATGAACCATCAAAGTAGTTCTCAACTCAATTCAGTCCAACAATTTGTTAAGAATGTATCAACAATACATTCAAAAAGTAGATCGAGGTCTGATACTTACAGATTTAAGTATCCTTGGATCGAAAGGATGAATTAAAAGGACGACTGCTCTCAACAAATCAATATAGATCCTGGAAATAAATCATAATTCGTTCAAAAATAGATCGATCACTGATTTGTAATCTCAAACTCAATTTTGATCTACAATTCGATACATGAACTGAGGATAGAACGAGAAGCAGCAAATTGAAACTAAATCACTAGCTAAAGATCTTCACCTCGTTTGATTGATTGGATCGACCAAGCAAAACGTCGAGAAACACTCAAACAGGGTCAATTGATCTATGAACAAGATTCAACCATTCCTAACTCAGATTGACGGAAATTCAGAAGATAAATTGAGCAATCTGTCTTCATTAATCACCCCAACTCACCTTGACCTCTGATGATGATCTCGATCTAGGAATCAGAGCAAAAGCAGCTTCCTCACGCTGTCTCTTCGACCTGTTGACCGCCTACAAACTTTATCGAGCTAAGAAGAAGATCTGCCATGGCCGATCGATCTCAGGAAGGAACATTGGAGTTTGGAAAGAATACAAATGAACAGATGGTGCTCTCCCTTATTTATAGGTTGTTGGAAATTTGAAAAAAACAAATTGGAGGGAAAATAAATTGGGGAAAGGAAAATTCTGTTAGGAGAGCACATGGATGTGCTGTTGGCCTTTAGAGAAGAAATGAGAGAGGGGTTCTCCTCAGGAAGAAAGTGTATTTAAAATAGGCTTTCTAAAATAGGCTTTCTAGAATGGGCTTTTGTTACAAACCCAACTAAACACTTAGTTAATTGAGAAGGCCAAACTAATGGCTAAAATAAATAAAGAAATATAAAATAAGTTTAAAAATCAAATCAAGGAAAATGATTTAGGAATTATATGAATTGTTATAAAATTTTGAGAGGTGAAGTTACACTGCTAGATTCCAAAAACATCCTCCTTCACCTTTCCTCGGCGACTGTCACGACCCGCACCCACTGTGAGGGTACGAGAATGTAACAACGCCCAGCCTACGCCGCAGTGTCGGCGGTAGAACGCTGTGCTAGGTCAATCATCTAACAATATAAAGGTACATGTACAGTATATACTCTCCGAATGGAGGTGGCATAGCAAATACAGTCTCAATCACATCTAGGGTAGAGCATGATAAAGATAGATAAAATATGAAATCCAAAAGAGATACAACAGATAGAAGTCTAAGTGTCTAAGATACACAACCCAGAAATGCATCTCAAAACTCAAATACAGTAATCCATAAATACAACTCAAGACAACTGAAAATAAACTATGAGCAAAACCCTAGCTATCTATACAACCTCTACTGTGTCACCTCTAGGCTAGCAGGCAACCTCCAGGCTATCTGTAAAATTTATCAACGGGTCCAGTCAGGACAGGAGCGAGCACAATACATCTCAACAAATCATAGCAGGTTAGAAAATATAATCATGCAGTAAAGTAAGATACATGATCTGAAGAAATACAGTATGTAAACAGAGAGATTACTGTAATAGAAATATCTACTATAAATAGAGAACTAACAGTGGCTAGTGATGTAGAGTACAGGATAGCACATGTGAACATAAAAGTACATGATTTACAAGGATCTAAGCAGGTTATGTTATTGTACATGATATCACATGGGGGCCCATGAAAGGGTGCACATGATAGTATACATGAGGGCTCTGTGAACATGAGAGTACACGATTCACAAGAGTGTACATGTATGGTAAAAGCACAGGAGTACATGATGAAAGTGAAACGCACATGACACAATGTACCCGATGCTTCCGAGGGGGATAACATCGCATGAAGAGATCCATATAGTACTAATCCGTGATAATGTCGTGACAGCATCAAGTATAGTAATCTAAAGCAGGAATATAATTCTAAGCATGATATGAAATGATCAGAGACTGTACTCGCCTGATAACCTAAACAGCTGATAAGTATAGGGGGTCCAACTGAAGCTACAGAGTCCTATTTAAAGCAACACAGGTTACAAGGTGTTCAAGTTGAAATAAATGAATCTCTACAAGCAATCTATATCATCCTAGGTTCTTCTAAGTCAAATCAACTCTAGGTCAACTCCGGTCAACAATCTAGTCAAACTAGGTCAAGTGTTGACTTACAGTTGACTCTTGGTCAACTGGTCAACTCTGGTCAAACAGGGTCAATTCTATTCTAATTATTAAAGATATAAAGTGTACTTCGTTATTGGTACGTCGAAACTTACGACACGCAAATCGAGATGAGATGATCAACGGTAAAGTTGATAATCTTATCATAGTGATCCACGTGTCCATCTTGTCAATTTCAGCGATGTGAGGTCACTGGAATTGACTGAGCTCAGTTTCGTTGTACTAATCCCGAAATACGAACATTATAAGAATTAATTATTAATAAATTATAAAAAGGTTAAACTCAGAGAAATTATCAACAAACATTGTCGGATGATGAAATAAACATCGCCAACGTGTCCAGAATGGTCAAATTAGCTACGATAGCCTACCCATCGGTCCAATTTGGACACAAGGGCAAAAAGGTAATTTTGGGTCAAAACGGTATCCTTGTCGGAGCCGTTTTGCACCGAAAAATGTGCAAGAAAACAAGTCTATAAGATATAGCAAATTATATGTCCACGAAACCAGAATGACGATACGAACCCAACGGTATCTCCAGAATTTGATTCCGTTGACCCGATCTCAATTTGGTCCGTTGACCAGAACTTGGAATTCCGGTTTGCACGAAAATGCATGCCAGAGCCAATGTTCTCAAAACTCAGCAAACTACATGTTAACGAGTCCAGAATGACGATACGAACTCAACGGTATATCCGGAATTGGATTCCGATGAGCCGATATCAAAATGACCCGTTGACCCGGATATTGGTATCCGACTTGCACCGAAATGTGTGTCGGATTCAATGTCCACCAAAAGCTAGCAAATTATATGTCAACGAATCCAGAATGACGATACGAACTCAACGGTATATCCGGAAATGGATTCCGATGAGCCGACGTCAAAAAGTCCCGTTGACCCGGACTGTGGGACCCACTTTGCACCGAAAAACGTGCCAGGGCCCACATCCTCCAAATGTAACAAATTTTATATAAAAACAAGCCAGAACGACGCCACGAGTCTACTGGTGGTGTCAAAAATGAAATCTTGAGTCCCGTGTTCAAAAATGGAATTTTATAAGTTGGAAATTACGAATTCGGACGACCAATTTTGGCGTCGAATTCAACCAATCAAACAAGCTCACAATGAAACGAAACTGGAGGGGTAGCAAGAGGGTTATACCAGCTTCGCACAAGAACTAGTAGCACGTCAAACAGAGCTGAAGTGGAGGAGGTACAAGCTGACGAAGTTGACCCCGCAAAACTGTCTAAAATTAATACAATTTAAACGGTCAACTTGGTGGCCAGTTTTGATGTATCAAACGATAAAATCAATGGATGAAATTGACAGGAGTGAAGGTGGATATACCGAGATTGCGACGGAGTGAAGAAATCGCCGATCCAACGGTCAGATTCCCAGAAAAATGTGCGCAAAGTCGCTGCGACGGAGCACGAAATCTGGATCGTTTCCGCGCGCGTCACGACGGAACTTCGTGCGAAACGTACGAATCGCCTCGACGGCGCATCCCGGAGGATGGTGGCCGCCATGGGGCCTACCCCAGGGGTGCGCCCGGCCATATGGGGGTCGGCCATGCCGGTGTGCGGTCGGCGGCGGTACTGTACCGCCCGTGCAACTTTGTGCGCGGCCTGCGCTGTCAGCGCTGCTCGCTGTCACTGCAGTATAGCTGCTGTTGCAGCTTTGTGCGGTGGTGCGCAGCCCAGCTAGGCACGGCGGCACGGCCACGGCGGCGGGGTAGCGTGTGGTGGTCGGCCGGCATGGTGTTGGTAGTGGTGGCGGCGGCGGAACACAGTGGGGGCTATGGTGGTGGTGATGGTGATTGGTTCACTTGGAAGGAGGAGAGGAGAGTAGGCTGGGGGTCCGGCCGGCCGTGCTCGGCCACGGCGGAGGAGGCCGGTGGCCGACGGCCAGAGGGAAGTCCGGCCAGGTTGGGCTCAGCTAACCTGCTGCTGTGAAGTGGTGGTTCTTTGTGTAGTTGGTGTGTAGGAATTAATAGAAGTGAGAGAGAGAAAGAGATGTTGTAATAATAAAGGGAGGAGAAAGAATATCCTTACCTAAAACTTAGGGCCGGTTAGTAGTGGAGGGCTGTGTGTGAATGTGAGGGGAATAAATGGTGATGATTGAATGAGGGAAAATCAAGGGTGGAAATTAATTAGGGGGGATTGGATTTATTTTTGGGATTTAAAATCAATAGAATTTACACTCAATATTTGGAATAGAAACTAGGTATTGAATATTATTTTTGGACACGAAAAAATGAGGACGTCATGAGAGTGGGAAACATGAAGCTGTGGTTGGGTTCAGTGGAGCCGGGTTGGATCAAAATCGGACATGGCAAAATAATCGATTAAAAATAGGTTTTGATAATCATTGGTAAATAAGTAGCAAATGGGGATTCCAATAAATGGGACATAAGTATCATACGGGTAGTAGACTCAATGTGGACCATGTCCATATTTGGGGCTGACAAGTTTTGGTCGACAGGGTACCCACAAATTAAGTTGGAAAAATAAATGTGACAGCGTGGGGTAAAATAAAATCGGATCACTTGTCAGGAAAGTTGTGCGAAGCAAATAGAGCACAAAATGGCGTGTCTGAGTGGGACACGAAGGTCATGGGTGACGAGCGTCTCGAATAGATCATGCATGATGAGTTGGTTTTAAGAAAATAACTGGTCTTGTGCTCCCAATTCAAAAGTCACGATAACGTGGTAAAAATGATCAAGGAAAAGAGTGGAAAAATTAATTAATAATCAAATGGTCTAAATCGACCCGAAGTTGTGCGAAGCAAAAAGAGTACAAGGGAACAAGTTTGGATGGGACACTATATACCGTCGTGAAGGCAATCATGTCCACTACAAAACTCATGAAGAAGATTTCCAGAGTTGAACATCCCTGACACTCCATATATCAAAGGCACGGAAAAGCACATTACAGATAAATAAACAGAATAAATTATTTATTGAAACTAAACAATCAGAAAAATAAAAATAAAAAAATTAACCCGAAATTCAGGGTGCTCACATCCTACCCACCTTATAAAAATTTCTTCCTCGAAATTAAAATTGTTCATACTCCTTCTAGGTCAAACCCCCACAATCAAGTCCCAGAACTTAAATAAAACATACCATCAAAAAGGACGGCATACAGGGTCATGGCATACGGTGGTAGTGAAAGTCTCATCTAGGTATACTAGTCATGCTAAACCAAAACGGTCATAGGGTATCAAAACACACAAGCAGTCTAGGGTGTTAAACCGGAAAAGACACAGAATAACAAATCATCAAAACTGTAATACAGCCTACCATCCTATGTGAAAACTGGTACTTATCATAACAATAAAGAAAAGTAACTACCAATTATCTATAAAGGTTTCAGAAAAATCAAAATCAAAATCAAAAGTTAAAGAATGAAAGTTACTTGCATGGAACTCCAATCACAATATGTATATATATATATAGTGTGTTAGAGAGGGAAAAGCTAGCATTATGTAAAGGTCATGTGGTTCGTGTGTGTATGGGTGTATGTGGACATGTTCATATAGTTAGATAGTAGGCATGTGTATAGGAGGATTTGGGTTTCAAAACAACAGCTATCAAGTTACACTACTCATGGCATATTGGTTAAACAATCTACAATATGCAACCTATTTACTCATAACATGCATGGCTAACCATATACATATATATATGAAAAGAGGTAGAGATTTAGTTATGTATCTATATGCATTATAACATGTATGCCTAAACTCTACATATATATCTATATAGGTATATGGACACAACATAGAGAGGAAAGGTTATGTTTACATGGCAGTGTATACTAAGTTAGGGTGTGTGTGTCCTTGTACAGTGTATAGATTAGTATTGAAAGGTTAAAATCCGGTCTTAGTTCAGCATTTACATACAAAATCTGAAAATGAGCTAGCATTTAAACCAGTGCAATATTAACATAATACAATTTCAGAATCTAGGGCTTGAACATCACAACCAACTTAATGCTCCTAACACAACCTAACATGATGGAAATAAAACCCTAACATACTATCCATGCATTTATCTATGCATACAGTTCAATATTACATATTAAATCTAAAATTGAACTAAGCATTGGAAATCAATGTGAAAATGTTAACATGTATTCAGTTTTAGAATTTGGAGAAATTTAACATCAACTAACCCAATGTTTATCACAACCTAACATGTAAGAATATGAAACCTAAATTTATATCCCTACATACCACAATGTATATAGCTCAAAACATTACATTTTAAACAACAAATTGAACTAAACATTGAAATCCAGTATTAAGGGTTAATATGCACACAGTCTTAGATTTGACAAATTCAAACATAAAACTCAACTAAAATTTTTGAATTGCAACCCTACGTATAATATACATGTGCAGTGATGTAAACATAATTAATAACATGAAATCTATATTTGAATTACGAATTTAAACTGAAAAAAAGTAGATAACCAGAAATATTGGGGTTTTGACAATTTAAACATCAACAACATATTAATATGTATTTAGGCAGGTGGGAAATCAAGTGTAGCATGCATACGTGTCAGGCAAAGAGTCTGTGTCCAATATATATATATATATATTCTCATGTCCCAATATAAAATTTTAATTCTACGCTAAGACCAACATTTAGATTTCTACCAAGATTGTAAAGTAGGTGATTTGTGTAATCAAGACAGTTTTAATACAAGAATAGTAGCAAGAAGGAAATAACAATAAAATTTGTTCTGTTTATTTGTTTAAAAGAATGAACCATTTTGAAATCCAGAGCTAAAATATCAAATCCAAGATAAGGTCTAGCAAAATCATCGATTCATTGTATTAAGAAGAAATTCATAGTAAGAAGTTGTACAAGGTTCATAAAAATAGCTAAAGCTACTCCTAAGTTAAATAATGAGAAGCAAAACAAAACAAATAATAATTTTTTTTTGAAGGACTGAAACAAAAGTAGAAAAAACATGTTCGAAAATATTTAAGGTACAATCTGATAATCATATGCGTCTATCCAAAATCATGGTACTCTAAATCCTCGTCATACTAGTAAGCAAGGCTACGATAATCACAGAGTCCTCGACTTAGGCACATACCTCTAGAATCATGGTACTTAACATTTTTGCGATGCCGCTAGCTTGGCTGCAAAAATCTTAAATTCCTATACCCGAGAAATATATCCAAAATCAGACTATATGTCCTCACCATGCTGGCTAATGTGACTATAGAAGACTAGATTCCATAACTTAGATGACCTAGCCCATATAATTTCATCTTGACAAAATTTAAATTAAATCAACAATGAATACCCAAAATCAAATAAAATTTATCAACGAACATCAAGATTCAAAAATGAACCAAAAATCCTTCAAATCATATAAATACAAACTCGGATGGTACAACTAACATCAAGATTCAAAATTCAACAATCTTCCATCAAAATTAATAAATACAACTCAAATTCAATAATAATCCATCAAAAACAAATCCAACAATAGAAAGTAAAGATAAATCAAATCAAGGGGAGAAGAGTTTTCAAATCGGAGTTAAACAAGATTCTCAAGGGTCGTCTCAAGAATCTCTGAAGGGATCCTAACTGTGATTGAGTACCTTCAAAATATATCCTAATCCTACTGCAGGCTGTAGTGGTACTCTAGTTCGAATACCACTACACAAACTCGACCTGCATGGGCCACCACTAAAAACGTGTCACGACCCGCACCCACTGTGAGGGTACGAGAACGTAACAACGCCCAGCGTACGCCGCAGTGTCGGCGGTAGAACGCTGTCCTAGGTCAATCATCTAACATTATAAAGGTACACGTACAGTATATACTCTCCGAATGGAGGTGACATAGCAAATACACTCAATCACATCTTGGGTAGAGCATAATAAAGATAGATGAAACATGAAATTCAAAAGAGATACAACAGATAGAAGTCTAAGTGTCTAAGATACACAACCCAGAAATGCATCTCAAAACTCAAATACAGTAATCCATAAATACAACTCAAGACAACTGAAAATAAACTATGAGCAAAACCCTAGCTATCTATACAACCTCTACTGTGTCTTCTCTAGGGTAGCAGGCAACCTCCAGGCTATCTGTAAAATTTATCAACGGGTCCAGTCAGGACAGGAGCGAGCACAATATATCTCAACAAATCATAGCAGGTTAGAAAATATAATCATGCAGTAAAGTAAGATACATGATCTGAAGAAATACAGTATGTAAACAGAGAGAGAACTGTAATAGAAATATCTACTATAAATAGAGAACTAACAGTGGCTAGTGATGTAGAGTACAGGATAGCACATGTGAATAGGACAAATTTGTACATGATCTACACTAAAGAGTTTCACATGATCTACACTACTATGGAATTGTTCATATGACTACTAGCACGCCCCCGTTTTCCCCAATCAATACACAAGGATCTAAGCAGGTTATGTTATTGTACATAATATCATATGGGGGCCCATGAAAGGGTGCACATGATAGTATACATGAGGGCTCTGTGAACATGAGAGTACATGATTCACAAGAGTGTACATGTATGGTGAAAGTACAGGAGTACATGATGAAAGTGAAATACACATGACACAATGTACCCGATGCTCCCGAGGGGGATAACATCGCATGAAGAGATCCATATAGTACTAATCCGTGATAATGTCGTGACAGCATCAAGTATAGTAATCTAAAGCAGGAATATAATTCTAAGCATGATATGAAATAATCAGAGAATGTACTCACCTGATAACCTGAACAGCTGATAAGTATAGGGGTCAAACTGAAGCCACAGAGTCCTATTTAAAGCAACACAGGTTACAAGGTGTTCAAGTTGAAATAAATGAATCTCTACAAGCAATCTATATCATCCTAGGTTCTTCTAAGTCAAATCAACTCTAGGTCAACTCCGGTCAACAATCTAGTCAAACTAGGTCAAGTGTTGACTTACAGTTGACTCTTGGTCAACTGGTCAACTCTGGTCAAACAGGGTCAATTCTAGTCTAATTATTAAAGATATAAAGTGTACTTCGTTATTAGTACATCGAAACTTACGACACGCAAATCGAGATGAGATGATCAACGGTAAAGTTGATAATCTTATCATAGTGATCCATGTGTCCATCTTGTCAATTTCAGCGATGTGAGATCATTGGAATTGACTGAGCTCAGTTTCGTTGTACTAATCCCGAAATACGAACATTATAAGAATTAATTATTAATAAATTATAAAAAGGTTAAACTCAGAGAAATTATCAACAAACATTGTCGGACGATGAAATAAACATCGCCAACGTGTCCAGAATGGTCAAATTAGCTACGATAGCCTATCCATCGGTCCAATTTGGACACAAGGGCAAAAAGGTAATTTCGGGTCAAAACGGTATCCGTGTCGGAGCCGTTTTGTACCAAAAAACGTACAAGAAAACAAGTCTATAAAATATAGCAAATTATATGTCTACGAAACCAGAATGACGATACAAACCCAACGGTATCTCCACAATTGGATTCCGTTGACCCGATCTCAATTTGGTCCGTTGACCAGAACTTGAAATTTCGGTTTGCACGGAAATGCGTACCGGAGCCAATGTTCTCAAAACTCAGCAAACTACATGTCAACGAGTCCAGAATGACGATACGAACTCAACGGTATATCCGGAATTGGATTTCGATGAGCCGATCTCAAAATAACTCGTTGACCCGGATATTGGTATTCGACTTGCACCGAAATGCGTGTCGGATCCAATGTCCACCAAAATCTAGAAAATTATATGTCAATGAGTCCAGAATGACGATACGAACTCAACGGTATATCCGGAATTGGATTCCGATGAGCCGACGTCAAAAAGTCCCGTTGACCCGGACTGTGGGACCCACTTAGCACCGAAAAATGTGTCAGGGCCTACATCCTCCAAATCTAACAAATTTTATATAAAAACATGCCATAACGACGCCACAAGTCTACTGGTGGTGTCAGAAATGAAATCTGGAGTCCCGTGTACAAAAATGAAATTTTACAAGTTGGAAATTACGAATTCGGATGACCAACTTTGGCGTCGAATTCAACCAATCAAACAAGCTCACAATGAACCGAAACTGGAGGGGTAGCAAGAGGGTTATACCAGCTTCGCACAGGAACTAGTAGCATGCCAAACGGAGCTGAGGTGGAGGAGGTACAAGCTGACAAAGTTGACCCCGTGAAACTGTCCAAAATTAATACAATTTAAATGGTCAACTTGGTGGCCGGTTTTGATGTATCAAACGATAAAATCAACGGATGAAAATTGACAGAAGTAAAGGTGGATATACCGAGATTGCGATGGAGCAAAGAAATCGCCGATCCAACGGTCGAATTCCCGAGAAAACGTGCGCAAAGTCGCTGCGACGGAGCACAAAATCTGGATCGTTCCTGCGCGCGTCACGACAGAACTTCGTGCGAAATGCACGAATCGCCTCGACGGCGCGTCCCGGAGGACGGTGGCCGCTATGGGGCCTACCCAAGGGGTGTGCCCGGCCATGTGGGGGATCGGCCACGCCGGTGTGCGGCCGGCGGCGGCGCTGCACCGCCCGTACAACTTCGCGCACGGCCTGCGCTGTCAGCGCTGCTCGCTGTCGCTGCAGTATAGCTGTTGTTGCAGCTTTGTGCGGTGGCGCACAGCCTAGATGGGCACGGCAGTGTGGCCACGGCAGCGGGGTAGCGTGTGGTGGTCGGCCGGCGTGGTGTTGGTAGTGGTGGCGGCGGCGGAACACAGTGGCGGCTATGGTGGTGGTGATGGTGATTGGTTCACTTGGAAGGAGGAGAGGAGAGTAGGCTGGTGGTCCGGCCGGCCGTGCTCGAACACGGCGGAGGAGGCCGGTGGCCGACGGCCAGAGGGAAGTCCGGCCAGGTTGGGCTCGGCCAACCTGCTGCTGTGAAGTGGTGGTTCTTTGTGTAGTTGGTGTGTAGGAATTAATCGAAGTGAGAGAGAGAAAGAGATGTTGTAGTAATAAAGGGAGAAGAGAGAATATCCTTACCTAAAACTTAGGTCCGGCTAGTAGTGGAGGGCTGTGTGTGAATGTGAGGGGAATAAATGGTGATGATTGAATGAGGAAAAATCAAGGGTAGAAATTAATTAGGGGGGATTGGATTTATTTTTGGGATTTAAAATCAATAAAATTTACACTCAATATTTGGAATAGAAACTAGGTATTGAATATTATTTTTGGACACGGAAAAATGAGGGCGTCATAAGAGTGGGAAACATGAAGCTGGGGTTGGGTTCAGTGGAGCCGAGTTGGATCAAAATCGGACATGGCAAAATAATCGAATAAAAATAGGTGTTGATAATCATTGGTAAATAATTAGCACATGAGGATTCCAATAAATGGGACACAAGTGTCATGCGGGTAGTAGACTCAATGTGGGCCATGTCCATATTTGGGGCTGACAAGTTTTGGTCGACAGGGTACCCACAAATCAAGTTGGAAAAATGAATGTGACACCGTGGGGTGAAATAGAATCGGGTCACGTGTCAGAAAAGTTGTGTGAAGCAAATGGAGCACAAAATGATGTGTCTGAGTGGGACACGAAGGTCATGGGTGACGAGCGTCTAGAGTAGATCATGCATGATGAGTTGGTTTCAAGAAAATAACTGGTCTTGTGCTCCCAATTCAAAAGTCACGGTAACGTGATAAAAATGATCAAGGAAAAGAGTGGAAAAATTAATTAATAATCAAATGGTCTAAATCGACCCGAAGTTGTGCGAAGCAAAAAGAGTACAAGGGAACAAGTTTGGATGGGACACTATATACCATCATGAAGGCAATCATGTCCACTACAAAACTCATGAAGAAGATTTCCAGAGTTGAACATCCCTGACACCCCATATATCAAAGGCACGAAAAAGCACATTGACAGATAAATAAACAGAATAAATTATTTATTGAAACTAAACAATCAGAAAAATAAAATAAAAATAAAAATAAAAAAATCATCCCGAAATTCAGGGTGCTCACATCGACTGATCAAAAGATCGCACAAACCAGAGGCCACAGCAAAATAGACTCAAAGGCCATGTCGGTAGTGAGATGGTCTCAAGATCTCAACCCGAAATAGGACTCGCCCATAGTGGCCGCATGGGTCACTCTGTCTAACCCACCACTGATCTGTTTCATCCTGGCCACCCTAAAAAGGATTGTGAACTCCTTCGGAACTTATTCGCCATGGTAGAGGAAACGAGGAATCTTACTAAAGCTAATTACGCAAAAGTCTGTGTAGAGCTGGACACATCGAAAGATCTACCAAAATCCGTCAATATCGAGTTGGGACACAAAACACACTCCCAACCCATCCTATATCATAACAACGTCATATACTACAACCACTGCAACAAGAGAGGGCACCTCTCCAAGTACTGCTTCAAAGCTCATCCAGAACTAAAAAAAAAACTGGTGCAGAATGCTCGCTCCCCTCGGAAGGCCCAGGTTCGGAGACTGCTTCTTCCATTCTCTACCCTCCGAACTCGTACATGAGATTCACCGCTAGCCCTGAACCGATTAAAAACCCTAACATAACCACCGAACAGGAAACCTCCCCCACCACCCCCGAAACCACCAACATCGACACCTCCAACAGGTTCAGCGCACTGACGGAAGAAGAGAGCACAATCCCGGCAGAAAACCTCATAAGCCCAGCGAACTCAAACACACAAGAAGAAAGTTGGGTTAACCCGGTTGAGAGCGATCCTTCGCCTAGTTCGCCACAGAGAGCAGCAGAAGACCACTAAAATCCAGAGGATGACACCAGCGACAAGGTGGAGGAAGAAAATCTAGAAGCACAGCCAGTTCATCCCGAAGCACTAGCTTTCCTCGGACCAAATCAGGTCCATAGCTGTAAGCAAGCCATGGATGCTCGTGTCTTCGATTCATCCACCCATTTTGGTGTAACAGCCCGCACGAGAGAGGAACCAGCTACACACCCCAACGAAGAAGACTCGTCAGCCGACCCGAATATCGAATGACACTCGGCCAACGAAACTAAGAAAAATAAAAGATTGAAAAACAAAGGAGCCACTGAGTCCACAGCTAAGACCACCAGGTCTGTCGGGAAAATCTCCAAACCCCAACAACCCATCAAGACCAATGCCTAATATCCTTACCTGGAATATTAGAGGCCTGGTGAACAAACCAACCTTGAGAAGAATAATCAGCCTCAAGAGAATACACAAAATCGACATCCTCATCATGCTTGAACCCAAATACCCCCCAAAAGGCTAAAATCTATCCAGCTCCAGCTGGGCTTCCACTCTGCCATCGCTGGTATACACGACATCTGGATTTTCTACCTGTAGGAAGTGCAGATCACAGTCATTCAAGACACCTCACAAGTCTTTCGTGCTGGATGGCTCACCCCACCCTCCAACCCCTTTCTTCTTTCTGCCGTTCACGATAGCTGCGACATCATCGAACGAAAATAGCTCTGGACGGACCTCCAGGCGACGCGTACGAGCACCTCTAACCCGCCTTAGCTTTGTGTGGACGACTTCAACGTAATCACCTGCAGAGAAGAGAAGACTGGCGGCCGCCCTCCACTCCCTGTGGCCATGCAGGACTTCAACAACTTCATATTCAATACCCACTTAGCCACCCTTCAGTTCACAGAAAACACCTTCACTTGGTGCAACATGCAGGAAGGCACCCGTAGACAATTTTCCAGGTTAGACCATGCCTTCTTCAACCCCCAGTGGGCAGACATGGGCATCACCTCCCACCTTGTTCACCTCAATGCCTCCGAGTCTGACCATGCCCATCTTCTCATCGAGATCAACAGAAATCTAAACCAAATCAAGAAAAGTTTTTGCTTTCTCGACTTCTGGAGCTATCATCCCCAATTCTTGAAGATCGTAGAAGAAGCGTGGACGAGAGATGACTCCCTTGACCCTCTCATCCGCGTAGCTAACAAACTCAAAGCGACCAGAAGAGCTCTCACCAATTGGAGCAAGCAGGCGTTTGGGGATATTTTCCAGGCCGTCAGAACTGCCGAAGATGATGTCATTCGTCGAAGCCCTCTTCGAGTCCAACAGATCGCCAGCCACCAGAACAATATTGAAACTCTCCAAAGTCGTACTCAAATTCTGCTTGCAAGTTGAAACGGACTTCTGGAAACAGAAAGCCAGGCTGAAATGGGACAACGATGGTGACAAAAATACCAGTTACTTCTACTCCTGTGTTAAAGGGTATAGACGAAAACTCACCATACACCAGATCGCCGACGAAACTGGGAGCATCTACAAAGACCATCGGGGTATTCAACTGGCGGCGGCCACCTTCTACTCGAAGCTATTCTCCAAAGAAACCATCATTAAGGACGATGACTTCCTAGCAGAAATCCCCCTTATCATCGACGACTCGGATAACACCCACCTAGAAAGCCCCCCACTGAAGAGGCAGTCTGGGCGCTTCAGGCCCATAGCATCCCCGGGCCGGACGGGTTCAACGGCATTTTCTTTCGTACGTACTGGAACATCATCAAGGTAGACATCCTCGAAGCGGCGTCCGCCTTCTTCCAAGGAGCCAGGTACTCAAGATCCATTTCCTCTGCTAATCTCATCCTTATACCTAAGCAGGACAACACAGTGACCTTCAGAGATTTCAGACCTATCAGCCTTTGCACATTCACCAATAAGATCATCTCGAAGGTTATTGCTATGCAGATGACCACTATTCTTCCCAAAATTATTTTTGAAGAACAAAGCAGATTCGTTCGGGGCAGAAACATTCAAGACAACATCATGTTGGCCCAAGAAATGATCACATGCATGAAATTACCAGTTTAAGATGGAAACATAGCCATTAAATTAGACATGGAGAAGGCTTACGACAGGCTGGACTGGCAGTTCATGATCTGGGTCTTCCGAGCTTTCGGCTTCTCGGCCACCTTGACCGACATTGTTTGGAGATCTATCAACAACTCTTGGTTCTCAACGGTCATTAAGGGCTAGGCAGACGGGTTCTTCAAATCCATTTGGGGAGTTAGACAGGGCGACCCACTATCGTCTACTATCTTCATTATCGCAGCAGAAGCCCTTAACAGAAACTTAAACAAAATGTCGAGATCCCGACACTTTAAGTACTTTTACACTGCCAGCGGCTGCCCGATGATCACCCACCTCGTCTATGCCAACAAAATCCTTATCTTCTCCTCCGGTGACGTCGGGTCAGTGGAGGTGGTTCATAACGTACTCCAAAGATACGCCAGATGCTTCGGACAACGAGTCAACCCCAAAAAAAAGCATGATTTACGTCCACCATAATATCAACAGGGATCATGCTACTACCCTCACCAATATCACCTCCTTCTTCTTAGCATATCCACCTTTCCCCTATCTCGGATGTCCGTTGGTATACGACATATCGAGTGCGGCCATATTCGAAGAGCTAGTAAAAAAATCAAGAAAAAAATTGGAAGGCTGGCATAATGCAACACTATCCCCCTGTGGCAAGATGGTACTGATTAAACACGTTCTCTCCTCCATCCCCATATACACCCTAGCAGCCTGCTCCCCCCCCAAGATGGTTCTCACCAATATCGAGAATCTATTCGCTAACTTCCTATAGGGTCACAATGACTTGAAAGACAAACATCACTGGGCCAGCTGGGATTCCATGGCTAAACCCACAGACGAAGAAGGTTTGGGTTTCACGAGACTGACACACATCGTGAACGCCTTCTCCATGAAGCTGTGGTAGAAACTCCGAGTGAGTCGCACCCTGTGGGCGCATTTTATGAAGGCTAGATATTTTAAGCACATTCACCCTGCCAATGCTATTAGCAACACCAGATCCTCTGTGGCTTGGCGTAGAATCCTGAATGGTCAAACTTTGGCTAAACCAATTATCAGACTCACGCTAGGATCCTGTAAGTCAGATATCTTCCAAAAAAGGTGGATAGGAACGGACCTTATTCTCCGCCTCCCAACCGCCCCGATGACTAGTAAAATTAGAGATATGTGGGGCTCCAACGGGGGCTGGAACTGGAACAGAGTCCAGGACTGGACCGGGGATGAAGTCGCCAACCTCCTCTGGGAATTCGGACTGAAGATCGGCTCGGATGAAGATAAGCTCCAGTAGTCGGACAACACCAATGGCAACTTCTTCTCAGTCTCCTCCGCTAGTAGGATGTCCGCGGAGTTAGCCTATCCAGGCCTATTCTGGGGGCCTTTTGGAACTTCTACATCCCCAAGAAATAGTCTTTCCTGGTGTGGAGAGCGGTTTGCCATAAACTACCAACTGATGACATCCTCATCACTATATGATTCTCTCTAGCGTTCGCTTGTCACTGCTGCGTCGATACCCAGACGGAATCGATCGACCACACTTTTTTTAACGGCAATTCTTCCGCTAATGTCTGGGCAGCAATCGTCCAACGATGCGGGATTGCATTGTCGGGTGGGAGCTTCTCCGATCTTCTGGTCACTTGGGCTAACGCCTCTTATTGCTACCAGATCGTCGCAGTCGCCACCACGTGGGTCATCTGGAAGAACCGTAACAAAGCCAGATATGAAGGCCACCAACTCCTATTACACAGCTTAACAGGGAGGTCATCCGCCAGATACTAAAGACCAGCAGGCTTTGCCCTTACGGGTACTACTACTTCTGGAACGCGTTATCCTCCTGATTATTGCCAGAAGAGGCCCCTTCTGTATTTCTTTTTTCAGTTTTTGCACTTACTTGTAAAGGCTTCGACATTTTACGTCTTACAATAAATAAAAGAGGGGGCTTTCCATATATATATATATATATTTAAAGAAAACCCCCCCTCTTTATTAATCAAGGCTCAAAATGCCGAAGCCTGACGCGTATACAAGACCGGACTGTACAAGTATACCACCCAAAATAAAAAAGGAGGGGTAAATACTAAAACGCCGAGGATTAGGGCTGGGGAAGCCAGAATGAGGATGGGCTGTGGGAGCACAGAGTGCTCCTTTTGCGACATTGGCGGAAGATCTCACGGATGAGCTGGTCAGCTGAGTAATGGTAATCTTCGTATCTAGCCTTGTTGCGATTCTTCCAAATCGCCCAAGTAGCGGCTGCTGCGACGATCTGGTGGCCGTGGGAAGCTCTTCCCCAGGAGGTCGTTAGATCGTGGAAGCATCCGCCCGCTTGCTCTATTCTGTAGGTTTGGTCGAGGATCCTCCATACCCTGCCTGGCAGGATACCTTGGCAGAAGATGTGGTCAATAGTCTCGATCTGGCAATCTGAGCAGCAATTGCAAGCGGAAGGCAAGCTAATCCCTATGGTTTTGAGGATATCGTCTGTAGGCAGTTTCTTTCTAATGATTCTCCACAGAAGGAATGACCATTTCTTGGGGATGCAGGAGTGCCAGTATTGATTGATGGGTTGCTGCGGCTGCCCCGCACCTCGGACAACTTGTCTCATCGACCCCACCGAGAAAGCCCCGGAAGCCTCGTACGTCCATCTCAGAGCGTCAGCCTCGCTGCCGATCTTTAATCCGCTCGCTTGAATGATCTCTACCGTGATATTACCTGCCCATTCGCGAATCTTATCCCAGTTACAGTCTTCGCTAATGTTGTTCCACAAGTCTCTGATTCTGCTATCCGTGGGGATCTCCGTGTGCCGCGAGATCAGGCTATCCCCTATCCATTGCTCCCTGAAACGGTCTGACACACCGTTCCCAATTGAAGTCTCATCTCTGGCTCAGCAAGGTTACGTCCGCTAAGGATGTGACGCCAAGCCGCTGATGCTCTGTAGTTGGCTATGGCCTCGGATGGATGGATATGCTTGAAGTACCTGTTCTTCATAAATCTGGTCCATAAATTGTCATACGTACGAAGTTTCCACCACAGTTTTATCGAGAAAGCTTTCACGATGTGAATGAGTTTGGTAAATCCCAATCCCCCCTCCTCTGTGGGTTGAGCCATGGAATCCCAACTAGCCCAGTGATGTTTGTTAATGCCATTGCAATGCCCCCAGAAGAAATTGTAAAAGATCTGCTCGATTGACGAAAGAACCTTCAAAGGCGGGGAGCACGCTGCTAAGGTGTAGATGGGAATAAAGGTGAGCACGTGATTGATAAGGATAATCTTGCCAGCTGGGGATAAAGTAGCGTTATGCCACCCGGCAAGTTTGTTCCTGATGCGAGTGATTAGAGACTCAAATATACCGGAGTTTGATTTACCATACAGTAGGGGGCAACCCAGATAGTTGAACGGGGGATGATTAACAGAGAAGCCCGTTAAGTAGGCGAGTCTTATTGCGTGCTCTCTTTTGATATTGTGGTGGGCATAGATGACGTTCTTGGCTGGGTTGATCTTCTGACTTAAGCAGGTAGAGTACCTCTACAGGGTGTGTCGGACCACATCCACCGCTCCTTCGTCCCCGGACGAGAAAATTAGTAAGTCGTCAGCAAAGGCCAAGTGAGTGATTATCGGGCATCCGCTGGATGTGTGGTAGTGCTGGAAGTTCGGAATGTTTGCTATGTTGTTGAGGTTCCTGCTCAGAGCGTCGACCGCTATGATAAATACTGTAGATGATAGGGGGTCGCCTTGTCTGACCCCCCTGCTGGATTTAAAAAATCCTCCGGCTTGGCCATTGATGACCATGGAGAACCTTGAGTTGCTGATAGATCTCCACACTAAGTTGGTCCAATTCTCAGAGAAACCGAATGCCCTGAAGACCGAGATCATAAATTGCCAATCCAGTCTATCGTAAGCTTTCTCCATATCGATTTTGACTGCAATGTTTCCCCCTCTAGCTGGGAACTTCATGCAGGTTATTAACTCTTGGGCTAGCATAATATTGTCCTGGATGTTCCTCCCGCGAACAAAGCCGCTCTGCTCTTCAGAAATGATCTTGGGGAGGATCCCTGCCATTCTGGAAGCGATAATTTTGGATATGATCTTGTTGGTGAAAGTACACAGACTGATGGGTCAAAAGTCGCAAAAGGTCTCCGGGTTTTCTTTTTTTGGGATGAGGATAAGCTTGGCGCTGGAGATGGCTTTGGGGTAGGTGACTACTTGGAAGAATGCGATAGCCGCTTCGGTGATATCCTGCTTGATGATATCCCAACACTTGCGAAAGAAGACACCCGAGAATCCGTCCGGGCCTGGAGCACTATGCTCGTTGAGGTCCCAAATCACCTCTTTCACTTCCTGAATGGTGGGGGTGCGCTCGAGCTGGGCGTTGTCAGCTTCAGTAATGAGAGAGGGAATTTGGTCCAAGAAGGCGTTGTCTTTGTGGACCATTTCTTTGGAGAATAATTTAGAATAAAAGTCCGTGGCAGCTGCTTGGATGCCTTTCTGGTCAGTAATGATGTTCCCTCTCTCGTTGGTAGTATGGTGGATCGCTAGCTTTTGTCTTCGGCCGTTGACGCAGGCGTGAAAGTATTTCGAGTTTTTGTCCCCGTCGCTATCCCATTTCAATCTAGCCTTTTGTTTTCAGAAGTCGCGCTCCACTTTGATCCTAAATTTGAGCATAGCTTTAGTGAGGTTTAGAGCAGTCCTGGCCGCCGGGGAGTGATCTGAAGTGAACCTGGCTTCAGCACGGGTGACGTCATCCTCGGCGACCAGGACGGCTTGAAAGATGTCCCCAAAAGCTAGTTTGCTCCAATTGGACAGGGCTTTCCTGGTAGCCTTAAGCCTATTGCTCAAGCGGGATAGGGGGTTGGGGGAGTCCTCGCTATTCCACGCTCCCGCGACGATGTTCAAGAATTGTGGATACTCGTACCAGAGGTCGAGGAATTGGAAATTCTTATTGGTTGGGTTAGTAATGTTTTGACTTCCACCAGCAGCGGGGCATGGTCAGATTCGGTGGAGTTGAGGTGGGACAGGTTGGTGGTGAACCCCATGCCGTGCCAGAGGATGTTAGTGAGGGCTCTGTCGAGACGAGAATACTGGCGGCGGTTGCCTTCTTGCATGTTGTACTAGGTGAAAGCGTTGCCGGTGAACTGGATCGGGGCAAGATTGGCGTTGAAAATGAAGTTGTTGAAGTCTTGCATGGTCGGGATGGGAGGGGGCCGGCCCCCGATTTTCTCGTCTCTACAGGTGAGCGCATTGAAGTCTCCAATACAGAGCCAAGGAGAATTGCTGTGATTTTGGTGGATGTCGATGAGATCGTTCCAGAGGTTTTTCCGCTCTAAAAAGTCACAACTGCCGTGGACCGCCGAGATGATGGCGCACTCGGGGAGTATGGGGTGGTCAAGCCAGCAAAAGAGGGCTTGCCGGGTGTCCTAAATACACCCGAAAGTGACATCTTTCGAACCAAGGATCCAAATGTCGTGTCTGCCAGCAATGGCCGTGGGGAGGCCTAGCTGCAGCTGGATTGATTTGAGTCTTTTGGAGGGAATTTTGGGTTCAAGAATAATAAGGATGCCAATCTTGTGGATTTTCTTAAGGCTGATGATTCTCCTTAGTGTTGGTTTGTTCCCCAACCCACGAACATTCCATGATAGGATATTAATCATTAAGGGAGTCGTGGGGGGTTTGTTTAATCTGCTTGGCGGCGGATCTGGTTAGGATGGTTTTGGAATCTGTAAGTCCTTTCCTTATTAAGACCCCGTTAACAATCTTAGCTGTGGTAGGATGATCACAAGTTGCTTCTCCTTGCTGGTCCGGGGGGGACCGATCGATTCCCTGGTGGAGTCTAATGTTGGGTCTTCTGGGAGGATAACTAAGGAATCACTGGTGCTCTCTATCAGAAGCATGGATTGCTGGAGAGGAAATCCTGCCGCTAGAACCTGTTGGCCCCTCTGAACTAGGTCCGGGCCTAGAATAGTAAGGGCTGCTTCGATTGGGTCTTCAATGATGGGTTGATGGTCCTCGTCGATAGAGACAATGGTCGCCTCGTCGACCTCTGAGCAGGGGACCATGGCGCCGATGTTCTCGACATGGGGGGCTCTGAAGACGAAGGGGAAGCCGCCTCCTCCGAATCAAGAGCGTCGAATTGGTTGGATAGTGTGATGGCTTGAGGGTTGAGTGGGATCAACGCATTGCTAGGGATCTCGCTCTGGTCCGACAAGCCTTCTCTGGAGTTGAATCGGATGTGGGAGTTGGGAAGGGGAAGAATGGCCTCCCGGGGTGTCCTCTCCTCTGTTTGCGCCTTGTCGTTCCGGGCTGGTTTCTTCTTGAGTTCTGGATGGGGGCGGTGGCAATGTTTTGGGGTGTGGCCTCTTAGATGGCAGTGGTTACAGGACAAAATGTGGTTGTCGTAGATGATTTGTTGGTTGTGAGTTCGGTTGCCCAGCTCAATCGAGATAAAGTTTGGTGGTTCCGAAGAAAGGTCGAGTTCCACACAAATTTTGGCATAGTGAGCCTTGGTGAGGTTGCTCTTCTCTGGTGCCGTTGCCACGTACGTGCCGAAGGAGTTAGCGATACGCCTAAGCGCTGCTGGAACAAAGCAAATAAGGGGAAGATTGGGCAGGCGACGACTTTCGGGGAGTCTTCTTTGGTGTTGAAGCTAGTCGACCACTTAATGATCTTCATCTGGTGGGAGTCGATCCTGCAAGTGCCTTTGGACCACACGGTCCTATGGTCGAGGTCAGAGGATAAGTGGAGAAGAATATGCCTCGGATCGATGGGTGCTACTCGATATAGAGCCGTCAGCTTCCAGCTGGCAATCACCTCCTGCACTCTAGAGAGCTTGGGACAACCGGATAAAAATTTGAGGATGAAGGAGTGGAGGAAGGATGATGACAGCGAGGTTAATTTCGATTCGGAGAACGAAACTAAAGGCACTGGGGATTCCCGGGAGTACTCAATGTCCGGAAGGCGGACGTCTGAGAAAATACGATTCTGATCGGAAGCAAGGTCCGGGCGCAGAACGGCGGCGTAGGACACTGGGACTGAACTGGAAAGGGTTGGGGCGCTCAGGGGAGGGAGGGAAGCGGGGCGAGGGGAAGCGGGGGCAGGGCCCGCCGGCGTGCCCGACCCAGGAGAAGGGGAGGAAGGAGATGGATGGCCGGCGGAGAGCGGAGATGAGCCCGACGCGAAGGCCTCCTTGCAGGCAAGGGAAGGCGCTGGCGGCCCATTGGAGGTCGGGAGGCTAGGACCCAAAGCCGATAGGCCAGGGACTCCCGCGGAGGAGGTGACGAGGGGGGAAGGAGGGTAACGGAGAAGCAGGGGTGGGGGGGAGGCTGGAATAGCGGGCAATAGGGGTAGCACAAAACCCAACGGCAAGAAGGATATCGGGAGAACACCGGAATAGGGGGCGGTGGGAGCCGGGGCCTCGACGGGAGAGAGAGTTGGAAGGGAGGGGAAAAATACGCTGGGGGAGCAGAGGCCCTATCCGACGGATACGCGAACTGTAGAGCAGGTGCGTAAGACAGGGAGTAGGGCGCAGGAGCGTAGACCTGAGAGGCAGGCGCAAATGCGAAGGGAGGCACAGAAGCGTAAATATGGGATGCGGGCGCTGGCACATAAAGTGTTGATCCAGCTGCATGGAAGTTGGGTGCATAAAGCTCTGGTAATGGAGGGGACCCACAAGATGAGGGGATGGAAAGGTCTTCATGCGCGTGAAACGCGTAGGGAGGCGCTGAAGCGAAAATATGGGATACGGGCGCTGGCGCGTAAAGTGTTGATCCAGTTGCGTGGGAGTTGGGTACGAAAAGCTCTAGTAATGGGGAGGACCCACCGGATGCGGGGATGGAAAGGTCTTCATGCGCGTGAAGTCCAGGGAGAGGGGGGCCCACCCGAAGCAGAAAAGCCACTCGTGAGCGTAAAGTCTAACATGCCTGGAGCGTAAAAGCCACTCGAGAGGTAGGCCCCACTTGGAACAACCGCGGGAAGAAAATTATGCTGAGACGAAATGATAGTAGGGTAGCCCACCACGTGGTTACGGTCAACAGAGCCGGCCACGTGATGCCAGAAGGGAAGTGTCCCCGAGCCTGCTCCGCTGGTGGGCGCTACCCCCAAGGAGTTGAGAACTCCGTTTGAATTTTGAACTGGTTCCCCAGAGCCTACACCGCAGGTGGGTGATCCTCCCGAGGAGGAGGGAGCTCCAGATGAACAATGAGCAGGAGCAGGAAAGCGGGAGAAGGCGGTAGGGAGCTGGTGAGAAGGGTGGGAGTAGCGGGCGACCACGGTGGGTGGCCTATCCACTGAGTAAGACGCCGGAGCCGCGAGATGTAGGTGGCTAGGCACCGATTCGGAGAAGAGAGGGGAAGGGCAGGGGTCCTGGGGCCGAGGGCTAGGGTGGGGGATGGTGAGGCGGACGCCGGAGGGGAAGGATCTGGACGGGAAGGCTGGCGATCGGATGGGGAGAGGAGGGGGGGCGAAATGAGCGGACAAGAGGGAGGAGTAGAGTTGCTGGATCAACTCTACACATTCTGCCGGCCAAGAGTGAGCCATCGAAAATCCCCAATCGCCGAAGAAGAGACGGAAGGGGAAGCCCTAGGGGCTTCCCGGGCGGGGAGGGAACGGGAGCTCAGGAAGAGGAGACATCCTATATATATATATATTATATATCATATATTATATATCATATATATACATATATATATATATATATTTTATATATATATATATATATATATATATATATATATATATATGTATATATATATATATATATTTTATATATATATATATATATGTATATATATATATATATATATATATATATATATGTATATATAAAATATATATATATATATATTAAAAAAAAAAAAAAAAAAAAAAAAAAAAAAAAAAAATATATATATATATATGTATATCCTAAAAAAAAAAATATATATATATATATATATATATATATATATCCTATGGTATATATTTTTGAATTGAATGTATATATATGCATATGTATATTAGATAGTGATATAAGATATTAGCCAATGGTTAGTGAGTTAGTTTAGAATGGATCTATAGGCCTAGTTAGGCAAGGTTTGACTAGCAAGTTGACCAAGTTGACCAAAGTCAACTGTGGGTCAAACTTGACCTAGAATTGACCCAAATAGACTTAAAATTACTTGTTAACTTAAGTTTGACCAAACCCTAGACTAATGGACTAGTTGACTTAGTTTTGAACTAGTTTGACTAGAATGGTTGACCAGAGTTGACCAAAAGTTGACTTTGACCACGTTTGACTAGAATAGTTGACCAGAGTTGACCATGAGTTGACTTTGACCTAGAATGACCTATAATCACATCGGATGCTTTGTAAACTTCTTTTTATTTCATATTAAACACTTTGTAACCTATGGTTGCTCTAAATAAGACTCAGATACTTTGGTTCGCACATATATTCTCATCAGCTGTTAAGATTATTAGGCGAGTACATTCTCTGACCGTTTTATACTTGCTAGGACTTATATTCTTGCTATAAACTACTTTACTTGATGCTGACACGATGTTATCAAGGATTAGTACTATATGGATCTTTTCATGAGATGTTATCCCCCTCGGGTGTATCGAATACATCATGTCATGTGTACTTTTTCACGAACATCATGTATTCTTTGGACTCTTATTATTCACGTACACTCATATGCTCTTATGTACTCGCATGATCCATGAGCTTCATGTATAAACTATTCATGTACACTCCGGTTCTCATGAGCTTCATGTATAAACCTTCATGTGAAATAACATAACCTGTCTAGATCTTTGTGTATTGATTGTGGTATGGGGGAGTAGAAGTGGTCATGTGAACAATTCCAAAGTAGGTAATCATGTGCAAACTCTATAGTGTAATCATGTACAAATTCAAGCCGTTCACATAACCATCTCATGCTCTAAATCACTTAGTCACTTACAGTTCCTACTTTTCTATATTTATATTTCCAGTTTATTAGATATCTCTGCTCTTTATGTTTATTTTTTACCGTGTGTCACACCCCAGATCCAGAATACTGGAGAGTGGAGGAATGTCTCAGCCAGGTACGTATTACGGGTAGATAAATACCGTATAATACAATCAATGATGTCTACAAGACAAGGGGTGCATACTACATACAAGCCTCACTAGGTTTACTCAACCTCTTTTGTCCCAATCATTCAACGAAAAGTAGTAAGTAGAGAACATGTAAGAATAAGCAGTACGACGTCCCAAACGCTCAGTTAAAATGTTCTTAAAATCTGGCTTTACAAAACATAGCCAGATGATATAACAAGGTATACACAATCATTATCTGCTGCAGTCTGACTTAGTTACAATTATGTAAAAGTAAGTGCAAGACAGTCCGACTAATATGTCGGTGCCAAGCGGCAAAAGTAAAGTAAGTAGCAAAACGAGCAAGGGAGCAGGGAACCCACTCATGTCCTCCTGCGATCATCCCTCTAGTACTGACCATCTTGGGAGTGGAAGTAAGCTGAGTCCTCGGGAGCTGGCTCTAAATCTGGCCATGGAAAACCAGAGAGGTTAGACCTCAAATAGCAAGTACCACAAAGGAAGCCCGACATGATGGATTAGAACTAGTGACAAGAATTAAGAATATGATAAATAAGTCTCTGATTCACTACTGGGATTAACACAACGTTACGACACTTCAAGCCAACTTCCCAACCAAACAAGGACATAAGTTGACTCGTTATGTCCTGACATTCTGCTCATCTCGGTAGTTAACATAGTAGGTACAGTATACAAACAAATTAATTTAAACGGCAATACAACTACTACGGCTTGCTAACTGTAAGTTCCAAGTTGCCCTGAAAATATGCAATAAGGGATTGCTCAGTTCTTACTATGTACGAGCAAGGCTAGTCTATCTAGAAATCAATTGCGCCAATCATGAATTAGACATATCCAGTGGGATGCCCGTCATCAATATGCAGAAAAATATAAATAGATAACACCACTACAACAAAAATGATGTATAACGACACTTTCTTGATGACACTTATTAAATAAGTGTCATTAATTTTTTATTATTATGACACTTGGCTAAAACATGTCTTTGTATTGTACTATTTATCATCATTTATGGCACTTTTTAAAAAGTGTTGTAACCATATATTTAATAACACTTTTAGAATGTCATCTAATATTAAATGACAATAAACAACACATATCTAGTGTCATCTAAAAAAATTAGTCTTCCGCTATTTATTTTCATTTGGGCGCCTTTTCCTACATTTCCCTTACTATTATATACAAGTACTCTCTCCCTCTCACTCACTCTTATCTCCCTCCCTCCCTCTTTCTCTCTTTCTCTGTCTCTAACCTAATTTTCATGGCTGCAACAAGTATAAGGCTGGGTTTGCGATTCACTATCGTAGATATTTCCAAATTGAAGTACAAATTAAGGTTTGCCTCTCTCTTCCCCCTCCCCTCCCCCTTCTCTCTCTTTCTCTCTTTTTAAAGTACTAATTAAGAGGGTTTTTTGTCTATAAAACATAAAACTGGTCACAAGAGATGGCAACGCAGTTGGGATAGGCCTTGCCGGCATCAGCCTCACTGTAGACACCAATAGGGATCACATCCAAGGTGGTGGTGGTGGAAGAGAGAAAAAGAAGAAGGAGAATGGTTCTCAAGAAGAGTGTTCTCTCTTATAGGCTTTCACTAGTCATTTGAAAGGACAGTGGAGAGGATCACCGGCCCCTGGACCGCATCGACTTTCAAGGAGAATGGAGTGCTTAGCGTGTCGGTGTTCGTCATTGCCGATGATAACCTGGTCTCTAAGTGCTCCAGTTAGGCATGGTAAATTTCTCGACCTCTTCCTCTTCGGTTTTCTTTTCGATTCTTCGATTGTTTCTATAATTGGGGATTTTAGTTCTTATTCTAATATACATGGAGGCTTAGGAGCTGAGTAAGTTGAAATCATATTCCCCGTCGAAAAGCAGTATCTGGGCGACATATTTTGAATAGATGGCGGGTCTGCTACTGTTATGTGGAGGATACGCACAAGGTGTTCGACAAAATGTTTATAGAGGATCTGCTATATATGGAGGATATACAATATTTTGAGATATTTCGAGCTGAACTGGAGGCCCTTATTGCTGACGATGGTGGAGATTTATCACGAGTTGTAGTTCTTGTAGCTAGAAAGAAAATAGGATAGGTATCAAATACAATTATAGCTATTTTCGTGTACATATGCATCTTCAGTTCGTAGAAGCAGCCAAGATAACTGAAGATTCGGCCAAGATATGTGTATCTGGTGTACTTTTAAAAACGAAGTCTTCTCAAGATTCTTTGCTCTTCACATATTATTGTAGACATTTGTATCTCAATTTGGATACTTTTATTTCTATAACAGTTTATTGGATTGATTTTAGAGTTCTTTTTATGTTTATTTTTGGTATATAGGGTACATGTCGAATAAAAGTTCGAAGGTAGATGTTTGGAGAAAGCGATGGTTCGTCTTAAATCTGAAAAGTGGAAAAGTTAGTATTTCAATGCTTTGGTTGTTTCACATTATACTTGATTTTTGGGATTGATCTCAGTTATATCTTATTTATCTAGCTTGGATACACCAAGGAAAAAGAGAGGAGTCGATTTCTTGGTGTCATTACTTTGGAGGCATCATTAACTTTCCTCATTTCTCTCAGATATATTGTCAACACGTATAGCTCCTATTATGGTTATTGGTACAACACTTGAAAGTTTTTTTTTCTATTATGTTTTATAGCCTCTTTTGTAGACAAATGGCTTACAAATAAATTGCTCTATATTACAAATATGTTCAAACCCACATTGAACAACCCTTACTGTGCCAAATAATGGTATTTTGAAAGATTAATATGGTTACTTGGAAGTTGGAACAGAAATGGAATGCAGTACAATGGAGGGGTGTTGTTGTCTTCATGATTAAATTTGAGAGAGTTGCATATAAGACACCGTGTCATAATATGGTACATATCCCCCCCCCACATACACAAGGAGACTTGGATGATACAATTTCATAGTGCCATATGTTTCTTCTTCCATTACTTCTATTACTCATTGGCAGTGGTATATATTTTGGAAATATTGCAGCTAATACCTGGTCATCATTAATGTAGAGCTTTTATAGGGCATTTGGTAGCAGTTATACTGGGTTGGTTGGTTTGCCTTCCCAAAATAACATAGAAAACATATTTGCACTGACTAGTTACATATTTACTAATATCTTCAATTGTCACTCGTTAGTACATCCCTAACTAGAAATATAACATCTTATGTCGATCATCTAATTCATTTAAGCACATAACGATATGTTAGAGAAGTAGATTAGCTAGCCTGTTTCAAACTTTTGTACTATGTTACTAAGATCATAACTTATCATTTGCCGGGTCCCCCATAGAATTTTAAATTGTTTTTAAAATGACGACAAACTATTTATCGCAAGATTGACCAGTTTGGCCATTTATAGAAATACTTGTTTTATTTTGGTCATATTTTTCTAATTGAACTTTCCCAAGATTAAACCTAGTCTTCATAATTTATATAAGAACTCCTTTTGTGATTTTTTTAGTATATTAGACAAGGATTCAATCCTATCAAATTAATGATTCTGAAGCAGATAAAGAACATAACTATGCTTTTATAATTTTTAATGTGTTGTCATTACTTGTTAGTTGTTGTTGGTGGGATACTATAGGTCTTCAGGATCTTTGAGTCTACTGAGAGAATCTTACCTAATGGAGTTTACTTGAAATTTAATGCAGCTTCTAAGAGGTTTGCTATGCTTGTAATCTTGCTTTACATCTTTTTGTAAGCTCTCTTCCTGCTATTCTTATTTCTTATTGTTGGAATGAGAGCTCTTTCAACAAAGAGTATGCAGGAGTAATACCAATAAGGGTGGAGTATCAGCCAAGACCTAAATTTTGTTTTGAGTACTAAAGAAACCATATCATTATAGAAGTACCGTTAATTTCTTTCATTAAAGTTCATATACAAATAATCAAATCACATGCCTGCTATGGATGGTGTACAATGAGGTGTAAGGTGTGAACCTCGAGTACCTCTGTGCTTTATATGCCAAAAAATTTTAATATGACCATCACAAATATTATTCACAATTACCTCAAGTCAAGGGGTGAGATAATGCAACCCTCAAATGTACATCTGATAGGTTGTACAACATTTTTGACACAAATTTATGATATACTAGTCAAAAATAGGAATAGCGTGTCTACTGTTTCCAGGCAAGTAAATTGTAGGTAACTTTAACTGATACGCTCAAATAAAAAGTATTTAAGATACTTCTAAAAAATATCCAAGAAGTTAGCTTCTCTGGACTAAAATAACGCCCAAAGAAAGAAGAAAAGACCAACCATTCCCTTTTTTGTCACAAATGTTTTATTAGTGATCCATCTAGAAATTTGATCAGGTTTGGAGCCTTGCCATAGCCGCTATTTGTTAAATTTGGTCATCATGTTATATATATTTTTTCAGTTTAGAGGAGTTTTTACAGTTCTTTTTTTATTGGAAGGATGATGATGCCATATGGGCCTAAGTTGTATATTTTATTGATTATGATTATTGCAGCATCTTATAGTCTTAATGTTCATTTTATAGCTTGGTTGTGCATTTTCTTTATAGTCAGTCCAGTTTTAGCTACCCCCTTCTACTCTTAACTATTCTTGTAGTTTGCTTTAGTTTATCACATGGTGTCGGAAGCTTTTCTCATATGAGCTCATGATGTGTGGTTTTGCAGTGAAGGAAAGAGTATGCCACGATAATATGGAATGATCAGTGCCATGCCTTTGTTGCTGTTGTTGTCGGGTTATGATTGTTTGTATGTTTACACGACTCGTAAAATATCAAGCCAGCTCTTTGCCACACTCTTACATTTCACATCTTAGTTATATTTATTTTTCTTGATATAATGTAGTTTCAGATTGCACTATTTTTATGGAAAGTATGAAGTTTTTACTCTCCTGACCTCTTTCCCCTTGTTATGCCTCATGAGTTCTTTTTCTTGCCTCCTCTAGTTGACAACTATATCTAGTGTTTGGCATACGTCATCAACATTCTGTATTGATTGATTAAATTTCTTTTAGCAAACAGGTTTCCAAGTTATGGACTCTTTTCTTTCCTGCCACTTACTACTTGACAACTATATCTAGTGTTTGACATACGTCATCAACATTCTGTATTGATTGATCAAACTTCTTTTGGTAAACAGGTTTCCAAGTTTTGAAATTGATGGAGCACTACGAGAGGAAGTACCCTCAACTTGAGAGGCGTTGCAATTTCTCAACTCTCCTCCACATGGTTACAAGGTAAGATGTGTCATTTGTAGCCTTTTTGTTTTCACCTTATGTATCACATTTATAAATATTACATCTCATAGAAAAAGAAATATGACATGTTCTTTTGACGGGTATATTGGTGCTTCTGTTTGTAAGTGCCAATAAAATGGCTAAAAAGTTGAGACGAAGTTTGGTTAATGATTGTCTGTATTGGAAGGATAATAAAATCCGTATTTTCATATACATCACGTGGTGCCTTTTTTCCCTGTAAAAACACACAGACACACTGTCTTGGAATCACATGTTAACATGTCTTTGGTGTCAAAGATTTAATCAGGAAAATATTACTCTGATGCAGGACAATTATGCAACCAAATTGATCATTAAAATAATCTTAATTCTAGATGGAGGATAGTTATGCATAACCAACAGGGAGATGAAATCAAATATTTGAAGTTAGTTCTCTGGTGCTGTTGCTTATTGCAGTTGCTGCTGCTTATTTCTTTGTGAAGTGACAGTTTGTTCTTTCAGGTAACTGCTCATTTTTACTTTGAGAGCCTGGTAGTCTTTTAAGATTGCTTTTGAGATTTTTGAGAGCTGATCATAGTTGAATTTCGATTGATTCTTTAATTGTTCAGTTCATAATTACGTTCCTCATTTTTTCGAACTATTTTTTTGCATGCTGTGTCTTCTTCTCTTCTTTTCTTACAAGTAGTAGATTTATTGGGAAGACTAAAGAAATCACCAAAGATGGTTCTCTATGTTTAGGATTTATTATCTTAATTTTAATACTTTTGCCTTCATTTTGCAGAAGGACACCGAATGGGGATAAAGCTGGTCAAGTAATGGAGATAAAGCAGGTCAAGTAATGGTAGAGCCGAAGACAGACTTTGCAAAATTTGAAATAATAAAGAAAGGAGAAGGTTCGAGTTTGATGCTCGGAAAAGGTGGACGCTAAGAAGTAGTATCAGGACTTGTATATTGTGGAATAGACTTTGTTACTCTTAAACAAGTTGAATATTATATTTCTGTAACTTTTTATTGACATTGTATGGGTTGGAACTTGTTTAATATATCACTTTTTGCACATTAAAGTTTTATTTTTGTTGAAGATGGTTTTGGTTTATATATATATATATATTTTATTGATGCTCGGAAGGCATTTAAAAAAGTGTCGTGAAAAGTATCCATGACATTTATTAAATGTTATAGAATATTTATAGATGACATTTACAAAGTGTCGTAAGTTTGACGGCACTTATGAACTGAAATTGAAGCACGTCAATATGACACCGGTAAAGTGTCGTGGAATAAGCATTACATGACATTCAAAAAATGTTGTCATAAAGTTATTGCATGACACTTATCGAGTGTCGTTGAAACTAAAAAACTTTCTATGACACCCCCTCTAGACAGCACCAAAAAAGTGCCATGGAAAGTCATTAACGGCACTTTTCGAGTGTCATTAAAACATTTTTTTGTTGTAGTGCACTCCCTGCCCGTGTGGCAGATTTGTAGTATCTGTGGGAACCAGCCGACATGTCGGGGCACTAATTGTCCCAAGATGGCTGTTATGTAAGAACTCGAGAATCCATTCTCTCCATGCAATAGTTATTTTATTTAAGTTAATAGTCCCTACGTTAATTGAAATCTCATGCCATGGATCATGATCATTCTGAATGAGTACTTCCGTACAAAGTACGATATGCATAACTCTATAACGATGTCCGTGCGGTTAGGTTGTAGATCTTACATAGCATAATGCAACAATCAAACCTAGCCACGGGATAATCATACCTTGACTGTAAGGTACACATGCTGCTTTTGTAGAAAGAAGTTGAAGTCAACACGTGTCCATATGCCAATGTTCGGGATCGGCTAGTCGATTACAATGGTTCATGGCTCATACATGACCGTGTCTCATTCAATTCAATAAGGCGACTAGCCAGTCTTTTAGTTTCAACTAGGAACACATGATCAATCATTTAGTCAAGGTAACAATCAATGTCAATTCGTGACAAGGCATGAATGTCAAACTAGTATTTAGTATGGTCGAGTCTATAACTCTCAGGGTTAAGTACCAGTGATATAGGATGCCCACAAGCCAATCAAGACACGGGGCACAATCCATACAACAATATGTATTAAAATACTAACATGTATCAAGTGGCACAATCCGACAAAATGCACGAGATAAGACGAAATGCTCGAATTCCGCGAATCGTGCGGGATAAGACAGATGGCGCGAATTCATCATGCAGTTGTAGGACTCATGCGGCCAGACTCATGTTCTCCAAAATCCGAGAAAGATGGCCAAGGAACCCATGAACTTCAAACTTGCATAACTCGGTCAAAACAAAACGAAATCTAACTTTTTAAAGGTCAAATTTGGGTAAAATAAAATTCTCTACCACATGGAACAATTAAATTTTTGAAAATAAGCAAGTTTGATAGATCAAAACCAAGGAAAACCTATAAAATCTGAAACTTAAAATATAGATCTACACACAACCATCCATGGAAATCAAAAACTTAAAGACCTAAACTTGTAGAGAAAGATGAGAGGAGCAACATGGACTAAAAATAAAAGGAGGATGCATGAAATCCCTCATGGTGTGCAAGATGTACTTACCTTTCCAAATTAGGTTAGGGTTTTGGTGGAGGGAATGAAATGAAAGTTTGTGAGGAGCAAGAAAAGAAAATGTGTATAAATATCAAGTCAAGTTTCCATTCCTTCCTCATACAATCTAGGCCATCCACCCCTTATTATAATGAACCAAGCCAAACCAAGTTGGTTCAACATGAACAGAAATAAACCAAGAGCTAAGCAAAAGCAGAAATTAAAATATAAAAAAATATTTAGCATGTAATTAAAGGAATTAAATATAGAATAAAATTATGATACATTCTAAATAAATATAGTCAAGTAGTACACGTATTAAAAATACGTATCCCAGGAACGGGGAGTGACACCTCTACCCTTGTTAGAAAAATTTGTCCTCGGAATTTCAAATCCAAGCAGGCTAGAAACATCAGGGCTAGACTAATCCAACTGCAAGCAATTCTAGCAAGCAAGCAATCATCTTACAATATCAATAACAAGTAATATATCTATATTTACCAATATACGACATCAAGAAATTTCTATCCATAGGGTGATAAGCATGAGGGATCAAGACAATCAAGGTACACGGAAAGAAAAATACCTTGTGAGTCAAATAAGTACGGATACCGTGATCGGATATCATCCTCACGTTCCCATGTTGACTCTCCTAAGGAGTGATGACGCCAAGTAACATGGACAAGGCTAATTGTTCGTAAGACAGGTTGTTCCTCGTAAGACAGGTTGGTACCAACAACCAGCTCAGAATGATCGAGGATAGGGCTTGGATCCGATACATATCTACGCAACTGAGATACATGAAACACATCATACACCTCTCGTAACAAAGGTGGAAGGGACAAACGATAAGCAACATTGCCTACCATGTCAAGGATAACAAATGGGCCCACGAATCGCGGACTCAACTTCCTGTGAACACCAAATCTAATGATCCCACGAGTTGGCGCGACCAGCAAGAACACGTGGTCCCCAATAGAAAATTCTAACGGTCTACGATGCTGGTCTGCCCAATGACGATATCGATCTTGCACAACTCGAAGTCGCTCCCTAATCCCCTTAACCACTTCAATCGTCTGAACAATCACCTCTGGGCCTAACATCTTCCTCTCCCCGATATTATCTTATGCTAGTGGTGACCTGCCTTCGAATGGCGCCATCTGAATACTGTCTTGATAACTATTATTGTACGAGAATTCGACTAAGTGCAAGTGACTCTCCCATGATCCTCCAAAATCTATGGTGCAAGCTCATAACATATCTTCTAAAGTCTGAATTATTCTTTCTGATTGTCCGTCCGTCTTTGGGTGGTAATACATACTAAATCTTAACTTGGTACCCAGGCTCTGATGTAAACTCTTCCAGAAATATGATATAAATTGGGTACCTCTATCTGATACAATACTGACAGAGACCCCATGTTGCCTGACTATCTGCTGCTATACAACTTTGCTAACTTCTCCGTAGATTGCCCTACTCTAAAAGGAAGAAAATGTGTCACCTTCGAAGTCGATCCACTATCACCCAAATAGCATCCTTGCCACTTGGTGATCTTGGTAAACCGATCACAAAGTCCATTGTGATATGCTCCTATTTTCATTCCGTGATAGGAAGCGGTTGTAATAATCCAGCTGGCCTATGTTGTTCTACCTTCACTTGCTGACATATTAAACAACGGGAAATGAATCTCGCTATCTCCCTCTTCATTTCATTCCACCAGAAATGCTGCTTGATGTCTTTGTACATTTTGGTCCCTCCGGGGTGCATAGAATAATGAGAACTGCGAGCTTCTGTCATAATCTTCTGTCTGATATCTCCACTTGGCACACATAGACTTGATCCAAATCTAAGTGTTCCATCATCGTAGATTTTCATCTCCTTCATGAGTCCTGACTCACATTCTGTCCTAAGCTTTTGAATCCTTGGGTCCTGTGCCTGAGCTGCCTCGATCCTGTCTACCAAGTCGGATTGAACTCGTAAACTTGCCAAAATTCCTACATTACTAGAAAGTATAACCTTGATGCCCATCTCTTGAATATCTTCTAAAATATATTTTTGTGATGTCAACATAAATACACCGTCTCTCCTGCTAAGAGCATCTGCTACCACATTTGCCTTGCCTGGATGATACTGAAGCTCTACGTCGTAATCCTTGGTCAACTCTAACCATCTTCTCTATCTCATGTTCAGTTCCTTCTGAGTAAAGATGTACTTCAGACTTTTGTGGTCTGTGTACATGTCTACCCGATCACCGTACAAGTAATGCCTCCATAGCTTCAAAGCAAATACTACTGCTGCCAACTCCAAATCATGAGTCAGATAATTCTTCTCGTGGTCTCGAAGTTGTCTAGATGCATATGCTGTCATATTTTTATGTTGCATTAGGACACACCCAAGTCCCTTTCCTAATGCGTCATAATATACAGTAAAACCTCTGAGTCCAACTGGTAATGTAAGAATAGGTGTCGAGATCAACTTCTGATTCAAATTCTCAAATGATGCCTGACACTCTATCGACCAGACAAATGGCACATCCTTTCGTGTCAAGTTGGTCATGGGTACTGAGAGTCTTACAAAGTCTGATATGAACCTTCTGTAATATCTTGCCAATCCCAAGAAACTTTGCACATCTGCTGCGGTCTTAGGCATTGGCTAACTTTCTACTACTTCTACTTTCTTGGGATCTACTGCTACTCCAGCCCCTGATATGATATACCCCAAGAATAAAATACGATCTGTCCAAAACTCATACTTGCTGAGCTTGGCGTACAACTGGTTCTCTCTCAGAACCTGTAACACTTTCTTGAGGTGATCCTCATGGTCTTCTTCACTAGCTGAGTATACGAGAATGTCGTCGAGGAACACAACGACAAATTGATCTAAATATGGCATAAAGATACGGTTCGTCAAATCTATAAATATTGTTGGAGCATTGGTCAAACCAAACAACATAACTAAGAATTCGTAATTCCCGTACTTTGACCTGAATGCCATCTTGGGAATATCCTCTTCTCGAACTCTAACTTGATGATATCCTGACCAAAGATCTATCTTGGAGAAAACTCTTGCTCTACTCAACTGATCAAACAAGTCGTCGATCCTTGGTAGTGGGTACTTGTTCTTTAATATTGTCGTGTTGAGCTTTCTGTAGTCAATGCACAATCTTGATGACCCATCCTTCTTCCCTACAAGTACCATTGGTGTTGCCCACGGTGATTCGCGGTCTTCATCGCCTTCAGTTCCTCTATATGCTGATACACCTTAGCCTGCTCTGAGTTTGACATTCTGTAAACTCGATCCGATATCAGTTTAGTTTCAGGTGTCAATTCTTTATTGAACTCAATATCTCTAACAGGTGGTAGACCTGGAAGTTTATTGGGAAATACGTCAAGAAACTCTTCAACTACCTTTGGGACTTGAACTTCTTCCATTTCTGTTACTACTCTTTGTTTATGTTGGTCCGTCTCTGACATGACTAAGGTAAATCGCTTTCTGTTCGAAATATTAAAAGATATATTCCCTCTTCGATAATCCATTATCGTATGACTGTCCTTCAGCCAGTCCATGCCCAAGATAACGTCGAAATTACCAACAGAAAATTCCATCAACTTGGCGGGTAAGGAACGCTCGCACACTACAACTCAACACACTAGAATAACTTTGCTAACTCCTATGAGCCCACTACCAGTGAGTATATTCAGCCTTTCTGGTAATCCGTCGAATTTAATTCCTAGTCGTATCACAAATCGTGCAGATATAAATGAGTGTGATGCTCCCGAATCAAACAATACTACTGCGGGATATGAGGCAACGAGAATGTTACCTGCCACAACATCTTTCGATGCTAATGCCTCTTCCAAGGACTGATTGAATGCTTGTCCTTGGCCTCCTTGTTGGTTCTCATGCTACGGCCTAGCCTGGTGTTGTCGCTGGACCCTGCCTTGGTGATACTGGGGGGTCTTTGTTGTTGTTGCTACATCGGCGGTCCCTGCTGTCGAAACATCTGAGCTTGCGACATCAACGGACGTTGTGCCAATGGTCTTACTGCTACCGCTGGTCCTTGATACTGGCCTGCCCCTGGTGCTGGCAGCACATGAAATTATTGTACTGGTCCTTCTGACCTCGAGTTCATAGGACAGGTGGAAACCCGTTGATCTGGACTTCTATATATCAAATACTATCCGTTTAATGCCCGTCACACACCTCTAGTGTGCCCTGCCTCTCCACAACAGGTGCAACCCGTCGGGGGTTGCTCGTTCTTCCTCTATTGTTGTTGTTGTTGTCGTCTTATTGGTGGTGCTGGCCCTTGTATCGCCACATCGTGAATACGAATTCCAGGAGATTGTACTATTATTCGGGGCACTTCTCTCTTTTCTCCTTCAAATCTGATTGTGAGTCCTCTTCTGACCTCTAGCCCTTGATGTGATCCTCTGGATGGTGATCTCATGCCTCCGGGTTGCTGTCAATACATTATCGAAAGTCTGGTAGTTGTGTCCCTTTATCAATTGTAAGAGTTTAAGATGAAACCCTTGCTGGAACCTCGTTCCCTCTGGCTCTCTATTGTACCATCTCTGGGGCGAACCTACTCAGCCTGTAGAACTCTGCTGCATAAGCATCCACTGTTTTGCCAGCCTCCTAGAGGTTGATAAACTTTTGTTGTAGCTTGAACTGCACCATAACTCCATAGTACTTCGTCTTGAATCTCGCAATAAAGTCATTCCAAGCAATAGGACGTCTGATGCCCACTTATTCTGATTCCCACCAATAACGTACGAGGTCCTGAAGTAACAACTTTACTTGATCCACTCGTTCTTTCGCCAGAACCTTAGCTGCTGTAAAAATAGCCTCGATGTCCTTAAGCCATGCATCCGCTGAAATAGCATCTTCCTTGCCTTCGAAACGACGAAGGTTGTACTTGTAGAATCTGGTTGACGCCCCTGAGTCAGTCCTCACTCCTCTTTCCAAAGTCGTCTGCAATCCTTGGTTGAGTAATATATTCTGCTCTTGCAGCTGAGTATGCATGTGTTACTGGGCTAACATCTGATATTACTGAGTAGCCATCATCCCTCTTATGATTTTCAGAAGGGCTGGTGTGTCTACTGCCACAGGGGTAGGCAAAACTGTTGGTGGTGTTGGAACCTCCAGATACTGCGGTCCAGCTGTTGGTTCCACTATCACCTCTTCTTGGATGTCCTTTTGAGGTAGTAATGGCCTTTGTTACTGACCAACATGGTCATGTTGTTAGTATTGCCCTTGTTGTTGTTGTCCAGCTCTGACAGACGCGGACGAGGAGCCACTAAGAAAAAGGACAAGAGAACAATCAAACGACCGGACAGAAAAGATCAATAAAGTCAAAGGATACCAGAATGTCAAGCTAGGGTCGAGAGTAACGAATCATGAGATCAAGGGGAAATATGTATGATTGAGACATCCTATGAATCAAAACACCCACAAGTCTGAAATCAGACCTGCATGGGCCACCACTAAAACCTTGTCACGTCCCAGATCCAGAATACTGGAGAGCGGAGGAATGACTCAGCCAGCTACGTATTACGGGTAGATGAATACCGTATAATACGATCAATACTGTCTATAAGACAAGGGGGTGCATACTACATACAAGTCTCACTAGATTTACTCAACCTTTATTGTCCCTATCATTCAACGAAAAGCAGTAAGTAGAGAACATTTAAGAATAAGCAGTACGGCATCCCAAACGCTCAGTCCAAATGTTCTTGAAATCTGGCTTTACAAAACATAGCCAGATGATATAACCAGGTATACACAATCGTTATCAGCTGCAGTCTGACTTAGTTACAATTATGTAAAAGTAAGTGCAAGACAGTCCGACTAACATGTCGGTGTCAAGCAGCAAATGTAATGTAAGTAGCAAAATAAACAAGGGATCAAGGAACCCACTCGTGTCCTCCTGCGATCATCCCTCTAGTATTGACCATATTGGGAGTGGAAGTAAGATGATTCCTCGGAAGCTGGCTCTAAATCTGGCCATGCAAAACCAGAGAGGTTAGACCTCAAATAGCAAGTACCATAAAGGAAGCCCGACATGAGGGATTAGAACTAGTGATAAGAATTAAGAATATGATAAATAAGTCTCTGATTTTCTACTATGATTAACACAACGTCATGACACTTCAAGCCAACTTTCCAACCAAACAAGGACATAAGTTGACCCGTCATGTCCTGACATTCTGCTCATCTCGGTAGTTAACAGAGTAGGTACAATACACAAACAAATCAATTTAAATGATAATACAACTACTATAACACCCAATTTTCTAAAATGAGGGTAATTTTGAAATTTTGTATTTTAATTTATTTAATTATGGTATTTAGAATTTTTATGATTTTTATTGATTTTTAACCATTTTAAAACTATTTTTAAATCATGACTTATGATTTTGGTGTTTGGCTAGTGTGACCTTGGAGACTATTGACCTAGAGCCTAGCCATGTGATTAGGATGTTTAATTAGTACATTTTAGCCTAGAGGGTATTTTGGTCATTTTAGAATTTAATTAAATTATTTATGATTTATTGGAATTTGTGTGATTTTAATTATTATTTAAATTAGTGCTATGTGCTATGATGGGTTTTAGCCTAGTGAAGCCTAACCTAGAAGCTTAGACTTAACCCATGGGCTAAGTAGGATGGTTAACTTAAGTTGAGGGTAGAAATTATCAAGTTAGAAATCAAATAGGAGTTTTAGTCATGAGAATTGATTTTTGAGAATGGGTCCTTAGAAACATAGATGTAACATGACTTAGAGAGGGAGGCCCATGGCCCAACTAACTAAACCCTAACCCTAGAATTTATGACAGCCACCTAGGGATCCACACTCCTATTTAATGTCTCCTCAAACTTAGGGCTAGCCTCCTTAGAAAAAATAGCAAGTTAAAAATAGAGGTAAAACCCTTTCTTTCCCAATCCATAACTCCTCCATTTCAACTCCTTTTTCTTCCTATTTTCCTGCAGTAGATTCTAATCTCTGTGTTTTTGATGACTATGGTGAGAAATTCCAGGGAAGGGGCAATTTGGAAGAGTTTGGGTAGCTTGAGGGACAACTCACTTTGGAGCTTTTTGAGCCATTTCAAAGATATAGGTAAATCCCTATTCTCTCCACCAAATTTTGATTTCTTTGCATGGTTAGGAAGCCCTAGGTGTCCTCTCTCTGTTGGTATAGGTATTGCAAAGTCTTGTGTCCATTTCGTGTCCGTATCGGACACGTATCCAATAGGAAACCTAGGTCTTTGTAGAAATGCCACAAAGGATTTATTTTTCGTATTTTTGAATTCTACTTTCATGGATCTCTAGATCTAGGTTTGTATAGCAATGTTTGTGAAGACTGAGTTTATTTTTGTGTCTTTTTTGTGTCGGTTTTGGACACGTACACGCACGCAGCAGGCTACGCACAGTGCCCTGCTGCTCGGGCACTGTAGCGGACACGACACGACACGTATGGACACGAAAATTTGTGGACACCTAGGCCACGTGTCTGACACGGCACTGACAAAATTTCAGGCCATATGGTTGAGCGGTTTGGAAGAAATCTCGACCGCACCGTCTCGACCAACACACACACGCGCGCACAGCCATTCACTGATACGGTCTTCGTGTCGGACATTGACACGCTTTGGGCTCGATGCAGAGTGTTCAACCTCTAGCCTGAGACCTCAGCTACCTGTGGACACGTGCACGAGACCCCTCGTGTTTTGTGTCGTGACCTAGGTCGTTCGACACGGCTGCACGAGCCTGTGCACAAACTGTGCACTGATCAGTGTACTCGTGTGTGTTCGAGTGTGCTGGACACTTCGTGTCCACTCTAGTGGACACGAACACACCTCCCCCATGACACATACACATGTGGTACACCTCTGTACACGACTGATTTTTGGTTTTGAATGGTTTTGGTGTTCGAAATTGGGTTTAAAACTGTCATTCCTGATATCATAAACTGAGTTATATATGAACGGATATTTCTATAGGGTATAATTTTGTTTATGATATTCAATATTTAAAGGTAGTTTTGAATTCAATTAACATGTTAACTGAGATTTAATGGAGCATGTTGAACTGAATATGTATTAACCTGAGATTCATTTTTATGAACTGAAATGAATGTCTACTTTTGTAAACTGTTGACTGATTTCCCTGAGATTCTTCATTCCTATTTAAAATCTGATATTGAGTGGCTTGAGCCTAATGTTGATTCAACTGAAATTTAGTTTGGGTTTTTAAGTTAAATTCAAAATTTGCTTCCAAGTGGTTTGGGTTTGATTTAATTCTCAGGTTGAGAGTTGAATGTAGGGTTAAAAAGGAACTGAATTGTGTATATATAATTTGGAATAGTCTGAGATGTGATATGCACACATGGACTGAGAACCCGTGTTGAATTTCTCACACACACATATCACAAATGCCCACACATACACACTGTTGTAACTGAATACCTGAAATTCTGAGTACATAGGCACTGTTGCATATAGTTCAATTTCATAATACATGCTCTACATGTTCATGCATATATTTGTGTAATGTTATTTAAGGATAGATTGGGTTTTTATGATTGATTGAAGGTTTAGAGATGTGTTATCTATATATATGCATATAACTGAGAATGTAAAACAAAAATTTTTGAACTGTCATCTACATATCCTGAGAATGTGAAACCTGAGGATTAATTCCTATCACTGATTTTGAGTGTTGGTATATGACTGAAATGGAAGTTAATTTAGTTTGGGTTAGGGGAAATCATTGAATTGGTTTTGTATATTGATTGGGGCTTTTTCTGTCCTTGTTCAGAAAACTGGAACCTGAAGTTTGAATTTTATTTCCCACACACTTGGATCACACACACTCTTCACACAGGCACTTTTCTCTCACACACATTATAATTTCCAGTTTTCCCTCACTCTCTTATTGCCTCTACACTGTCACAACAGAAAACCAATACACACACCTACCTGTCATACACACACATATATAATTCCTATCACTGTTCACTCAACACACACACACAGCCACACATGGCCTTCACACCCTCATGATTCATACACATGCCTAAACACATATACCCAAACACAATTTACCTTGATTTTCTTTTCCCCCTCTCTATATACTTTTGCATATATATTAATGTGTGTATACCTATACATGTAATGTAAATATATATACTTGTGTATTGCATGAATGTAACCTAATATAAGAAATACCCTCTATGACTTAAATTGTATGTGTGCCTAGGTTAGATTATGGTATTAGACTAAAGCTAGGTTTTGTGTTGTTTAGACTTGGGTTTTAGATTACCTAGTTGACCTAGACTTGGTTAGACTAGATTGACTGTTTTGACTAGACTTAGATTTGACTTGACCTAGTTTGACCTAGACAGTTGACCCAAAGTTGACCAAGAGTTGACTTGACCTAGATTGACCTAAAAATCATGTAGATTGCATTGTAAACTTCATTTACCTTGTTTTAAATACATTATAACCGATACTGTTCTATTTAGGACATTGTGACTCTGGTGCAGACATCTGATACTACATTACTCTTTTCAGAGTATCAGGCGAGTACATTCTCTGATAGTTCTCTCATTTATTTGTCAATTTCTGTACTTCAGTTCTAGTTAGCTGTATGTGATTTTCTGTTACAAACACGTATTTTTATTTCTGAATCCATGTATACGACACACATACTTACTCGTCTTACCTCTATTATTCGAATCACCATACGAATCACTATTCGAACTACCTATTCGTATCTTCATATGTTGGTTGGACTTTTATTCGAATGATGTATCGGATTTTGGATTCATTTGTATTAGATGGGCAGGGAAATACTTGATTAGACATGTGAACATTCCCACTATTCGAACCACCCCCTGTGAATATATTCGAACGATAGCCATTCCACACCCGGCCAGGTGTGTGATGTGCCGTATTTACCTTTAGCCGTTTACATGTCTAACTAAGTATTTTAAAACACACTTGAAGAATTTATTCGAATCATTATTAGAACATCATGTGAATCATTATTCGTATTAAATTATTCGTATCACCTTATTCGATTCACCTTATTAGAATAATGATTAGAATTATATTCGACTCATCTTATATTAGATTCACATTGAGATTAAACTCGACTTATATTGTACCATCTGAACTCATTATGTTATTCTAGTTCAGCTAGATCTTATTTTATAGTCTTCCTTGCTATGCTTCTCTTCTTGTTTAGTTACTTACTTTCTTTGTACTTTATCTGTCTCTCTATACCATCACCTGAAAATTAAACTGCCATATTCATCAATACAACTGCCTATAACTGCTTTATAGTTTTTTGTCATTTACTTGGGTTTTCTAGATGAGTTTGTGCTCGTTCCTGTCCTGGCTGGACCTGTTGAAAATATTACAGATGCTTGCCCTGAGGACATTTGCCCCACTTGCCTTGGAGCAGGAGATGGCTTAGCTACCTATGGCCCCGACACTCGGGAGTGATCGGAAGACTAGCTAGTAGACTTGGTTTAGTTTTCATGTTTTAGAACTTGAATTGTAATAACTTGAGATACGAGTTTACATTTGAGTTTGTTTGAGATATTATTATTTAGTAGTTTATAATAGTTGTTGTTTAGTTTTAGATATAAACTTCTGTGTTATCTTATCGTGCTTAGACTGTGATTGAGATTTCATTATACCTGTACTTGTTCTCCGTTCGGAGTTGAGATATTGACAAGTACATTATATAATTGCGTGAGTTGTTGATTAGATAGTAACCTAGGACAGTGTTCTACCGCCGATATTGCGGCGTAGGCTGGACGTACCCACTTCTCGTGCCCTTACTCTAGGGTGCGGGTCGTGACACATTTTTAGTTATGGCCCATGCAGGTCAAGAGTCGTATTAGTGGAATATCGTGGTAATACGACGACTTAGTTGTACTGCTGCGAGCCTGCGTTAGGACTGAGAGATAGTCTTTACCGGAAAGGCACTCAATCACAGTTAGGAAAATTCTGCTTAAAATCATGCCATCTACATATCGTACTGATTTGCCTTCTTGAAATAAACTGTCCTCCTTTGATATATCGATTGCTGCTCAGTATTGACTTCCTTGTTCGATCTGTCTTCAGGATGGTGGAGACACGATCACATCGCTCTGGTGCAGCAGTTGCTGTAGAGGGGACTGCCACCTCTCAGCCAGATCAGCAGGGTCAGGAGGCTGCAGCTCCTGCCACCTCTGCTCATATTGGGACTTCAGTAGCAGCAGCAGGGGGTATGCCTCCATCAGCTCGGAGACAGGACCCAGTCATTCCAGATATGCAGTTCCAGCAGCCGTCGCCTACAGGACACGTAGATGCGGCACAGATGTTCACTTACTTCCAGCAGTTTATGGACCGACAGCAGGCCCGAGAGGACAGGAGCATGGAGTTGGCCCTTACGACGGTCGCAGCTCGACCAGTGATCCAGCAGCCGAGGACACCGGGGATAGAGCAGTTCCAGAAGATGAGCCCCAGAGACTTTCTGGGGACGGAGGGGATTCTATATGCTGATGAGTGGATCGAGCATATAGAGGAGATCTTCCGCCTGGCCCGGATACCGGCAGATCTCCAGATAGAGGCAGCAGCTAGCCGGATGTGAGATCTTGCTCGTACCTGGTATCAGTCAGACCCCAGGGTGGAGGTAGCTGGACAGACCTGGGAGGAGTTCAAGGGCTTCTTCAAGAAGAAGTTCTTTCCAGATTCAGCGCTTCGGGCCTTGGAGTCGCAGTTCGAGAGCTTAGTTCAGGGAAGCCTGTCAGTAGAGGAGTACGCTGGGGAGTTCGGCCGCCTCGGCAGATTCGTAGAGGGTTTGAGCGAGACGGCGAAGGCCCAGAGGTTCCGGAAGGGTCTGGTCAAGTTAGTCAAGTCCTTGACCAAGGGCAACAGGGATGCCACTTTTGAAGAGATTTTGACGGGAGCCTTATTGGCTGAGGATGATCTTGAGCTTAGGCTCAAGAGGAGGCGAGACCCAGTTGGGGGCAGCAGCAGCGCAGGCCAGGCCAAGAGGCCTCATGTGCAGATTCAGCAGGTACAGGCACCGATAAGAGTACAGCAGGTACAGCATCAGCCTAGAGGGTAGGACCGTACGGTGCAGACTTGTGCTTACTGTAAGAGGGCAGGGCACGCTTGGGAGACTTGTTATAGGAGGCGGAAGGTTTGTCTGTTCTGTAGATCTACTGCTCATCAGGTCAGGGATTTTCCTACTGCACCCGTATATGACGGAGCACCGGGTCAGAGAGAGGGAGCTGGGCCACCTGTAGCTCAGCACCAGAGGGTAGAGCTTTTGCGATGGCAGTCGAGGATGCTCAGGCCATTGGAGATCTAGTTGCAGGTTCCATTCTTGATTCAAATTCTGCAATTACTGCCTTAAAATTCGATTCTCTCTGTTCCTTGTTGGTTGATCAATTCTGTCCTGTTGCTCTTGTGTTATGTTTGATTTTTCTTCTGAGATGAATCATATGGGCTAGGCCACCCAGTTATGGAATCTAGAATCTTCGATAGTCGTGTTAGCTGGCATAGTGAGGACATATAGTCAGATTTAGGACGTATTTCTCGGGTGTGAGAATTTAAGGTTTTCGCTGCCAAGCATGCGGCAATGCGAAAATTTTAAATACCATGATTCTAGAGGTATGTGCCTTAGTCGAGGACTCTATGATTATCGTAGCCTTGCTCTCTAACACGACGAAGATTCTGATTATCATGATTCTGGACAGACGCATGTGATTATCTGACGGTATGTGTGAGACCTTGATTGTGGGGGTGGTTGACCTAGAAGGACTACTACCATTTTAATTTCGAGGACGAAATTTTTCTAAGGTGGGTAGACTTGTAACACCCAGTTTTCTAAAATAAGGGTAATTTTGAAATTTTGTATTTTAATTTATTTAATTATGGTATTTAGAATTTTCTATGATTTTTATTGATTTTTAACCATTTTAAAACTATTTTTAAATCATGACTTATGATTTTGGTGTTTGGCTAGTGTGACCTTGGAGACTGTTGACCTAGAGCCTGGCCATGTGATTAGGATGTTTAATTAGTACATTTTAGCCTAGAGGGTATTTTGGTCATTTTAGGATTTAATTAAATTATTTATGATTTATTGGAATTTGTGTGATTTTAATTATTATTTAAATAAGTGCTATGTGCTATGATGGGTTTTAGCCTAGTGAAGCCTAACCTAGAAGCTTAGACTTAACCCATGGGCTAAGTAGGATGGTTAACTTAAGTTGAGGGTAGAAATTATCAAGTTAGAAATCAAATAGCTGTTTTAGTCATGAGAATTGATTTTTGAGAATGGGCCCTTAGAAACTTAGATGTAACTTGACTTAGAGAGGGAGGCCCATGGCCCAACTAACTAAACCCTAACCCTAGCATTTATGACAGCCACCTAGGGATCCACACTCCTATTTAATGTCTCCTCAAACTTAGGGCTAGCCTCCTTAGAAAAAATAACAAGTTGAAAATAGAGGTAAAACCCTTTCTTCCCCAATCCATAACTCCTCCATTTCAACTCCTTTTTCTTCCTATTTTCTTGCAATAGATTCTAATCTCTGTGTTTTTGATGACTATGGTGAGAAATTCCAGGGAAGGGGCAATTTGGAAGAGTTTGGGTAGCTTGAGGAACAACTCACTTTGGGACTTTTTGAGCCATTTCAAACATATAGGTAAATCCCTATTCTCTCCACCAAATTTTGATTTCTTCGCATGGTTAGGAAGCCCTAGGTGTCCTCTCTCTGTTGGTATATGTTTTGCAAAGTCTTGTGTCCATTTCGTGTCCGTATCGGACACATATCCAATAGGAAACCTAGGTATTTGTAGAAATGCCACAAAGGATTTATTTTTCGTATTTTTGAATTCTAATTTCATAGATCTCTAGATCTAGGTTTGTGTAGCAATGTTTGTGAAGACTAAGTTTATTTTCATGTCTTTTTTGTGTCAGTTTTGGACACGTACACGCACACAGCAGGCTACGCACAGTGCCCTGCTGCTCGGGCACTGTAGCGGACACGACACTGCACGTATGGACACAAAAATTTATGGACACCTAGGCCACGTGTCTGACACGGCACTGACAAAATTTCAGGCCATATGGTTGAGCGGTTTGGGAGAAATCTCGACCGCACCGTCTCGACCAACACACACACGCGCGTACAGCCGTTCACTGATACGGTCTTCGTGTCGGACACTGACACGCCTTGGGTCTCGATGCAGAGTGTTCAACCTCTAGCCTGAGACCTCATCTACCTGTGGACACGTGCACGAGACCCCTCATGTTTCATGTCGTAACCTAGGTCGTTCGACACGTCTGTACGAGCCTGTGCACAAACTGTGCACTGATCAGTGTACTCGTGTGTGTTCGAGTGTGCTGGACACTTCGTGTCCACTCTATTGGACACGAACACACCTCCCCCATGACACATACACATGTGGGACACCTCTGTACATGACTAATTTTTGGTTTTGAATGGTTTTGGTGTTCGAAATTGGGTTTAAAACTGTCATTCCTGATACTAATAAACTGAGTTATATATGAACTGATATTTCTATAGGGTATAATTTTGTTTATGATATTCAATGTTTAAAGGTAGTTTTGAATTCAATTAACAACATGTTAACTGAGATTTAATGGAGCATGTTGAACTGAATATGTATTAACCTGAGATTCATTTTTTTGAACTGAAATGAATGTCTACTTTTGTAAACTGTTGACTGATTTCCCTGAGATTCTTCATTCCTATTTAAAATCTGATATTGAGATGGCTTGAGCCTAATGTTGATTCAACTGAAATTTAGTTTGGGTTTTTAAGTTAAATTCGAAATTTGCTTCCAAGTGGTTTGGGTTTGATTTAATTCTCAGGTTGAGAGTTGAATGTAGGGTTAAAAAGGAACTGAATTCTGTTTATATAATTTGGAATAGTCTGAGATGTGATATGCACACATGGACTGAGAACCCATGTTGAATTTCCCACACACATATATCATAAATGCCCACACATACACACTGTTGTAACTGAATACCTGAAATTCTGAGTACATAGGCACTGTTGCATATAGTTCAATTTCATAATACATGCTCTACATGTTCATGCATATATTTGTGTAATGTTATTTAAGGATAGATTGGGTTTTTATGATTGATTGAAGGTTTAGAGATGTGGTATCTATATATATGCATATAACTGAGAATGTAAAACTGAAATTTTTGAACTGTCATCTACATATCCTGAGAATGTGAAACCTGAGGATTAATTCCTATCACTGATTTTGAGTGTTGGTATATGACTGAAATGGAAGTTAATTTAGTTTGGGTTAGGGGAAATCATTGAATTGGTTTTGTATATTGATTGGGGCTTTTTCTGTCCTTGTTCAGAAAACTGGAACATGAAGTTTGAATTTCATTTCCCACACACTTGGATCACACACACTCTTCACACAGGCACTTTTCTCTCACACACATTATAATTTCCAGTTTTCCCTCACTCTCTCATTGCCTCTACACTGTCACAACTGAAAACCAAGACACACACCTACCTGTCATACACACACATATATAATTCCTATCACTGTTCACTCAACACACACACACAGCCACACATGGCCTTCACACCCTCATGATTCATACACATGCCTAAACACATATACCCAAACACAATTTACCTTGATTTTCTTTTCCCCCTCTCTATATACTTATGCATATATATTAATGTGTGTATACCTATACATGTAATGTAAATATATATACTTGTGTATTGTATGAATGTAACCTAATATAAGAAATACCCTCTATGACTTAAATTGTATGTGTGCCTAGGTTAGATTATGGTATTAGACTAAAGCTAGGTTTTGTGTTGTTTAGACTTGGGTTTTAGATTACCTAGTTGACCTAGACTTGGTTAGACTAGATTGACTGTTTTGACTAGACTTAGATTTAACTTGACCTAGTTTGACCTAGACAGTTGACCCAAAGTTGACCAAGAGTTGACTTGACCTAGATTGACCTAGAAATCATGTAGATTGCATTGTAAACTTCATTTACCTTGTTTTAAACACATTATAACCCATACTGCTCTATTTAGGACATTGTGACTCTGGTGCAGACATCTAATATTACATTACTCTTTTCAGAGTATCAGACGAGTACATTCTCTGATAGTTCTCTCATTTATTTGTCAATTACTGTACTTCAGTTCTAGTTTGCTGTATGTGATTCTCTGTTACAAACACGTATTTTTATTTCTGCATCCATGTATACGACACACATACTTACTCGTCTTACCTCTATTATTCGAATCACCATACGAATCACTATTCAAACCACCTATTCGTATCTTCATATGTTGGTTGGACTTTTATTCGAATGATGTGTCGGATTTTGGATTCATTTGTATTAGATGGGCGGGGAAATACTTGATTAGACATGTGAACATTCCCACTATTCGAACCACCCCCTGTGAATATATTCGAACGATAGCCATTCCACACCCGGCCAGGTGTGTGATGTGCCGTATTTACCTTTAGTTGGTTACATGTCTAACTAAGTATTTTAAAACACACTTAGAGAATTTATTCGAATCATTATTAGAATATCATGTGAATCATTATTCGTATCACCTTATTCGTATCACCTTATTCGATTCACCTTATTAGAATAATGATTAGAATTACATTCGACTCATCTTATATTAGATTCACATTGAGATTACACTCGACTTATATTGTACCATCTGAACTCATTATGTTATTCTAGTTCAGCTAGATCTTATTTTACAGTCTTCTTTGCTATGCTTCTCTTCTTGTTTAGTTACTTACTTTCTTTGTACTTTATCTGTCTCTCTATACCATCACCTGAAAATTAAACTGCCATATTCATCAATACAACTGCCTATAACTGCTTTATAGTTCTTTGTCATTTACTTGGGTTTTCTAGATGAGTTTGTGCTCGTTCCTGTCCTGACTGGACCTGTTGAAAATATTACAGATGCTTGCCCTGAGGACATTTGCCCCACTTGCCTTGGAGCAGGAGATGGCTTAGCTACCTATGGCCCCGACACTCGGGAGTGATCGGGAGACTAGCTAGTAGACTTGGTTTAGTTTTCATGTTTTAGAACTTGAATTATAATAACTTGAGATACGAGTTTGTATTTGAGTTTGTTTGAGACATTATTATTTAGTAGTTTATAATAGTTGTTATTTAGTTTTAGATATAAACTACTGTGTTATCTTATCGTGCTTAGACTGTGATTGAGATTTCATTATATCTGTACTTGTCCTCCGTTCGGAGTTGAGATATTGACAAGTACATTATATAATTGCGTGAGTTGTTGATTAGATAGTAACCTAGGACAGCGTTCTACCGCCGACACTGCGGCGTAGGCTGGACGTACCCACTTCTCGTGCCCTTACTCTAGGGTGCGGGTCGTGACACGTTTTTAGTTGTGGCCCATGCAGGTCGAGAGTCGCATTAGTGCGATATCGTGCACCGACCTCCGCCGCCATTCCACTGCCACCGCGAGCAGCTCCCAGATCTGGCACGACCGCTGGGTCGCCACCGCACCCTCTCTCCTTCTTCTTTCCAGCCGCGTCGACCGCCTCATGCCGCGGATCTGGCGCCGCCCTGGCGTGGCTGACCGTCCTCCTTTCCGCGGTCCGTTGACTGCCCGTCTTGGCTGTCTCCCCGCAGCACCCGTGCGCGGCGGCCCCTCTTGTCGACGCCCGGGCGAGCCTCCTTTCCTCCCCGGCTCCCTTCCCCTCCGGCCCTCTCTGCCACTCTCTCTCTCACGCTCGTCTCTCACTCCACTTCTTCCGCCCCCTTTTTCATTTTTATTTCTTTCCTTCAGCAATTTTGTGTGTGTTCAATCTGTTGTCTCTCTCTTCGTCGGGAGAGAAACAACAGATGTACTCCTATTCTTTTTTTATTGTTTTTTTGTAATAATAGCAGACATTTTATTATCAAATGTATTTTTAGTTTTTATAATATATGGTAACATAATTCGTATTCCTAATTGTAGTAATGTTATTCTAAATTTTGGGAGATTTATCGAGCCCTAATATTAATATATTTATGAAAAATATGTTATTGATTATTTTAGGGTACTTATATACATTTTGATCTACAAATTATTATTTGGCAAAAGTTAGTTGGCATCCTTAAATCACTTTGCTAGATTTTAGTTCTTTTAAAATTTTTATATATACAATAAGTTTCAAGTCCTTTCAAGTATTTGTTTTTGACCGTATAAATATAGTTTTCAAATGATAAATCGGTTTCCTAATATTTTCAAATATTTTTCTAAATTATTTTCCATATTTTCAAGTATTTATCAAAAAATTATTTTGACTAAATAAAATATATTTTCAAGTATTTATATAAAATATTTTTACTAAAGTAAGTTACAGTTTTGACCTAAAATAATATACTACTTATAAAATGTTTTGGGATAATAAAATAACGTTTTCAAGGATTATAAATAGTTTCTAAAATTGTATATATTTTATTTATCTAAAATTTCATCGACTATCCTTCTGTCCATGACTAAATCCCATTATTCATGTTCCTTTACCAATTCTGTACTACCTTATGTCCACCCTAACTAATTTGACCATTCTGGATCCAATGAAACTGTCCGTGCCACCATCAGAGGTCATCATGTGTAGTTGTTACCCGAAGTCGTAGTTCGTGCCACATTGATCATTGTAGTACACCCGGCGTCCTACCAGGGAAAATACCTTGCCATTTGCTGTTTATTTATTTTAGCTCATATTTCATGCCTTATTCATTATTTTCTTTATACAAAATAAACTGTGATACATGGCATAACCTGTTAGAACATACTGTTCAGTTATATTCCTGCTATGTATTATTTTTCTTACACATTAAACCTAGATTTAAGGGACCAGCTTGTGTGTTGCATTCATTTGGCCTTGACACATTGTACCACGAAGTTGTGTGTCACATGTAGAACACGGATGTGTGTGATTGGCTGGCCACTGGTACGTATAAGTCGTGCGATAGGAATAACCGCTAATAGAGGTTGCATGCTTAGTTTGACTAAGCGGTTAATAGAGGTTTATGTTGTGGATACAACATAGTAGACATTGGGCGGGAAGGACAATACCTTAGCGTATGGGCTACTATGCACTTTTCCTTTTGTAACCCGTGAGCTCCGTCGGAGGCGCGGGTGAGATTATCCATGATTGCTGACGGCCACTGCCATTTTGCGGAACGTTATGCTCTTATTGATTGGGCCTCTAGTGCCCCAAGGGGGGACTATGCCGATCCTATTTTAGCCAGGGCCCATGCATGGGAGGATGTTCTTAAAACTTCATACACTTAGACTGGATAGGCTACCTTATCCGTTAGGTATGAGTAGTTTTGGTTTGGGTACTTGTATCTGACCGTGGCTTGGAACAATAACTTGTCGCAGATTAGTTCGCCACATCTTATCCTTGTTTGGTTGTAGGTGTGGCTTACTACTCCGATGAGAAGGTATTGAACCTTGTTGGGGTCCGGATACCATATTGGATTCATAGTATGGAAAGATACGTCATCGTGAATTAGTTTACCATCTTCTGTCCTTGTTCGGTTGGGAGGATGGTACGCTAGTTCAATGGTGTGTATTGGACCATGTTATAATTCAATTGACTTATTTATTTGAGCAATTTATATTCAGTTACATTGGCATGATATTATGTGTCTTGTTACGTCCCTCTGAGGACCTGGTTATCTCCCCAGGTGTGTGTTCATGTCTTCCGCAAGTATTCAAGCCGAGGTCGTGGTCTTCTCTATTTATTCGAAGATGACGTGTCTTGGATCTCTCTTGCTACCTTCATCATTTCTTTTGTATATCATGTACCTCTTCCTTTTACTTTATTGGTAGTGGATGTGTCTCCACCCAACATATTGTATCAAGACAATTCATTATCATTATATGATATCTTTTATTCATTTATTTTGTGTGGATGAGATTAGTCATAGTTCTACTGTATTTTACAGTTTACGTATATTTATTATACGACTAGCGTGTCTACGTTCCTAGTCCTACGTATTTTGGGACTACGGCGTTACATATATTTGTGGTGGCCAATGCAGGTCAAGATAAATTGTTTGGTTACTTTACGGTACCAAGCAAGCCTGCGTATAGGATTAGAAGTCTAGGATCTCATCCACATACTTGACCTCTTTCCTTGATTCCATATTCGAACTATCGTTCGACTCATCGACTGCATCTTGCTTGATTCCTTCTATCATAATTCTTATCTTCCCTTCGTGTTTGCTAGAGGCTGGACAGGTGACCCCTACTAGTTGGACATGTTTCTTTTATTCCAAAACACCATTAGTTTAATTCTTTTAAGTTGGGTAGAATGCCTTGTGACCTAGCAATCCTTTTGTCCTTGTGACCTATATTCACAAGTTTACTTAGATTCTAGAATTTAGAGGACCCTAACCCATCTAGTCAATCAAGTACTTGGACAAAAAGACTGTAGGACGACTGTATGGAGACCTAACACAGGATATGACTTAAGTACTTAAGGAATTGAACTAATTATGCTTTATTTTCAACCTAAAACCTCATGTGCCTATGTTTTTACTACCTTGATTAATGATACTAATATAGCCTAGTATTTGCAAGCTAATTCTTTATCGAGCTTGATCAAGGCATATGCTATTGAGCGGTCGCTCACTAACATATGGTCTAACCAGAACCAGTGCATGATGGTCTGATCAACCTAGTACATTTTGGTTCACTTTTGTCTATTATTCTACGTGGATGGAACATAATTAAACTTGGCCTTTAGAATCCCATCCACGACTGCCTTGACAATTCCTTTGAAATTATTCGATCGTCTTTGAACCACGTATTCGTACTCGATAATATCGTCTTTTGAACTCCTTATTGCTTTCACCTTCACCTATTTTAGAAGGACGAAGGCATTATACTAGAACTTCCTCTAGTCTTCCTATCGATTATGACCTTATCACTTGATGTTGCTATATCTTCATTCTAAACTACTCGTCCTTTTCCCGGCCCTATCATGACCTTCTAAATCGCTTAATATAGGAGTGAATCTAATTCGTTCTCTTAATCGTGCCCTTAGCCTACTCTCAAGAAACCATAACTTTAAGGTCTCTAATTTATTTTCTCTTATTACCATAATATTCTTTATTGCCTATTATCTTGTTTTAACTTTAACCCTTGCTCATTTTCCTTCTTGCACTAACCCATGATTATCCTCGCTATTATTAAAATTACGATTTCCTATTGCATGTTTTGTTGAACGTTGTGAATGATTGTTCCTCACCAATTCCCCCTTGTGCCTTCTCCTTACTAATTCTTAATTTCGATGACGAAATTCTTTTAAGTTGGGTAGGATGTAAAACCCCTAAATTTCGGCTATATTTTTTTATACAAATTAGCGTTGATTTTTTTTACTTGTATTGTACGTCGCATAGTCGTATTGTACGCGCGAAATTGCGTTTTTCGGATTTGCTCGTCAAGTACGAATATGTGCGAGCGTATATATTTTTAGAAAAATATTTTTCTATTTTTACAGTTTCAAAATAATATATATAATAATTATTTTTTTAGCTATCGTACCAAAATTTTCAAGTTTATTATTTTATTTGTAACAAGCCTTTCATTTATACAATTGTAATAATAAATATTATTCTGATAAAATGGTATACTAGAAAAGTATATTTATGTAAATATTATTTGTGCATACATATATATTTTGTAATTATTTATCATTTTATTTTAAATAATAGTGTAATTTTTGAAATTAATATTATAGCATTTTTTGAATTATAAAAAGTTAATTTTTCAAACTAATTATTTTAAATAAATTGGATGAGGAAATTATTAAATAAATTTTATGTGGATTTTTCGAATAAGAATGTAGTCATTATTTGGTATTATCTACAATTTAAATTTAAATGTAGATTGAACCCAAATTTGGATTTATATAAATAACTATCTATTTGGGTCCAATCCTTATCCAATTAGGATTTTCCTCAACCCTATAAATAGGGAAGCCTTCACATTGTTTCTCCATAATTATTTTACCACAAATTTCCACCATAAAAGTGAGTGCATTGTGTCGGTGTCCAATCCTTTCCGTGTCAGCCGTGATCGGCCTCGGGTCCGACCCCGAGTGTATTCCACTAGATCGTATTATTACATATAGAAATTTTCCCTCTCATTCGTGTCCAACACCCTGGACACGAATCCCCACAACACCCACACGTCCTGACAACATCTTTGACTCAACCCAAATCCTAAACCTAATCCAAGCTACCTGTCCCGGCCGCCTCTGTCGGCGACGTAACAACCCCAACTCTCGCAACTAACCTCCGTCTCCGCCACCGCAGCGACCCATACGCCGGCACTATCCTACACCAAACGACCAATAATGTCGAACCCCTGATCCCACACGGCCACCACCCATCTCAACCACCACCACCAACGTCGTCATCCCCAAGACCACCCACGACCAAACCAGCCACCTAGCTTGTATACCATCATGGTGAACCGGATCCCTGACCGACACCCTTGTTCCAACCAGCCCCTTCACAATCACCGCGACCAGCCACTCCACTCCTACGAACCGCGGCCGACGCTGCCCAAACCCATTGCCTATCACCACCACCGTCTCAGCCGAACGCCACCACCACCACCATCATCAAGAAGAGAAGGGAAATTAAAACCCTAACCCTAGACTCACCTCCACCGTTCGTGTACCGACCTCCGTCGCGATTCTACTGCCACTGCGAGCAGCTCCCAGATCTAGCACGACCGCTGGGTCAGCCACGACACCCTCTCTCCTCCTTCTTCCCAGCCACGTCGACCGCCCCATGCCGCGGATCTGGCGCCGCCCTGGCATGGCCGACCGTCCTCCTCTCCCCGGTCCGTTGACTGCATCCCGCAACACCCGCGCACGGCTGCCCCTCTTGTCGACGCCCGGGCGAGCCTCCTTTCCTCTCCCGCTCTCTTACCCTCCGGCCCTCTCCGCCTCTCTCTCTCACGCTCGTCTCTCACTCCACTTCTTTCACCCCCTTTTCCCCTTTTTCCCTTTTTCTTTCTTTCCTTCAGCAATTTTTTGTGTGTTCAATCTGTTGTCTCTCTCTCCCTTTTGAGTATTTATATAAAATATTTTTACTAAAGTAAGTTACAGTTTTGACCTAAAACGATACACTACTTATAAAATATTTTGGGATAATAAAATAATGTTTTCAAGGATTATAAATAGTTTCTAAAATTGTATATATTTTATTTATCTAAAATTTCTTTGACTATCCTTCTGTTCATGACTAAATCCTATTATTCATGTTTCTTTACCAATTTTGTACTACCTTATGTCCACCCTAACTAATTTGACCATTCTAGACCCAATGGAACTATCCGTGCCACCATCAGAGGTCACCATGTGTAGTTGTTACCCGAAGTCGCAGTTCGTACCACATTGATCATTGTAGTACACCAGGCATCCTAACAGGCAAGACACCTTGTCATTTGCTGTTTATTTATTTTAGCTCATATTTCATGCCTTATTCATTATTTTCTTTTTGCAAAATAAACTGTGATACATGGCATAACCTGTTAGCACTTACTGTGCTGCATTCATTTGGCCTTGACACGTTGTACCACAAAGTTGGGTGTCGCATGTTGAACACGGACGTGCGTGATTGGCTGGCCACCGGTACGTATAAGCCGTGCGATAGGAATAACCGCTAATAGAGGTTGCATGCTTAGTTTGACTTAGCGGTTAATTGAGGTTTGTGTTGTGGATACAACATAGTAGGAATTCGGTGGGGAGGACAATAACCTAGTGTATGGGTTACTATGCACTTTCTCTTTTGTAACTCGTGAGCTCCACCGGAGATGCGGGTGAGATTACCCATGATTACTGACGGCCACTGGCGTTCTGCGGAATGTTATGCTCTTATTTATTGGGCCTCTAGTGCCCCAAGGGGGGACTATGACGATCCTATTTTAGCCAGGGTCCATGCGTGGGAGGATGTTCTTAAAACTTTATATACTTAGACTGGATAAGCTACCTTATCCGTTAGGTATGAGTAGTTTTGGTTTGGGTACTTGTATCTGACCGTGGCTTGGAACAATAACTTGTCGTGGATTAGTTCGCCATATCTTGTCCTTGTTTGGTTGTAGGTGTGGCTTACTACTCCGTTGAGAAGGTATTGAACCATTTGGGGTCCAGATACCAAATTGGATTCATAGCATGGAATGATACGTCATCGTGAATTAGTTTACCATCTCATGTCCTTGTTTGGTTGGGGGGATGGTACGCTAGTCCAATGGTGTGTATTGGACCATGTTATTATTCAATTGACTTATTTATTTGAGCAATTTATATTCAGTTACATTGGCATGATATTATGTGTCTTGTTACGTCCCTCTGAGGACCTGATTATCACCCCAGGTGTGTGTTCATGTCTTCCGCAGGTATTCTAGCCGAGGTCGTGGTCTTCTCCATTTATTCGAGGATGACGTGTCTTGGATTTCTCCTGCTACCTTCGTCATTTCTTTTGTATATCATGTACCTCTTCCTTTTATTTTGTTGGTAGTGGATGTGTCTCCACCCAACATATTGTATCAAGACAATTTATTATCATTATATGATATCTTTTATTCATTTATTTTGTGTGGATGAGATTAGTCATGGTTCTACTGTATTTTACAGTTTACGTATATTTATTATACGGCTGGCATGTCTACGTTCCTAGTCCTACGTATTTTGCGACTGGGGCGTTACAACAGTATCCGTAGGAACCATCCGGCATGTCGGGGCACTAATTATCCCAAGATGGCTGTCATGTAAGAACTCGAAAATTTATTCTCTCCGTGCAATAGTTATTTTATTTAACTTAATAGTCCCTACGTTAATTGGAATCTCATGCAGTGGATCATGATCATTCTGAATGAGTACTTCCGTACAGAGTATGATATGCATAACTCTACAACGATACCCATGCGGTTCGGTTGTAGGTCTTACATAGCGTAATGCAACAATCAAACCTAGCCATGGGATAATCATGCCTTGACGGTAAGGTACACATGCTGCTTTTGTAGAAAGATGTTGAAGTCAGCACGTGTCTATATGCCAATGTTCGGGATCGGCTAGTCGATCACAATGGTTCATGGTTCATACATGAACGTGTCTCATTCAATTCAATAAGGCGACTAGCCAGTCTATTAGTTCCAACTAGGAACGCATGATCAATCATTTAGTCAAGGTAACAATCAATGTCAATTCGTGATAAGGCCAGAAAGTCAAACTAGTATTTAGTATGGTCGAGTCTATAACTCTCAGGGTTAAGCACTAGTGATAGAGGATGCCCACAAGCCAATCAAGACACGGGGCACACTCCATACAACATTATGTATTAAAACACTAACATGCATCAAGTGGCGCAATCCAATGAAATACGCGAGATAAGACAAAATGCTCGAATTCGGCGAATCACGTGGGATAAGACAGATGGCGCGAATTCATCATGCGGTTTTGGGACTCATACGGACAGACTCATGCGACCAGACTCATGTTCTCTAAAATCTGAGAAAGATGGCCATGGAACCCATGAACTCCAAACTTGCATAACTCGGTCAAAACAAAATCTAACTCGGCCAAGGAACCCATGTACTTCAAACTTGCATAACTCGGTTAAAATCTTTTTCAAAGGTCAAATTTGGGTAAAATAAAATTTTCTACCACATGGAACAATTAGATTTTTGAAAATAAGCAAGTTTGATAGATCAAAACCAAGGAAAACCCATAAAATTCGAAACTTAAAATCTAGATCTACACATAACCATCCATGGAAATAAAAAATTTCAAGACCTAAACTTGTAGAGAAAGAGGAGAGGAACAACATGGACTAAAAATAAAAAAGGGATGCATGAAATCCCTCATGGTGTGCAAGATGTACCTGCCTCTCCAAATTGGGTTAGGGTTTTGGTGGAGGGAATGAAATGAAAGTTTGTGAGGAGAAAGAAAAGAAAAGGTGTATAAATATCAAGTCAAGTTTGATCTCCACCACCCATTCCTTCCTCATACAATCTAGGCCATCCACCCCTTATCATAATGAACCAAGCCAAACCAAGTTGGTTCAACATGAACCGAAATAAACCAAAAGCTAGGCAAAAGTAGAAAATAAAATACAGAAAAATATTTAGCATGTAATAAAAATAATTAAATACAAAATAAAAGCATAATAAATACTAAATAAATACAGTCAAGTAGTACACGTACTAAAAAATATGTATCCCGAGAACAGGGAGTGACACAACGTTTCATGTATTTTTATTCTATAGTTTGCTTTACATTTTCTGTCAGGATATGAACTGTGTGAGAGATGTATTCGTTCCTGTCCTGATTGGACCTGTTGATAAAATTTTACAGTTAACTTGGAGGATCACAGCTAGCCTAGAGGACACTAGTAGATCTTGGAGAAGATGTTTAGAGTTTTGTTTATCTTATTTCTTGTTTGTCTTGGAGATGTATTTCATTTTAGATATTGAGATTTTGTGTTTGTTAAATACTTGACTTATTCATTTTTGGTTGTATCCCTCTTGTGGATGTTATCTATTTCATCGTACTGATTATCTACCTCTAGTTTTGTGATTGAGATTGTATCCTTTTAAGATTGTCCTCAGTTTGGAGAATATATCATATAGTATTAGTTGTGATTGTGACCTAGAACAACGTTCTACCACCGACACTGCGGCATCGGTTGGACGTACCCACTTCTCGTTCCCCTATACTGGTTGCGGGTCATGACAGATACCAATGCATCGGCTGACCGCATCCAACACCACAATTAGTAGTTTCAATGCTGGAAAGAGTGAGCCATTGGGCAAAATTTGCCTGAAATGTCAGATAGACGATCTCCAAACGGATGTGACCTGCTATGTCATTGTTGCAGACTCTTGGAGATGACTCTTAGAAATCTTTAAGGTCTAGCTCATGCATCATAAGCTTTTCCATATGGTTTTTGAGAGTCATGATCGTGAGATCATTTTCTTCAATAATGGCTGTCGCTTTAGGATTCCAGTTCATGGTTAGTCCGCGAAGCACCTTCCGAATCTTCTCATGATTGTTGTATTTTTTTTTTCCAAGGGAGGATGAAGGATTAACAATGTCTAGGAATCGAGTAAACATATTTGTGATAGTCTCATTAGGATTCATTTTGAAGGCCTCATATTCTTGTGTTAGTCGTAAGATTTTTGACTCCACTTGTAAAGTACCTTCATGAGTAATCTCAAGAAGTTTCCAAATCTCGTGAGACGTGACACATATAGAAATTCTATCGAAATAAGTTTTATCTACAACACAAAATAAAGCATTGATGGCTTTTACATCAAGACTAGCTTGTTTCTTTTTATTGTCGGTATATCTGTCGAATGGTTTTTCTACTAGAACACCGTCTACCGTAATAGGTATTTGTTTCTTATATCCATTCATGATAATCGACCATAAATCAAAATCAAGAGGCTTGAGGAAAAAGCTCATTCGTGTCTTCCAGTACGTATAGTTTGTACCATCAAATAGGGGTGGCCTATTTGTTGATTGACCTTCACCATTGCTTGGATATAGGGATGCCATATCTCAAGGAGTTTTAATTCGACTAGAGATAAACTGTGCGTTGATACCAATTATAGGATCGATGGCACCTCTAGAGGGAGGGGGGAGGGGTAAATAGAGTGCAGCGGAAAATAATTACCATTTAAAATCTAAGTAGGTGAAGCAAATAATTAAACAAACTTAAATGCAAGTAAAGCAGTAAATAGTAGAGGCAAGAATACAATACGCAGACATAGCAGGTTTATTCTGGTTTTCCTATGAGAGGACTAGTCCAGTTCGCGAGAACTCTTACTCGCTTTAATCCACTATTTTGAATAGAGATTACACTACGTGCTTTACTCAGAAGAACACGCCAACTTAAATACCGTCGTGTTTTTATTCGAAGCCCACAATCAAAGTTCAACAACACCTTTCTGAGAAAAGTTTTTATACGCCAAGTTTTGCATAACTCGTATACTCCTAATCGAAACCACCGGCATTAGGAGGATCCGAGTTGTCTTGGAGATTTGAAGATTGAAGCTTTGTAAACAGAATAGAAAGCTTAGGAATAGATAGAGAAGATGAAGATTGAATGACTGAATAGAAATGGGAATTTCTTCTCTTTTTACAGAAATTTTTGAGATAAAGTTCGGGCAGAATTCAGTAGGCTGACGTTCATAATTTTGAACATTGGTGATAAAAAAGAATAAGAAAAGCTGCTGACCAGGAGTGATTCCAGGTGACTGAGTTCGTGCAGAACTCTGATCGAGTTCGGTTACTAGGAATCTTGGTCAACCTGAATTAGTTTTTGGTTTTGGGTCTGAGTTTGGTTTTGGATCTAAGTTTGGTTTGGGTCAGGAATGGATCAAAGATGATTTTTTGGATTGAACTTCTAAATGCCAGTGATTCTGACTCACAATATATAGACTCAATAAAAGAAAAATACATAATAAACATAAAAAATTGCGGAGATGAAATCTGCGATCTTTAGTTCATATCAAGTTCAGAGTTTTAAGTCAATTATCGAAATCGATTTGACCATGGCTTAATTGGTCAACAATCTCCCCCATTTTGATAATTTGACAAAACTACGATTGATACTTAAGAATTTGTTCAGCTGATTTGGTAGTAGACTTGATGCAGTACTGAGAGTATGGTAGTAGCTTTGCTCGTCAATATTGGTACAATATAGTTGCTCCCCCGTAATGTATAGTCAAGTCTTGTTACTCCCCCGTAACAAAACATGTCGGCTGAATAGATGTAAGTGTCTAGAAAAAGAAGAACAAGATCTCCAAACAATATTGATGCAACATTTATCTATTATTAGTTTTGTCACATAATAAAAATAATGTGATCGAACTAGTAATACTCAGCACAATCAAGAATAGAACATGATATTTAACACAAAATAAGAGAATGCATAGTGCTGAAATAGAAAATACTAGCATAAACTGAAATAGAGTTCATATAACACTTATAATACACTAAAACTGATAATGCTTGAAAGAAGCATTTATCACTAATACATAGTCACAAAAGAAATCTAAAAACATAACTAGTGGTGAACTATCATGAAGAAACATATCCTCATCGTCATCCTCATCATCATCATCAGCATCTCTGGAAGGACCGGTCTCAGTAGAATGGTTAGAATCATATCGGGTAGCAGCAGGGACAAAGTATTGCTGAGCCTCTGGATTATCAATGCAGTACCCAAGTCTTGTGGGATCACGAATCATAGGGATGGGACCACTAGGGTTGTTAGCAAGACTGTAAGACATATCCCAAACATAGTTGAATATGGCCTGGAGATGGAGGGTGGTACGAAAATTCATAGATCAAAACTGATCCATCATAAGAGCCTGAAGTGACTCAAGGGCAACGCCACCAAGAGGATAGGTAGATTGGGAGTCAGCAGCTAATGGGTCAACTAGAGGAGGTGGAGCCTGAACAGTAGGAGTAGGAGTAGAACGATGATGCTCATGAAGATAAGCAGGAGCAACATCCTCAGGACAATCCTCGATTACAACCTCAAAGAACTAAAAAAATATACGGGAGATACATCGCATAAAGAAGACGTCGCAATTTCTTGCGACACCGTTCCATAGCAGCGACGATAGTCTTAGGTAGACTGAAGGGGATATGAAAGTGGAGATGATAGATAGCTGAAAGTTCTAAGTAGGAGATCTCATCAGTGACGGTTTTCTTTGGAACGATGGTGGAGAATACCATTCTATGGAGATCATATAGGAAGAATGTTTAGGGCGAAGAGTGCCTTTCGGTCGAGGATTTGGTTCACATAACGAGTCACGAAAGGAATCAAAAGTTGTCCCTTTGGGAAATTGGACAGAAGTGATATCGACTAAAGCTTCCCAGCATTGGGAATGTTAAGTATGACAGCTAAATCATCAGCATCAAACTCAATATTGATTCCACTAACTTTTGATTTCACTTTTCCGTTAGTGACCGATAAGTTACAATAAAACATACGAATATCATTTGCATATATAGGAAAACTAGATTGAACTAAATATAGCAACTGATGATATTCAAAAACGTTCATGTGATCAAAAAATATTATAAAATTGATAGGAGTACCGGATAAAGTTTTTTTTATAAAAATTATTAAACCACTCATTTGATGCCTCTTGAGGCACAAATATAAAATCATCAAGGAAATATCCGTTGGGTTTGGATAGAGTGTAAAGAGAAAATGAGGACACCTCATGCGAAGTAGAGGACGAACCTTCATCAACTTTTCTTTTCTTTTTCGAAGAAATATGAATTTTAGAACCCATAGGAAAATTGAAAGTAGTAGAGATAGTGAAAATATACCAAAATTGAGGATAAACAGTTGAAGAGAAATTCGAGAGAGCTTCGATTCCAAAGTTTGAAGGCTTAAGTGGAATGGAGGAGGGAGAACCAAGAAGTTAGGGTAGGGTTTTTCGGTAGATTTGGAGGCTGTGATGAAGAGGAAGATAATGTTTGAGGGTTTAAATAAAGAGGAGGCTTGACTATCCAGCTTTCGTTTGAATTCACCCAGACCGAGTTCGGTCCAAGTTCGGCCATAACTCTGACCGAGTTTGGTCACTTGGGAATCAGAACAGATGTTGGAAAGGGTGTGATAGTTTTTAACATAAGTGCAAAATTAATTAGAAATAATTGTGTTGAAATAAATAATTAATATTAATTAATTAATAACACATAACTCGTATTGAATAATTCGGGTTAGCTGTAGGGGCCAGATCCCAGCTGTCACGACCCGTACCCGCTGTGAGGGCACAAGTACGTAACAACGCCCAGCCTACGCCGCAGAGTCGACGGTAGAACGCTGTTCTAAGTCTCTAGCTAACCATCAACTCATGCAGTATATAATATGTTCGTCATAATCAACTCCGAACGGAGGACAAGTATAAGATATGGTACAACTCAATCACAGTCTAAGCACGATAAGATAACATAAAAATTGACTACAAATAGAAAGACAACTACAACTACTGAAATAATAACAACATTTTAACAATCTGAAATACAACACAAGTCTCAAATCAATACAACAAGTCCAAAATAAGAACTAATGCAAGTCTAAAACTGTATCCCGATCACTACTAAGTGTCGGGACGAAAGGTGGCTAATCCCTCGTCAGGTCCATAATGAGAAGGGCAAGCATCCTTGGGGCTATCATCTGTAATATTTTTAATAGGTCCTGTCAGGACAGGAACGAGCACAATCTCATCTAGAAAACCCAAGTAAATGACAGAGAACTATAAAGCAGTTATAGATAGTTGTAATGATGAATATGGCAGTAGTGATGGTATAGAGAACAGTTGAGATACAAGAAAAGTATAGTAACTAAACAAGAGGAGAATCATGGCAATGAAGACTGTAAATAGAAACTAGCTGAACTAGAGTAACATGATATAAGTCCAGACAGTAAATGTAAACAAGTATAAAATCAAAGTGAGTCCAGACAACATGAATCTGATACCAGGTTATTCCAGTACAAGATAAGTCCAGTATAAGATAATTCCAGTCAGTAATCAAAGATTCGAGGGTGAGTCCAGACTATACTCTAACAGTGTGTTTTAAAATACCGAGATCGACATATAAATGGCTATAGGTAATCCGGCACATCACACACTCGGCCGGGTGTGAGATGGCTATCATTCTAGTTTGATTCCAGCATGTGGGGTGATTCTAGAATTGGGGTATGTCTACATGTCTTACTCAAGTATTTCCCCTCCCTGCAAGTACAAGTGAATCCAGAATATGACACGAAAATCGAGATGAGTCTAGCCAAACATGATGTTACCAGCAATGATTCCAGAATAATTCCAGTAATAGAAGCCAGACATGATGATACCAACAATGATTATAGTAATAGAGGCCAGACAATATGGTTTGTGTGTCGCATACATGAATCCAGAAATATCCATACGTATTGTAACAGAGAATCACATACAATTAACTAGAACTGAAGTACAGTAATTGACAAATAAATGAGAAAACTATCAGAGAATGTACTCGCCTGATACTCTGAAAAGAGTAGTATAGTATCAGATGTCTGCACCGGAGTCACAATGTCCTAAATAGAGCAGTACAGGTTATAATGTGTTTAAAATAAGGTAAATAGAGTTTATGATGCAATCTACATGATTTCTAGGTCAATCTAGGTCAAAGTTAAACTTTGGTCAACCATGATCAACACTCTAGTCAACTAGGTCAATCCTAGTCCAAACAAGTCTCACTAAGCCTAACCAAACCTAGACAAGCAACCAAGCACAACCATAAAGTCACTAGCAACACACATTGTATATACCAAATATATATACATACATTCATACATGTGTACATAGATACGTAGTGAGGGCTAAGGCATATACAAATTTAGATTACACATATTCATGCCTCCATTCATGTATATATGCATAAAGCATATATATTCACATAGGCTAAGGTATATACATGTATATCTACATACATTCATACAAAGATGCATAGGCACTTACTTGTATACATTTACATATATATACATGGATGCATATTCATTGTTTTCATCATCTTGCATTATACATATATTATATTTAAAGAGGTAGGTAGAGTGACATGTGTGTGTGTGTGAACATTGTGTGAGTGTGTGAACATAAAAAAATGGGAGGATAGTATGAATGTGTGTCTATGTGTTTTAGACTATAGGTTGAAATGTGTGTGTGTGTATGAGCTAAGAATAGATAGGGTAGTGCGTGTGTATAGGAATCAACATAGCTATAGTATGTTGTGTCAAAATTGTGTGTGTATACACAGCAGCAACTAGGTGTTCCTGTGTGTGTGTGTATAATATTTATAGAAATCAGTGTGTGAGTGTTATGTGTAACCTTATGTGTTCTCGGGATACAGTTATCAGGTTTTGGGCTAGGCTGTAACCATGTGTGTGTGTGTAGAGAGCATGGTCTTATAGGCTACCTGTGTTCTCAGATTTCAGGGTGTAATGAAATGTGTGTGTGTATACAATATTGTGTGAGTGCACTGTAGGTAGCAGAATGTGTCAATAGAGAGTGTGTGTGTATGAGCTAATAGTATAATAGGAAACAGTAGAGTGTTAATGTGATTCTCAGTTTCAAATAGGAAAACAGTGTTAATGTCAGCCATATGTGTGTAGGGATATTAGGCTAGGGTGTCCCTGAATGAAAACAGTGTGTATATGTGAGTTCTCAGGATACAATTCTCAGGTTTAGTGAAATATCAGTCCAATGTGTCTCAGGAAATGGCAGTGCAATGTGTCAACGTGAGAGGGTGATTGAAACAGTGTACAATATGAAACAGTAGAGAAATGTTTCAGGAATGTGCGAGTGTAATGATCAGTGTTCACGGAAAAAATCGAATTCAATATACATAGCAGTTTTCAGGAAATACATAGGACAGTTCTGTTTATAGTTAGCATGCCTAAATCAATTTCAAAAACCTAAAATCAATAACCAAACATGATCCTAACATGTACATTATCCTAACTAACATGTTAACCATAGAATTTATCAAATAAAATTGAATTTAAACCCCACATTCAAGCTCTGAAAAGAGTATCAGAATATTGGGGATTCTCCCTAAATTCGAATCACAAAATCAATAAAAACCCAATTTGAAATGTAATTTGCAAAGTTCAATCCACATCATACCTAGGTATTCTATAGCATGCATGAAATCTGTATTTACATATTTTAAACATATTAAAAGATTTAAGAAGGAAATCAGAAACTATTCATTATCAGGCATACTGAATACCCGATAGTCAAACTCAATTTACAAATCGAAACTCAATTAAATGCCACAAATAAATGCACACACATGTGTCAGGCACCAATGCGTGTCAATAAAAGTGATTTTGTGTCAAGTGGACACGACGTGTCCAAATGAATTAAACACACTCACAGTGCACTCGTGCACAAACGGCGTCGTGCAGAGGTGCAAAGTATCCTAGGACACGACACACGACACTAGAGAGCTCGTGCTCGTATCCTAGGGTTCGCCAAGGGTAGGTCTAGGGTCTCATCACCCTGTACCACATCAAATCCGTGTCGTGTCCGAGTTTGAGTCGCGTATTAGTGCGCATTTTTACGTACGTACAGCACAGGCAAGGACCAGTGCGATCGAGTTTTCTCTCGATCCACTCGATCATTTTGCCTCAAACTTCGTGTGGGTGATGGAAGACAGCGCCCCCATGTGTCCACCAAGTGTCGGGTCATGAAGTATCGTATCGTGTCCGCTGTCGAGCCCGATCAACAGGGGACTGCACGGGTACAGTACGGTACCTCGTGTGCGTGATACGTGTCCATTTTGGACACAAAAATCCACCAAAATCGTGCTCAATCATTAACATAATTAATCTACACATTAAGAGCTTCAAAAACATGTAATTAGTTTTGGACAATACGAAAATCCATTTCTATGTGGCATTTCAACAAACACTTGCACATACATATAGACACGTGTCCGATACGGACACCAAACGGACACGGTTTCCTATCAAACTTGAGGGACAGCTACGGGACACCTAGATCTAGCCTAATATGCAAAGAAATCAGAATATTAGCACAATTTGAGGAGTTTTACCTATAGGTGCAAATAGCAAGAAAAAGCTTCAAATGGGGGGGGTTCCTCCTTGCTAGCCAAATGCTCCAAATTGACCCAAAGATGGGATTACTCTCCACAAATAGAAAATAGGAGAGTATTAGGCTCTAATGCAAGAAACTAGTGTGAAAAAGGAATTAAAATGAAGAATCTATGGATTGGGGAAGAATGACCATACCTTTCTTTTCTCTAAGTGTTGGAATGATACAAAAGAGGCAAGAACTAAATAAGGAGAATATTTATAGGGAGGGGAGCCCTAGTGGCTGGTCATAATGAATGGAAATTAGGTTTAAGGTTTAGTCTAGTGGGCTTTGGGCCAAGTTAGCTAGCTAACTAGCTCAAGTCCTTAGCCTTTGGTCCAATGCAAAATCCTCCTACTCTCTCCATGAAACTTAGCCAACTTAAGTCAACCAAGACCAACCTAAGTTAGATTAGGGTCACACCATGCTAACCAAGTCACCATAACTAGACTCAACATCTAGGTTAGCCTACAAAGTCTCAATTGGTCAAAGTCTAAAATAACAATCACCACTCCAATAATTAATCAAATAATTCCACTAAGTCAAAATGACCAAAGTACCCCTAGGCTAAAGATGATAATTAAATATCCCCAATCACATGGTTAGGCTCTAGGTCAGACAGTCTCTAGGGTTTCACTAGCAGCACATCAAAATCATAAGTCATGACTTAAAACAGTTTTAAATTGATTAAAAATCACCAAAATTCATAATGTGATATAAATATCAATAAATAATAATTATAATTACAAAAGTTCAAAATTACCCTCATTTGGAAAACTGGGTGTTACACCAGCTCGTGGTAGTCCGAAGACTAGTATACCGTGTCGCTTCAGGATATTTATACCTATGTGATAGAAGAGCCCTTTCGGCTTATAACAAAAATATTTTCCCCAAATTTATGAGTATTAATTAAATAATATTCAATTATGTAACTTCAACGTCTAAAATTTCTAATTTACTTCGTATAAAGTTTAAATGATCTTCAGCCAAGGGCTTAGTGAAGATGTCAGCTAGTTGATGTTCAGTGTGAACAAATTCTAAGTTAATATATCCCTATAAAATGCGATCTCTAAGAAAATAATGTCTAATTTCTATGTGTTTAGTGTGAGAGTGACATCGGATTCTTCGTGAGATTAATGGAACTAATGTTATCACAGTAAATAGGGATGTGATGAAATGATAGCTGATTGTCTTCCATGGTTTGCTTTATCGACAAAATTTGTGCACAACAACGTCCTGCAGCTATAAATTCAGCCTCAGTTGTTGATAATGCAACAAAATTTTGTTTCTTAGAAAACCAGGAGACTAAGGACTTACCTAGAAAATGATATGTGTTGCTGGTACATTTACGATCGACTTTGCATCCGACAAAATCCGCATCCGAGTAACCTATCAGGTCAAATGAATCAGTTTTAGGATACCAAAGACCAGTCGTCAAAGTTCCTTTAAGTTATTGCTGGATACGCTTAACGGCGCTCACATGTGATTCTTTAGGACAAGCCTGATATCGTGTACATAAGCATACAGAGAACATAATATCAGGTCGACTGGCAGTTAAGTACACTAAACTACCAATCATACTTCTGTATGTACGTATGTCAGTTAGTGTACCACTTTCATCTATATCAAGCTTTGTAGATGTTGCCATAGGTGTGCCAATTGGTTTAACGTTATCCATGTAAAATTTCTTTAGTAAATCTATTATATATTTTGCTTGATTAATGAATATCCCTTGTAAACTCTGCTTGCTTTGTAGTCCGAAGAAGAATGTTAGTTCTTCCATCATGCTTATTTCGAATCACTCTGCATACACTTAGCAAACTCGTTACATAGCATCTCATTAGTCGATCCAAAAATTATGTCATCTACGTATATTTGCACTAATAAAATATTTTTATCCAAAGATTTTATAAAAGGAGTTGAATCAACCTTCCCTTTTAAAAAACCATGTTCAAGCAAGAAGGAACTAAGGCACTCATACCTTGCACGAGGTGCTTGTTTGAGACCGTAGAGAGCCTTACGAAGCTTGAATACGTGATCAGAATTTTTGAAATCTTTGAAAGTAGGAGGTGGTTTTACAAAAGCTTCTTATTTTATAAAACCATTTAGAAAAGCACTTTTGACATCCATTTGAAAGAGTTTAAAACCATGAAAACTTGCAGAAGCACAAAGCATACAAATAGACTCTAGTATAGCAACTGGAGCATACGTCTCATCATAGTCAATGTTTTCTTCTTGATTATAGCCTTAAGCTACTAGACGTGCTTTATTGCGTGTGACTGAACCATTCTCATCTAATTTATTTCGGAACACCCATTTGGTACCAATGATCAGATGATCAATAGGTCTGGAAACTGTAGAAGCATGAAATAGCGTAGACATATCAAGAGCACAGATGACAATACTTGCTACACAAGACTTCACAAACGTGCAGGTACCCCAAAAGTGCAGACAATAGGCAAAAGCCCCAACGAGACGTACCAAGAGGGTACATAAAGAATACTTTATTAAAATCATATCTACAAAGATCTATTATAGATTCTTCATGATTATATATAAAGACTAGAAACATCTAAAGTCTACAAGTGGGCAATCTTCTTCGCAAATGCGCAGCCCCTAGATGCGCAGCCTGTCAAGAGCGAATCACTTCCTCGTTAGAGCAAACCACTTCCTAACCAGGCATAGAGGAACTCCAATATGGTAAATGAAGCAGCCATTGGCCCGAGCCAGAATGTAGCTCATGCTTGCCACACTACTGCGGCTTTTGAGCAGGGCAGAGCACAACCTGTGGCTCTTCAGATTGATAATTAATCCAAACATGGAAGCTTGGATCTTGAAGACCTCTAAGATGTTGTTTAGGTTCGAACTCCTTATGCCAAATGATCAAGTGCATTTCAAAACTCATCCGCAGTTCTTCTACAACGAAATAACTTCTTTGAACGAAGGGATCCACAACCAACAGTCGACTTGTGCAAGGCCAATGGCCATTCGAAGCTAAGTCAGGATCGAGCATGATGGTGGGAATGCTAAGAGACAGTGGATGTAACCTTCAAAAAAGCTTTCCTTTATATAGGCTGAGTGCGGTCCAACCCACATGCCACATAGCCGTCGGTCAAAGACCCCCAAATTAATATGATGAACCTAAGACTCAGCACAATGAATCTCATTAATATGTTCATTTGACTGAATCCTAAGCCATGAACTTCTTGAATTCCCTAAATGTTGGCGGCAATTAAAGAAGAGGATGACTGACTCATCCGTTAAAAGAGCAGTCATTAAATCGCTCTTATGACTTCGATAGAAACTAGATCCTTCGATTCAGAAGCACATCCACTTCAGTTCGACTCAGAAGCGTAACCACTTCAGTTCGACTCAGAAGTACAGCCACTTCGGTTTGACTCAAAAGCACAACTCCCTGCTTCAATCCAGAAGTGTAGCTCCTTCCATCCCACCCAGAAGCGCAGCCCTATCAATTGCTCATTCAGCTGATACTTTGTTGCCTTAAGCACAGTCTTATTTTTGCCCCAAAGCACAGTGACTCCGTCGTCTTCGAAACACAGTCTACTCGTCGCCCCAAAGCACAATGACTCCATCGTCTTCGAAATACAGTCTACTCGTCACCCAAAAGTATAGTAACTCCATCGTCTTCAAAACACAGTCTACTCGTCGCCCCAAAGCACAGTGACTCAGTCGTCTTGGAAATATAGTCTACTCGTTGTCCTAAAGTACAGTGACTCCATCATCTTTGAAACACAGTCTACTCGTCATCCCAAAGAGCAGTGACTCCGTCATCTTCGAAACATAGTCTACTCATGGCCCAAAAGTGCAGTAGCTCCATCATTTTCAAAACACGGCCGACTCGTCGCTCATGAGGTGCAGTGGCATCCGAGCCTCACCAGAAGCATAGCTTGCGTAAAAGCGTAATCCTATGAGGTAGCATTATTCCACGTGGTAAGTCGCATATCTATATCTTTTCGGATATCACCCAATTAGTCACCGATCTTAAGATTGGACATAGTTTGATTCTATTGATAAGAGCAACATCCTATCGGTTTGTTTAAATCACAGATAAAGAATGAGCTTGTTCCTATGGACGTGGGCCATATCTAATTAGTTTGTTTAAACCAATGGCCCCTTAAGATAAGGATAAAATCCAACTTCAGGATATGATCAGAATCTACTCAGGATCATCCAATTAACATTAAACACATGACAGGTGCCGTTTATTTAGTTATGTTGATAACTTCCCAAGATCTTGATAAAAAAGAATCCCAGCATCCGCCACGTGTCAGCTCAGCAACAGCTCTCATCGTGTAACCTTAAGATTCTCTTATATCTCTACGTATAGTGTTCCTGCACAATCCTTATGCATATCGTATATGTGCTCCCATATAAATAAAAGGAGTTTTCCTTCGCAAAGAGGCTTCAAAATCTTTACAACTTTGACGTCCTCTTGATTGGCAACCCTAGAGTTCCAATCATAACAACAGAAAGCCAGAGCAAGTTCAACTCGTCATCAGATCGTCAACGGAGTAAAGGAGCTATTGTAGTACTCGATCTCCACCGTCACACTTACTCAGAAAACTTTGTACTTAGATCTCCTGTTTAGGAATCGATTGTACTCTTTATATGTCTAATATACAAAAAGTTCGTATAACCTTTTGTCATAGCAAATAAGATGGCGACTCTATTGGGAACATCCTTCTCCTCCAACGAGAAGGTAGTGACTCAATCTGATGACAACTTATTGAGATCTTCTCAGAAGATGTTGGTCGTATGTTTCGATTAACAAGCTTTCAAAGATCTCCTTTCTGAGGAGAAGTCGAGTCATTCGAAGCGGTTCATAAAACCGAAGAAGACTCGACGCACCTCGGTGTCAAAGGCGACGGCAATGAGCAGCAAGACGGAGGGGACTGCATTCCAGAACTCTTTGAATGACGAAGCCCTGAAGAAGATTTTGTTGCTGTTGACATGCCGCCTCGCTCAGTTCCTACTTCGGGAAAATGTAGCGAGGAGTACGACTCCCCTACGACGGGCTTGACAAAGGCACAATGCCGGAAGAAGTGCGCCGTAGTCCACCCATGGATGGAGGAGGCTGCGTAGATGAGAACTTCTATGTTTGACATAATTGCCTACCCATCAGGTAAGGCTATATTGGATTCTGAATGTTACGCACCTTCTAGGGGTAACATAAAGAAGTCCAAGGCGGTATGTGCCTTACACGGCCAAAGTGCTATGCCAACCACTCTATTAGACTCTAAATACTATGCACCTTTCTAGGGGTAGTAGAAAGAAATCCAAGGTAGCATGCGCTTCGTGCGATCAAAGTGCTATACCGACGGTAGACCAAAGGCCTGTATTGACAGTCAACGTGCAGCCAATGGAAAGCTATACAAAATTGGTCCGAGCGCTTCGATGTCGCAACTGGTAAAACCTTGCTGTCACTTGAGCACTCATGCACAAGATTCAAGCCAAAGGGTTCCTACTATCGAGATAGACTTGTGCGAACAGTATTCCTGTAAGCATGGAATGAGTCTACCTCATCAGCAACTCTCTAATCAGGACCTAAGTGACCACTCTGCCTATATAAGTGATGATTTCAGCTGCCCAGTAGAAGCCTTTTCAAAAACAAAAATATGACCACTCTGCCTAAAGAGAGATTCTACATCCTGTACCACTTGAGGTTGTTCTTTTTTACTGACTACATAAGTGATGATTTTACTAACCAAAATGCGGTAAGAAAAAGAATAACATTCAGAAACAGACAAATTCAGCAAAGAAGGGCAAGAGACCTCAAGGCGCGGTGAAAAAGCCGAAAGACAAATGTTTCAAGTGCAAAGGGTCAGGACATTAGAAGACTGATTGTCCACTTCTCAAACAAAGGAACAAAGAAGGTATATCTCATTTACTAGTAGTTAAAATATGTTTAGCGGTGTTATCTACCGGCACCTGGTGTGTAGATACAGAAGCCACTCATCATGTCTACAATACATTGCAGGGGTTCCAGGAAACCAGACGGCTCAGAGATGGAGAGATATGCTTGTTCTTGGGTGATGCTACAAAAGTAGCGGTCATTGTATTAGGAGATGTTACTTTATCTTTTGGTAGAAGTAAGTCTTTGACATTAAGAGATTGTCTTTTTGCACCTTCACTTAGACAGAATTTAGTTTCTGTTTCTATGTTAGTTAAGGATGGATATTCAGTTTATTTTAATGATAATATTGTTATTAGAAAGAATAAATATTTTATCTGTTCTGGTGTATTGGTTGATAATCTTTATGTCATTAATCCTATTTCGCCCACAATGCAACTTAAGGAAATGACTAATATGTCATCTAACTTAAATAAGATAAAAGAACATTCTTGTATGAACCAAACATATCTTTGGCACTTACGATTGGGGAATATTAACCTAAGAAGGATTCAAAGACTGGTTAAAGATGGACCTTTGAGTTCATTGGAAGTGGAGGCACAACCAGTCTGTGAATCCTGCTTGGAAGGTAAAATGACTAAAAGGCCTTTTACGGCAAAGGGGTATAGGGCCAAAGATGTGTTGGAATTGGTTCATTCTGATTTGTGTGGACCCATGACTATCCAAGTTAGAGGTGGCTTTGAATATTTTGTCACATTTATTGACGATTATTCAAGGTATGGATACATTTATTTGATGCACCGTAAGTCTGAGTGCTTTGAGAAATTCAAAGAGTACAAGACTGAAACAGAAAAACGTCGTGGAAAATGTATCAAGTCATTACGATTAGATCGTGGTGGCGTCTTTGGAGAGTTTAAGGATTATTTATCAGAGGCTAGGATTACATCCCAATTGAATGCACCTGGAACGCCCTAGTAGAATGGTGTAGCTGAAAGAAGGAGTAGAACTCTTATGGAGATGGTTAGATCAACGATGAGTTATTCAGATTTACCAGATTCATTTTGGGGATATGCCTTAGAGACTGCAGCTTATATTTTGAACTTGGTTCCTTCTAAGTCAGTACCTCTTACTCCTACAGAGCTGTGGATTGGGCGTAAGCCTAGTCTAAAACATGTTCGCATTTAGGGTAGTCCAGCACATGTGCTGAATGGAAAAGCAGATAAGTTGGAATCTCGTACAAAAGTATGCTTGTTTGTAAGCTATCCAAGAGGAACGAAAGGAGGTTTATTTTATAGTCCTAAGGATCAGAAGGTCATTGTTAGCACCAATGCCCGATTTTAGAGAAAGACTATGTGATGAACCATAAACCCACAAGTAGAGTTATTCTAGAAGAACTGAGAGATGAGATACCAAGTACTTCAGTACCAACAGTACAAGAAGATGAACCACAAATAACTGCATAACGTGTCACAAATGTTACACCACAATCGATAGTGCCTCGTCGTAGTGGGAGGGTTGTGACACAACCTGAAAGATATATGTTCTTGGGAGAGTCGTCAGACTTCGTCCCTGAGGAACAAGATTATGATCCCTGTATCTACAATGAAGCACTCTAAGATAAAGATGCAGAGTCTTGGCAAAAAGCAATGATATCTGAAATAGAATCTATGGATTCTAATCAGGTCTGGGAGCTTGTAGAACCACCCGTTGGTGTAAAAGCCATTGGATGCAAATGGATTTATAAGAAAAAAAAAGGATCAGTCGGTAATGTTGAAACCTTTAAAGCTCGACTTGTAGCAAAAGGTTTTACTCAAAGAGAGGGTATCGATTATGAGGAAACCTTTTTTCCAGTAGCTATGCTTAAGTTTATCCGGATTTTTTTATCTATTGCAGCTCATCTCGATTCTTAGATTTGGCAAATGGATGTGAAGACAACTTTCCTTAATAGAAGTTTTGAGGAAGACATCTATATGAAGCAACCAGACGGGTTCATTGAAAAGGGACAAGAGCATCTTGTTTGTAAGCTCAAGAAGTCCATTTATGGACTTAAGCAAGCTTCCAGATCTTGGAACATATGTTTTGATCAGGTGATAAAATCCTATGGATTTGATCAATGTCAGGATGAATCATGTGTATACAAAAAGTGTGACAGAAACGTGGTGGTGTTCCTAGTAATTTATGTGGATGACATCTTGCTCATTGAAAACAATATGAAGGTATTATCTGATGTAAGGTTATGGTTATCCAAGCAGTTTGATATGAAGGACTTGGGAGAAGTAGGTCACATCCTTAGGATCAGAGTTCTACGAGATCACAAGAAAAGGATGTTGGAGTTATCCCAAGCTTCCTATTTCGATACGGTACTAACTCGTTTTAGTATACAAAATTCTAAGAAAGGTTTCTTACCTTTTAGACATGGAATTGCTCTATCAAAGGAGCAGTGTCCGTGGACACCTAAAGAGATAGAGAACATGAAAGCAGTTCCTTATGCTTCAGCAGTAGGAAGCTTAATGTATGCAATGCTATGTACGAGACCAGATATCTGCTTTGCCGTAGACATGGTCGACAGATATCAGTCTAACCCAGGAAAAGAGTACTAGACTGCCGTAAAGCATATTTTGAAGTACCTGAATAGGACTAAAGAGTATATGCTAGTTTACCAGGCAGATAGTTTAGTTCCCTTGGGGTATACAGATCCTTGTTAGCAATCATCCGAATAAAATGCGTATTATATGCGAATTTTTTTCGTATCTTACATAGACGTATAATACTTACATACTTTTGAAAAATTCGGATTTGTACGCAAATTTTAAGCCTGTGGCATTTTAAACGCGTACCGTACGAATTTTTAAAAAATTTGGCCAAAAAAAAGTGACCAAGAAACCAAATAGTCTTGACTTTCTTGACTCTTGCGGCTATTAGATATTAAGACCGGCACAATTCTAAAAAATTGTCAAAAGAAAAGAAGAAAATGTCTCACAGTAACCAAAAAAAGAAACCCAAGTCTTTGGACATGTTGCTTGCAACAATCAAAGAAAAATCTTTCGTTTTTCCATCATCCAAGCTATTATTATTCTCACACTGAACCCTTGTTTATGAAGGAGTAGAGGTGGATGGGCCCTATATATATGCCGAATTTTTAGTACCGAATTGGTTCATATGAAACATACTAAACACGGATTAAATCTGATCCGAATATTTTTCGTTTGACGAATTTTTGACCGTATTTTACTTATATTATGCCGATTTACACTCATACTTTTCTCGTTCCGAATTTTTTCCGTTTGCCGAATTGCTAACAAGGATACAGACTCAGATTTTCAGTCAGATAGGGATTCCAGGAAATCTACCTCAGGTTATGTGTTTACTTTGGGAGGTAGAACCATTGTGTGGAGGAGTATCAAGCAAAAATGTATTGCTGATTCCACCATAGAAGCCGAGTATATGGTAGCCTTTGAGACAACCAAAGAAGCAGTTTGGCTCAGAAACTTTCTGTTGGACTTGGATGTAGTACCTAGTGTGCCTAAGTCTATTACACTTTATTGTGATAATAGTGGTGCAGTTGCAAACTCGAAGGAACCACGAGCCCATAAGACAGGTAAACACATTGAGCACAAGTACCACCTAATACGAGATTTCGTAAAGAAAGGAAAAGTTACTGTGATCAAGATAGCATCAGCCGACAACCTAGCTGATCCCTTTACAAAGATCTTACCAGCTAAGGCTTTTGATAGTCATGTTGAGGGAATGGGAGTCAGATGTGTAGCAGCATAACTTTAAGTATAAGTGGGAGATTTGTAACAGTATACTGAAAAGCAATGCTTTGAGTAGAAGTGGGAGATTGTTAGGGTTATATACTAAAAGCATCACTTTTGTAGTAACCTTATTTTCTTAAATTTTGAATGAGAATCATATGGACTAATGTTTACATATTATATTTGTTGCAAGTGTTAATGCAAATGTCTGATATTCTATATTGTAGATAATATGGTGTGTGGTGTCACACAGAAGGTCTTATTATCAGTTTCCTATGGAGTATATAAATAGTTCACAACCTAGATGGACTTGGACAATCTATTGGAAAGGTTGTAGTGTAATCTGGTATTAGTCTATCTTAACTATAGGTTTACACTAGTACACTTGAGGTTGTTCTCTTAATCCGAATATAATAACAGACATGTATATGTAGTGTACATTACTTTGACTCATGAAAGAGTAAGATTTATTATGGGTCAACAACCTCTATGAATTGGGTAATAACATTGTATGTATGATGGGTTGTTGATTATAAATGGAATCCATGTCCCGATACATCGGCTTGATGATGTTTCTTTAAGAAGCTCATAAGGATTGTCATATAAACCCTGCAGGTGGATTATATCCAATATGACAAATAAAGTTGAGCGGTACTACTTAAGGATAAAAGATGTCGAATCAATATAGTTGCCAGTAACTTAATTTGATCGACGAACATTCTGTAGAAGCATGGGAAAGAAACAAAAAAGTCCATACGGCTCAAAACAGAGGGAGTCTCATGCGGCTCAAAAGTCCCTTAGAAGCTTCATACGGCTGGAAAGCCCCCGATAGCTCCATGTGGCTCGTAAAAAGCCACGTGACCCTATGCGGTTCAAAAATAGGCCTCTACAGCTGGCCATAACTGCTCTGTGCAGCTGGCTCATTAAATGCTCTTACGCAATGCGGTAGCTCTGACACAAAAGATTGACAGCTCTGACGTAAAGGTAAAATGATGACTCTGACATAGTGACGTGGCCCTAGAGAGATGAGAAAAATCTTTATGGCTGGCACAATCCACCAATTCCAAAGCTCCTTATGCGGATCGCTTCAAAGACTTCCATACGGCTCAGTTATGGGGGCCGCCCTTATGCGGCTTGGTTGTGGGGGCCACCCTCATGCGGTTCAGTTGGGGGCCACCCTCTTGTGGCTCAGTTGGGGGCCACCCTTGTGCGGCTCGGTTGCGGGGGCCACCCTCATGCGTTTCAGTTGGGGGACCACCCTCATGCGGCTCAGTTGGAGGCCATCCTTATGTGGTTCAGTTGGAGGCCACCCTTATGCGGCTCAGTTGGAGGCTATCCTTATGCGGTTCAGTGGGAGGCCATCCTTATGCGGCTCGATTATGTGGCCACCCTCATGCGGCTCAGTTGGAGGCCATCCTCATACGGCTCGGTTGTGGTGCCACCTTCATGCGGCTCAGTTGTGAGGCCATCCTCATGCGGCTCGGTTGTGAGGCCACCCTCATGCGGCTCAATTAGCAGACCACACTCATGCGGCTCTGCCAGGATGCTCCGTTCATACGGCTCGCAGCATAGATGACAGTTGGGACACATAGCAGAAGATTGACTAAGATTTATCCACTCGGATTTAGCAACCAACAAATCATAACAATACAGATTTATTGCAATCGTAATAACTGCCCAGATCGATTTCCAACAAATAATACAGATTTATTACAATCAACATAAACAGCCCAGATTAATTTCCAACAAACAAGATCAAGGCTAATCTTAACCAGTCCCCAACCGCCCACTTTTCAAGATCAATTACTGTACACCCTACTTATCACAAAGCCCTATAAATAGAAGGGGATTATTTCTTTGTAAATACACACAGAGATATACGCACAGAGCCCGAGCAGAGAGACTAGCAACTCCCGCACACACAAAGAGCATTTCTTCGCCAGAGCAGAAGCTACGTCCGATCGTCCAAGGAGTAAGGCAGAGTTGATATCACTTTTCCGAGCCTCTGATGTCACCCTCCAAAAAAAACTAAACAATTGTACTTAGATTGCTTTTCCTAGGTTTTATTCCTAGGCTCTCTTTGTACGAGCGAGTTTGTATTGTGAATCAAAGTTCAGTCCTCCCAAAAAACTGTTCTGTTCTTTCGATAATCAATGGCAAACACGATGGCGACTCTGCTGGGGACGAACTTTTCTACTTCTGAGAAGTTGGTGACGCAATCGGACGCAGCCAAACTTGGCTCCACGCAACAGATGCAGGTCGTCCACTTTGAACAACAGGCATTTGAAGAAATGCTCTCCGACGGGAGCGCGGCCCGATCCAGAAGCAGGCCCGCAAGAAGAAGGCCCGCAGGGAGTGGAGGCCCAAGACTTTCGCTCCTTCCTAAGCTCTGGAAGAGGCGTTCTCTGCTGTCCAGGACGGCGAAGAAGACTCCCATGCGGCCCCACTTCAGGCCGCAGAGGACCCTGCTGTTCTCAAGTCCGGCAGAGGAAAGCCCTACGATGCTAGACTTGAGGAAGCAAATGGGGACTCTATGCGGTCCAGGAAGAAGCCGTATAAGGGTGTCGGCCGCATGAAGAAGGCTCATGCGGCCAACAAATTCCAGCTGCATGAAGGCTCATGCGGCCACTAAATCCAGCTGCATAAATATTCCTGTGGTAGCCAAATCCAGCCGCATGAATGTTAATGTGGCCACAAATGCCAGCCGCATGAATGCCCATGCTGCAGCCAAATCCAGCCGCGTGAATTCTTATGCGGCCACAAATGCTAGCTGCATGAATGCTGATGCGGCCATAAATGCCAGCCGCATGAATGCTCATACGGCCACCAATCCTAGCAGTAGACCATTTGCTCCATGCGGCTCAGGTTCTATCTTTGACCGCCTCTTATGCGGTCCTGATCTCGGATGTTCCAATTAGAATGAGCCAGACTCTGTACGGCACAATTTGGACTCTTCCTACTATGCACCTTTGGGTGCTAGAGGAAAGAAGTCTAGGGTAGCACGGGCTCGTCGAGCTCAGTCAGCTGTCCCAACCTCTGACCATCAGAGAGCTCCACTTACTGTTAAACGGGCCTCTGATGGAAAGTTGTACAGAACCGACCGTGTCCAGACCCGACGGCAAACAGACTGAGTGGTTTCCAAGAGTCTCCCAATCAGGGAGCAAATATGGTGCCAACACACTCGTGTGCTCGGGACTCCCGGGCCCACAAAATGAGTGACTTGCGTGATGTGATTCTTCACAAGCGCAAGGAAAGAGAAGAGAGCTTGGTGTACAGAGAGTCCTTTCATGGACATCACTGCACTCAAGTTATTGTCAACTGCTGCTACAGCAAGGCGACAGTACAAGAGGACCGACAGTACCGTCTTCCAATGACTACAGCGGCCAAGACCGATCCAGCAACAAAGCTCAGGAGACAAGGCGCTTCATGTTGCCTCTTGTAATTCTGCCCAGAAGATCCCTACCGACAAGGCGGGGAAGAAGATAAATGTTTTCAGCCCGACGATCTCAACTAGCATGGCCGAGAAACCCGCATCCAAGTGACTGTCCACGACCACCACAGGAGGAGTTTTTTAAGGCACCCGCTCAAAAACGAAATCTTCAACACTGGGGGATTCGTCAACTGTACCTCAGGGGGTAGCCGAAGCTGGAGGTAGCACTCCACGGAATATCCACGATAATTCGGTGTTCCAAGAAGATGAACCAGGGGAGACAGCTCCCCCAACAGATGCAACGGACCCAGATGTCTATGGGTCCCAAAATGAAGCAACCTCCGATGCATGGGGTAAAACTTCCTCCGAGTCCGAATTGGAGGCAAACATCCCCACGTACCCTGATGACTTCTCTCTACGAGGGTATGATTCGGAGAGTACGTCTTCTACCGTGCTTTACACCGTCCCTCGTGTAAGAACGACATTCATGACTGGGAATGATCAAGACGGTCCCAGCGATCGACAGCGCCTCGACACTCTTGAGGCCATACTTCACACCTTAGTGAAGTCGGTGGAAGAAATCAAGGCGGCCCTACCAACTCTTCAAGGAAGGACGCCTGATCAGACAAGTTTGGGTCCTACCGTCAATGCGGACTCGAACACAATTGCACCAACCCCGGGTGACAATCTGTCCGGAATGACGGCTCCCAGTACTGCAGATGAGGCTAGGGAGGCAAGGAGAGAAGTACAGGAGCTCCGTGCGATGTTCCACGTACGAGAATACTCTCAGGACTTGAAGATACGACAACCGTACCCCGCTGCTTGGAGGGATGTCCCCTTTCCTCCGCGGTACAAGCCGTTCAACATCAACCCCTACGACGGGAAGACCTCTGTAAGCCGGTACATAACCTACTTCGAGGTCACAACAGACCACTTGCTGCACGACGATGCAATCCTCACATGATTGTTCGTCGGGGCATTGGAGGGGGTAGCATTTAATTGGTACCGTAATCTGCTGGACAACTGCATCCATTCCTTCGCCGGCTTCAAAAACATGTTCCTTGAAAGGTTCTATGAGGTAGGACAAGATGTGACAATGTCCACCCTCATGGACGTTGTTCAAGGTGAGAAGGAGCTGACGAGGAACTACATTGAGCGGTTTCGCCAAACCACGATGAAATTGCCCTCTGGCAATCTAGATTCTTCCTTAATTGAAATCTGCCAAAAGCGGCTGCTTCCCACGATCAGCCTCTAGATGGGCGAAAGTTAGTTCAAGGTGTAACACCCAGTTTTCTGAAATTGGGGATTTTTGAAAATTTATTATTTTTATTATTTATTAAGTGGTATTTTAGTCATGGTATGATTTTCTGGTGATTTTAGTTAAGTTAAACCATTTCTAAAGTCATGCTAAGTCATGACTTATGACTTTGTGATTTTGGTTAGTATAACTTAGTGTAAACCCAAGTTTTCTCTAACCTAGAGACTAACCATGATCATGTGAGCTTAGCCATAGGCTTAGAACACCAAATTAGTTATTTTTGGCCAAAAGGGTATTTTGGTAATTTTTTAGGAATTATTTGGAATTATTTGTATTTATGTGTTTTTATTATTGGTTAGTGTCATGAGAGCCCCTAACCAAGTTTAGCCTAATCTAGAGGTTAGTTACTGACCTAGAAGCTATAGGATAGATATTTGGTCATGGGATAAAGTGAGATAAATATCTAATTTACCTTTAAGGATATTTTCCTTAAACCACTCCAAATATTAAGACCCTTTACCCAAAGTCCAAGCCTTAGCCATGAAGGAAGGGCTAGGACACCCCCCCATGCCATGGCCGGCCATAGGGCACCCCCCTAGCAGGCCACACTTCTATATAATCCTATTGTATGAGTTCATGGAAAATCTACATGAATTTTAATCTCACAAAATTCCCATTTCTTCAAACCTACACCATTTGAGCAATATAGATCCAAATTCACTCTAGTCTTTTGTATTGGGACCCTACAACATCAAGGGTACTCAGGGAGGATAGCAATCAAGAATTTGGAGGCTTTGGACATCATCAAGTTGAAGGAAGCACACCCCCCTTTTTTCTTTGATTTTCATTGGATTGCACCAATAGGTAAATTCCCTCAAACTTAGTTAAAATCCTGTTTTTTCTTCATGAATGCATTCTTATAGGACTAACATAGCTGTAGGACAAATTTGGTGGAAATTAGAAGTGGTTTGGTGTCCGTGTCGGACACGTATCATAGGGTAGAAACCCTTGTTTGTTGAAATACCACATAGGATTGGTTTTTATGTTTTTCTAAAACAAATTACACTTTTGTGAAGCCCTAGACTTGATGATCACGAACCAACTTGACTGAGCACATTTTCATGCTGTGTCCGTGTCCAAATTGGACACGAACCCACTGTACGAGCACGCGCGTGCGTGTCCGGCTACCCCACCCCTCGTACTCACTGCACAGTGCACTAGGACACGAGATATTTGACTTGGACACGGGGGCAATGTCTGCGAACATGCCCCCAAAATTTGGTATCGCCTCGTGTCGTGTCGAGTGAGAAATCTCACTCGTACTGGACACGGGCTGTCAGCACACACGCGCGCGGGGGCGACTTTGAGCGTGTCGTGTCGTATGGACACGACACTAGAGTGTCTCGTAGTGACATGGGCGTGTAGACCTATTTGTGGCATACACGAGGACACGAATACGAGACGTGTCGTGTCCTGTATCGCGAGCACGAGGCGTGTGACAGCGTGCACGACGCTATCGAAACACGCGTGTATCTGTCGTGTTTTCACGACTGATACGGTGTTCGTTCTGTGTCCACGAGTGTCATGGACACGTGTCAGGGTGTGGAATGTGTAGCCTTACGTGTGGGCTACATGTATGCACGACCACGAGTCGTGTCGTGTCTCGTGGTGTGTCTACGAGACACGTGAACACGTGCACGACGCTGTACACTGTGTTCGTGTATCAGTGCTTACCCGTGTGATGATTTCGTGTGATTGGACACGTAAAACCGTGTCGTGGTGTCGTGTCAGGTACCTAGCTTGGTTTTGTATAAGAAATCGAGTTACCTAGTGTATGTATGGGGCACCAGTTACCAACCCATAGTTACGAGCCATAGCTTGGTTTCGTATGAGAAATCGAGTTACCTAGTGTTCGAGTGCACAGTGCACTGTTTCCTGTTTTTGGGATATTTTCCAGTTTTTGAAAATGGATTTCAAACCCAAATTTGATATGTTTTATACATTGTATTAGTGTATTTTAGTATGTATATATGTAGTATATATGTATGTGTGAGTATGGGTGAATTATGGAGGTATTTGGTAGTGTATATAGGGAGTTGTGTGTATATACATATATATGTATATATGTTACTGTGTGTGTGTGTTTGGGACTGAATTTGTGGTTCCAGAAATCTGGGAACCCATCCCCTACTGTCGTGTGTTCTGTCCCCCCCTCTCTCTCACTGTCCTCTTCATTCTCTCTCTCTTACTCTAAGTCTCTCTCTCTCTCTTATCTATATATATAGGTGATATATATATATAGGTTGATAGGTTGATATATAAAAAAAAAAATATATATATATATATATGTATGTATATATAAATGATATATATACATTTGTATTAGGTCTTTTTATGTCAATATATAGATATATGTGAGTGGGGGGTTTGTAGTATATTTAGTATTCATATATTGGTATATAGGTAGTGGATACTTGGGTATATGCATATATGTAGATATATGTTTATATGTATGACTTCTAGTTATAGGTTATATGGAAACCCTATGACTAGCCTATGGCCAAGAGTATTAGCCTATGGCTTGGGGCTAGCCCTAATGGCCCAAAACCCAACTTGTTGACCCTTGTTGACTAAGGGTTGACCAAAGTCAATCTTAGGTCAAAGTGACCTAGTTCACCTAGAATTGACTAGGAATGACCTAAAACAACTAGTTTGACTAGTTTGACTAAAACCCTAACTAGTGTTTGACTAGTTGACTTAAGGTTGACCATTGTTGACCATGGTTGACTATAGTCAACTATTGGTCAAACCATGACCTAATTGACCTAAAAATGACTAGTTCAACTAGTCTGACCATATTGACTTAATTACCTTATTAACTAGTCTTTGTTGACCTAATTACCTGACTGACTAGTCTTTGTTTGACCAATACCTTAGTTGGTCTAAGTTTGACTTAGACTTGACCCAGATTGATCATGTTGACTAGTATTTGACTAGTTTGATTAGAGTGTTGACCAGGAGTTGATTTTAATCTAGATTTAACTAATCTTGACTTGTTTGACCTTGTTTGACTTTATTTGACTTAGTTTGATTTCCTGTGATCTAGTATGACTTCCTGTGACCTAGTTGACTATTAGAGTTGACCAAGAGTTGACTTCTGACCAGATTGACCTAGAATTATGTAGTATGCATTGTATACTTTATTTTTACCATTGTGGATACATTATGACTTGTATTGCTCTGATTAGGAGCCATACACCTCTCCTCAGACAGTATATCCTCTTCAGACATTCAGTTACCAGGCGAGTACATTCTCTGACCGTTTCATACTTGTTCAGGCTTTACATCTCGCTCTAGATTACTTTACTTGATGTTGTCACGTTGGTAACACGGATTGGTACTATATGGATCTTTACATGAGATGTTATCCCCCTCGGGAGCATCGGGTACTTCATGTTATATGTGTTTCACTATCATCATGTACTCCTATGCTTCCATCATTCATGTGCACTCATGTGATCATGTACTCTCATGTTTACTGAGCCCTCATGTATACTATCATGTGCACCCTTTCATGGGCCCCATGTTATGTCATGTATAATAACGTAACTTGTATAGATCCTTGTGTATTGATTGAGGAAACGGGGGAGTAGAAGTGGACATATGAATAATTCTAAAGTAGTCATGTACAAACTCAGTAGTGTAATCATGTATAAATTCTAGCCATTCACATGCCTATCTTGTGCTCTACATCACTAGTCACTTACAGTTCTCTATATACAGTAGATATTTCATTACAGCTATCTCTTTTACAGCGTATATTTCCTTTCAGCAGTTCATGTATCTTACTCTATTGCCTGTATCGTATTTTCTAACCTGATATGAACTGTGTGAGATGTATTGTGCTCGTTTCTGTCCTGACTGGACCTGTTGAAAATATTACAGAGGATGAGGATGAGGCCCTGATGACTACCTATATGGAGTGGGACTAGATGATACTTATGTTGTGGACCCTCAGCAGGATCCACCTGCAGCTGAGGATGTTGTTCCAGTAGTCTAGACCAGTTTAGTCTAGGCAGTCTTTTCTATATTTACATTTTGTCTCACATTCTGAGTTGTATTTTGAGATGTGGAGATGTATAGACTCTTAAACTTATTGTATTATGAGTTGACATTCTGGTGTTATGTTATCCTAGACACTTGGACATTTTCATATATTCTACTGTTCTCTTTGAGTTACTGTCTATCTATCTATCTTTCATTCTTCTACCCTAGATGTGATTGAGATGTATATGGTTATGTCACCTCCATTCGGAGAGTATAAACTGTACAAGTACTTTTATATTGTTAGATGATTGACCTAGGACAGCGTTCTACCGTCGACACTGCGGCGTAGGCTGGGCGTTGTTACTTTCTCGTACCCTAACAGTGGGTGCAGGTCGTGACACGTTTTTAGTGGTGGCCCATGCAGGACGAGTTTATGTAGTGGTATTCGAACTAGAGTATCACTACAGCCTGCGATAGGATTTGAGGAATAGGCTTAGTGAGAGAGGATACTCAATCACTGTTAGGATACTTTGAGAGATTCCTGGGATGACCCTTGAGAATTTTATTTGAAATTTCGATTTAAACTCCTTTTCCCTTGATTGAATTTGATTTTAGAGGATTCACTGTAGAACTTTGAATCCTGGTGTTAGCTGATGATTTTGAAATATTTTTTTTGTAGTTGTTGATTTTAATTTCTTAGAGTTAGATTAATATCTTTTATTTTAAGGTACTCAATCACATTTATGAGAAAACTCTTATCTGTTTCTTGCCATCTTATCCTCTTGCTAATTGCTTTTCATTGAAATGAACTGTCCCCTCTATTTTTGCATCTTGCTCAGCTTCTTCTACCAATCTATGTGATTGTATCCCAAACCTGACTTACTCGACATTTCCTCGAATCAAGACTTATTGAGACCTTCTAACCTTGACCTATGATTTGATCGAACCCTAACTATATTCATCTAGTAGCCTATCTATCCCTAAGACTGTGTTCCTAAATTATTTACTGGATTCCTAATTAATTTTATTCCATGGGTTAATTTAATCTTCTTCAATTTTTGCATCAATTTGTCACGTCTTGAACTCCCACTTTCTATTCTAGATCATTGGACATCCTTTACCGTGACTTAGACATTCGAAGTATAATACTAGCTGTTACCTTCCAACAAACTTCACATGTAAGACCAAGACTAGCCTACCTTCATGTAAGTATTCCATGTCCTACTAAAACTCGTCTCCTTGTACTCTATTTTCTTGATATGATTTTCTGGTCAAATGGCTAACTATAACCTCTACCATGATACTAAATTAATTCTTATTTCAATTAGAGATCCACCTTGGCTCAATTCTTTCGACCTGGCATGTGATGGTGTTCTGCTTGAACCCTTAAATACTTGACCTTGTACCTTACCTTGAATACTTGACCCGATTGGTTAAGGATCTTGGACTATGTATCTTCTTTCATCATTTCCACCCTTACTTATATCTTATGCTATAAATTTATCCTTAAGTTTTACAAGCTTATCCTTTTCGAGCTTGATCATGATATATTTTATTGGGTGTACACCCACTAACATATTATCTAATCAGAACCGGCGCATGATGGTCTGATCAACCTATTGCGTTTTGGTTTGCTTTTTCATATATTAATCTACGTGGATCGAGACAGTTAAACTTGTCCTAGAATCTTATCCGCAACAGCCTTGACAATTCTCCTTGGAATTATTTTATCGCCTATGAACCTCGTATTCGTATCCAGTTGGATTAAATTTAATCATGACCTGGATCTTCATCATTGGATGCTCGTGCTCATACTTGATTTCATTGACTTCCCATCTTGCCCAATCTCAATTATCCTGAAATTGATCAACTTAGATCGTGTCAAGACTAAAATCTATTTGTGATTGTTGTGCCTAAATTTTCAATTTTCTCTTTATGGAATAGTAACTTTTAATGATTCTCATTTGCTTGTTAATGACCAATTTTCATATAGGATGGTAGACGGTCCTATAGCCTTGATGATTGTCGTTCCCTTACCTTTCCAATTAGGACACCTTAGATTGCTTGTACGTTTTGATACCATAGGACAGTATTGATCTAGAATGACTAGTGCACCTAGATGAGACCACAGACTGTCCCACTTAAACCTGTCCTTTATACTAATATTTCATCACGATTTTTGGTTCAATTTAGGCCATAGACCTTTCCCACTCTAAATTATGATCATCGTAGGCACGTTACCGTGACTTTTAGATTTGGAGCACAAGACTAGTTATTTTCTCAAAACTAATTTCACATACGTAACCTAGACGTGACATACTACACCCATGACCTTAGTGTCCCACTCAGGCATACCATCGTGTGCTTCATTTGCTTAGTACGATTTTCCTGACCCGAGGCTCCATCCTGATTCACCCCATGGAGTTACTTTTGATTTCGATTTGGATTAAGAACACCTTATGACCTAAAACTGCCAGCCAATTTTTGGACATGACCCAGTATAGGTCTACTACCCATATTTTGCTTATTTGACCTTGTATGTTGCTAGGTAGTAGCTTCGACCCTGATTGTTGGGGGTTTGACCTAGGAGGAGTACGACCATCTAAATTTCGAGGACGAAATTATTTTAAGGTGGGTAGACTTGTAACACCCAGTTTTCTGAAATTGGAGATTTTTGAAAATTTATTATTTTTATTATTTATTAAGTGGTATTTTAGTCATGGTATGATTTTCTGGTGATTTTAGTTAAGTTAAACCATTTCTAAAGTCATGCTAAGTCATGACTTATGACTTTGTGATTTTGGTTAGTATAACTTAGTGTAAACCCTAGTTTTCTCTAACCTAGAGACTAACCACGATCATGTGAGCTTAGCCATAGGCTTAGAACACCAAATTAGTAATTTTTGGCCAAAAGGGTATTTTGGTAATTTTTTAGGAATTATTTGGAATTATTTGTATTTATGTGTTTTTATTATTGGTTAGTGTCATGAGAGCCCCTAACCAAGTTTAGCCTAATCTAGAGGTTAGTTACTAACCTAGAAGCTATAGGATAGATATTTGGTCATGGGATAAAGTGAGATAAATATCTAATTTACCTTTAAGGATATTTTCCTTAAACCACTCCAAATATCAAGACCCTTTACCCAAAGTCCAAGCCTTAGCCATGAAGGAAGGGCTAGGACACCCCCCCCCATGCCATGGCCGGCCAGAGGGCACCCCCCTAGCAGCCCACACTTCTATATAATCCCATTGTATGAGTTCATAGAAAATCTACATGAATTTTAATCTCACAAAATTCCCATTTCTTCAAACCTACACCATTTGAGCAATATAGATCCAAATTCACTCTAGTCTTTTGCATTGGGACCCTACAACATCAAGGGTACTCAGGGAGGATAGCAATCAAGAATTTGGAGGCTTTGGACATCATCAAGATGAAGGAAGCACACCCCCCTTTTTTTTTGATTTTCATTGGATTGCACCAATAGGTAAATTCCCTCAAACTTAGTTAAAATCCTGTTTTTTCTTCATGAATGCATTCATATAGGACTACCATAGCTGTAGGACAAATTTGGTGGAAATTAGAAGTGGTTTGGTGTCCGTATCGGACACGTATCATAGGGTAGAAACTCTTGTTTGTTGAAATGCCACATAGGATTGGTTTTTATGTTTTTCCAAAACAAATTACACTTTTGTGAAGCCCTAGACTTGCTGATCACGAACCAACTTGACTGAGCACGTTTTCGTGCTGTGTCCGTGTCCAAATTGGACACGAACCCACAGCACGAGCACGCGCGTGCGTGTCCTGCTACCCCACCCCTCGTACTCACTGCACAGTGCACTAGGACACGAGATATTTGACTTGGACACGGGGCAATGTCTGCGAACATGCCCCCAAAATTTGGTGTCGCCTCGTGTCGTGTCGAGTGAGAAATCTCACTCGCACTGGACACGGGCTGTCAGCGCACACGCACGCGGGGGCGACTTTGAGCGTGTCGTGTCGCATGGACACGACACTAGAGTGTCTCGTAGTGACACGGGCGTGTAGCCCTATTCGTGGCGTACACGAGGATACGAACACGCGACGTGTCGTGTCCTGTGTCGCGAGCACGAGGCGTGTGACAGCGTGCACGACGCTGTCGAAACACGCGTGTATCAGTCGTGTTTTCACGACTGATACAGTGTTCGTTCTGTGTCCACGAGTGTCGTGGACACGTGTCAGGGTGTGGAACGTATAGCCCTACGTGTGGGCTATATGTATGCATGACCACGAGTCGTGTCGTATCTCGTGGTGTGTCCACGAGACACGTGAACACGTGCACGACGCTGTGCACTGTGTTCGTGTATCAGAGCTTACCCGTGTGATGATTTCGTATGATTGGACACGTGAAACCGTGTCGTGGTATCGTGTCAGGTACCTAGGACACTAGTTTATGTATGGGGCACCAGTTACCAACCTATAGTTACGAGCCATAGCTTGGTTTCGTGTGAGAAATCGAGTTACCTAGTGTTCGAGTGCACAGTGCACTGTTTCCTATTTTTGGAATATTTTCCAGTTTTTGAAAATGGATTTCAAACCCAAATTTGATATGTTTTATACATTGTATTAGTGTATTTTAGTATGTATATATGTAGTATATATGTATGTGTGAGTGTGGGTGAATTTTGGGGGTATTTGGTAGTGTATATAGGGAGTTGTGTGTATATACATATATATGTATATATGTTACTGTGTGTGTGTGTGTTTGGGACTGAATTTGTGGTTCCAGAAATCTGGGAACCCATCCCCTACTGTCGTGTGTTCTGTCTCCCCCTCTCTCTCACTGTCCTCTTCATTCTCTCTCTCTTACTCTAAGTCTCTCTCTCTCTTATCTATATATATAGGTGATATATATATACGTTGATAGGTTGATATATATATATAGATATATATATATATATGTATGTATATATAAATGATATATATACATTTGTATTAGGTCTCTTTATGTCAATATATAGATATATGTGAGTGGGGGGTTTGTAGTATATTTAGTATTCATATATTGGTATATAGGTAGTGGATACTTGGGTATATCCATATATGTAGATATATGTTTATATGTATGACTTCTAGTTATAGGTTATATAGAAACCCTATGACTAGCCTATGGCCAAGAGTATTAGCCTATGGCTTGGGGCTAGCCCTAATGGCCCAAAACCCAACTTGTTGACCCTTGTTGACTAAGGGTTGACCAAAGTCAATCTTAGGTCAAAGTGACCTAGTTCACCTAGAATTGACTAGGAATGACCTAAAACAACTAGTTTGACTAGTTTGACTAAAACCCTAACTAGTGTTTGACTAGTTGACTTAAGGTTGACCATTGTTGACCATGGTTGACTAAAGTCAACTATTGGTCAAACCATGACCGAATTGACCTAAAAATGACTAGTTCAACTAGTCTGACCATATTGACTTAATCACCTTATTGACTAGTCTTTGTTGACCTAATTACCTGACTGACTAGTCTTTGTTTGACCAATACCTTAGTTGGTCTAAGTTTGACTTAGACTTGACCCAGATTGAGCATGTTGACTAGTATTTGACTAGTTTGATTAGAGTGTTGACCAGGAGTTGACTTTAATCAAGATTTAACTAATCTTGACTTGTTTGACCTTGTTTGACTTTATTTGACTTAGTTTGATTTCCTGTGATCTAGTATGACTTCCTGTGACCTAGTTGACTATTAGAGTTGACCAAGAGTTGACTTCTGACCAGATTGACCTAGAATCATGTAGTATGCATTGTATACTTTATTTTTACCATTGTGGATACATTGTGACTTGTATTGCTCTGATTAGGAGCCATACATCTCTCCTCAGACAGTATATCCTCTTCAGACATTCAGTTACCAGGCGAGTACATTCTCTGACCGTTTCATACTTGTTCAGGCTTTACTTCTCGTTCTAGATTACTTTACTTGATGCTGTCACTTTGGTAACACGGATTGGTACTATATGGATCTTTACATGAGATGTTATCCCCCTCGGAAGCATCGGGTACTTCATGTTATGTGTGTTTCACTATCATCATGTACTCCTATGCTTCCATCATTCATGTGCACTCATGTGATCATGTACTCTCATGTTTACTGAGCCCTTATGTATACTATCATGTGCACCCTTTCATGGGCCCCATGTGATATCATGTATAATAACGTAACTTGTATAGATCCTTGTGTATTGATTGGTGAAACGGGGGAGTAGAAGTGGACATGTGAATAATTCTAAAGTAGTCATGTACAAACTCAGTAGTGTAATCATGTATAAATTCTAGCCATTCATATGCCTATCTTGTGCTCTACATCACTAGTCACTTATAGTTCTCTATATACAGTAGATATTTCATTACAGCTATCTCTTTTACAACGTATATTTCCTTTCAGCAGTTCATGTATCTTACTCTATTGCCTGTATCGTATTTCCTAACCTGATATAAACTGCGTGAGATGCATTGTGCTCGTTCCTGTTCTGACTGGACCTGTTGAAAATATTACAGAGGATGAGGATGAGGCCCTGGTGACTACCTATATGGAGCGGGACTAGATGATACTTATGTTGTGGACCCTCAGCAGGATCCACCTGCAGCTGAGGATGTTGTTCCAGTAGTCTAGACCAGTTTAGTCTAGGCAGTCTTTTCTATATTTATATTTTGTCTCACATTCTGAGTTGTATTTTGAGATGTGGAGATGTATAGACTCTTAGACTTATTGTATTATGAGTTGACATTCTGGTGTTATGTTATCCTAGACACTTGGACATTTTCATCTATTCTACTGTTCTCTTTGAGTTACTGTCTATCTATCTATCTTTCATTCTTCTACCCTAGATGTGATTGAGATGTATATGGTTATGTCACCTCCATTCGGAGAGTATAAACTGTACAGGTACTTTTATATTGTTAGATGATTGACCTAGGACAGCGTTCTACCGCCGACACTGCGGCATAGGCTGGGCGTTGTTACGTTCTCGTACCCTAACAGTGGGTGCGGATCGTGACACAAGGACTGGAAGATTTTTATCATCAGCGCCACTAGCGCAGAAGACAAGTTGAAGAAAGCTCGCCAACTGGGATTGCACATCTCGGAAGGAGAGGACAAGGGCAAATGCCCTAATACCAACAACAACAACGGTGGTAATTTCTCCAACAACCGAGACAACAAGGGCAAACAGGCTATGGTGGCTGACACAGCCCTGAAGCTCGAACCGAAGCCGGCAGAGAAGCAGTGGCCGCAGATGACTTACTCCTTTGAAGACAGCCATGTCAAGCCCATCCTTGACATGCTCATACAAGGAGATCGAATTCAGCTCCCTCCTCCATGGCGTGAACCTCGTCCTGCAGAGATAGAGAGCCCCAAGTACTGCCACTACCATCGCTATGTCCACCATGCAACTCAAGACTGCTTCCAACTGAAGCGGTACATCCAAAACCTCATCGATTCCAAGGCCCTGGCCATTGATTTCGAGGAGGTGATGGTTGCTGCTAACATGGTGTCAGTCCAATTCGGCAGCTTCCCTCCGACAAAGACTCAAGATGGAGTAGTACCCATCCCTAGGGCAAAGATGGAGGTCGCTAATCTTCCACCTCCCCGAGACCAGGCTGTTGGTCTAGTGCCTCTCACCACATCACGAGGGAAGGTCATGTGGGTCCATCCGGACCTGGTACCTGAAGTGACTCAGTCCGCACCACCCTCCACCGGTAAGAAAAAGGGTGGGAAAGTCAAGTCCTGTCGCACAATCTCGACAGATGTCGAAAAAGCTTCGGCTGTCGTCACCCGGTCTGGTGCACAATCCTAACCTATACCGGGTAACTCGGCTGAAGAACGCCAGCCGGCTGCTGTTGATACTCCAGGACCTTCTCAGCCTCTGTCGACCGAGAAGACGAAGCCAAAGGAGGCCCACTTTGACAAGCCGCTCCGAAAAGACGCACCATATGGGTTGGAAAGGCCCTACAATTTTGACATTCTTGTACAATTGGCCAACATACCGGCCAAATTGTCATTATATGAGCACCTGAGGCTCTCCAAAGATGTTCGTATCGTACTGAGCGAGGCACTCCAGAATGCGGACGTATACCTGGCTCAGGTCAATCTTACCGGGAAGAGCTCGCCGGCGGATCTCCAAGATAGCGCTTGCACATGAGCCATGCCTAACATTGTGTTCACTCCGCAGGACATGTTTATCAAAACCAACATGCACGATCGCCCTCTGTATTATACTGGATATGTCGGCGACATCAAGGTGGATCGTATACAGATTGATCCCGGTTCTTCGATAAGCATTATCTTGAAGAGCTTGCTTCATCATCTGTGCATCCCTATGCATCGGCTGACTTCTACCAGCACCGCCATCAGCGGCTTCAATTCCGGAAGAAGCTATCCCATCGGAAAGATTCGTCTGAAGTGCCAAATTGGTGACCTTCAGTCAGAAGTAACCTGCTATGTCATCAACGCAGACACATCCTACAATATTCTTCTGGGGCGTCTGTGGATATACGATTATATGATCGTGCCTTCTACATTATACCAGTGCTTCAAGTACGTCGACAAGCACAGCTTTGTGAGGACAGAATTTACAGACATCGATCCCTTCAAAGGGGTCGAATCCTATTATTCGGATTCTTGCTTGTACGAGAAATCCAAGAGGCACTTGATCAACGATGATGTTTAAGAGCAGACGGAGGCTATTGTGGGGTCGGAGGAACCTTTGAGGATCCATCTCCAGTCCCGCAGACCAGGAAAGACTGCACCTCTGATAGCCACTCTGCGTAGAGAAACAATGAGTCTCCCGGTGCTTACTGCACAAAAAGAGCAGATGATAATCTGACTGCCAAGGTCTGGCCAAGCGTCGAGACCCACTACGGAGCCACTGACAATCAGGCTGCCGAAAGTTGGCCAGTAATAAATAGATGAGCTCAATCCCTCTATCAAGCCGATGACGATTCGTCTTTCTAAAATGAGTCGACAGCCGAGCACTAAGCCAGGGACTGCTAGCGAGCCAACAACTCCCCACCCAGTACCGAACACCAAACTGGGGGTCGCTAGTGCGCCAATGACTCCATTTTCTGCTCCACCAGTGGAGCCCCTGATGATTAAGCTGCCCAGGTCATCCTCCCAGTCTTCATTGACACAAGGGGTCGCCGAAGAAGAGTTAGAGCTGGCCAAGTATGTGGCTGCTCACACTGATGTTTCGTCCGCAGATGATGTAATTCCACCAAAAAAGATACCTTACTTCATCAATAAAGGGCTATCTTTGAACTACTTTGAGCTTAATAAGTTTGTACAATATATGCTATGGAACACGGTATAGGCACCCACCTACACACACAGGTGAAAAATGATCCACCGCAAACCAACTTACTCCCATGGAAGATGCTTGCTTCATAGTCGAGGGAGAGGATCATCCAATCATCTTCGGCCGGAAGAATGATCCACAGCCCTTCAGGATAGAAGAAGTTGATCTCGAACCTGATACCGGGAGACTGCCCCTTTATCTGTATATATCTCCCGATCCAAGTACCTCATACAAAAATAGGGGTATGATCTGGAGACTACGCCAAGCTTAAACTACGGCACTGGTCGACGGTTACCTTTGAAGTTGCCAGTCCCGGCTGGGAAACCACGAGATTATTACAACAAGACCAGATATGGGCTAGGTTATGTTACACCTGCAATAACTCCTGAAAGCTCAGATAAGGAATGTGACTGGCATTCACATTCAACTGGATCATCAACTTCTGATTCGGATGTCAGTATTAGGGACGTATTCAGGCAAGCTCTGTCTGTCAATATGGCATTTGCTGATGCCTACGAAAAAGACGAAGACGTACCCAAACTTCTCGAGTTAAAACTTGGGTCCAGTAACTAGATGCACAGTAGGAGAAATGCTTCGAACTTCGTAAACCTTCCACTGAAGATGAGGTGATGCAAGTTGACCTCGTCGATGAGTCCTCTCCAAAGCCAATCTTCGTCAGCAAAAGCCTGACAGACGAAGATCGGGAGGTACTTTTGTAACTCATCAGAGAGTACATTGACGTGTTCGCCTGGAGCTATGAAGACATGCCAGGGCTAAACCCCAAGGTTTCACTTCATAAACTCAACTTTCATTCGGACGCAAAGCCGGTCAAGCAACAGCAACGACGGTTCCGTCCAGACATCATGAACTCCATCGAAGCTGAGGTCAATAAACTGATAGCTAGCGGCTTCATCCGGGAGGAGCAACATCCAGACTAGGTCGCCAACATAGTACCAGTCCTCAAGAAGAATGGGAAGATTCGAATTTGTATCGACTTCCGAAATCTAAACGAAGCATGTCCTAAAGATGAGTTCCCTCTTCCCATCACGGACATCATGATCGACAACACATGTGGCTTTGAGCGCATGTCCTTCATGGATGGCTTCTCAAGATACAACCAAATCAAGATGTTTCCTGATGACGAAAAGCATACATCATTCCGAACACCGATTGGCGTGTATTGTTACACCGTCATGCCCTTCGGTTTAAAGAATGCCGGCGCCACATATTAAAGTGCTATGAGTGTCATCTTCAGAGATCCCCTACGTAAGACCGTTGAGTGTTATGTTGATGACATCGCTGTCAAAAGCCGCTCTAAGGGAGACCATCTGCAGGATCTGAGGACGGTATTCGACCTAATGCGAGCGCACAACTTGAAGATGAATCCTACCAAATCTTTCTTGGGTATATCTAGTAGAAAATTCCTGGATTTTATCATTACTGCCTAGAGAATTCATATAGATCCGGAGAAGACGAAGGCAATCATGGATATGGGTCCCCCGAGAAATCTCCGTGAACTCCGAGGCCTTCAAGGGAGGCTAGCTTACATCAGGAGGTTCATCTCCAACCTCTCCGGGCGATGTCAACCATTTAACCACCTCATGAAGAAGGACGTCTCATTCGTATGGGATGAAGAGTGCTAACGCGCGTTCGACAACATCAAAGAATATCTGTCAAATCCTCCAGTTTTGGTGGCCCCGGTTGCTGGAAAGCCGTTCTTGCTTTACGTGCGAGCGATGGAGCATTCCCTCGGTGCTCTACTAGCACAGAATAATGATGCAGGGCATGAACAGACCATTTATTACCTCAGCCGAATGATGGTAGGGCCTGAGCATAGATACACCGCAGTGAAGAAGGAATGTCTTGCTCTGGTGTTCGCTATCCAGAAGATGCGACACTATGTTACAGGACAAACCATCAATGTCATATCTCGAGTTAACCCCATCAGGGTTTTCATGACCAAGCCGGGTGTACTCAGCTCTCGCCTCGCTACCTGGACGATATTATTGTCTCCCTACGACATAATCTTCGTTCCACAAAAGGCTGTTAAAGGTCAAGCTCTGGCAGACTTTTTAGCAGCCCATCCAAGTTCGGAGTCAACCCGAATATATAAAGGGATTCCAGACGAGGTCGCCAATTCAAACATAGCTTCCGATGATTCCGTCTAGCGAATGTTCTTCGATGGTGCTTTAAGAACCGGGCCCAAGGGCAACATTGTCATTGGGGTCGGAGTGGTACTGATTTCTCCCTCTGGCTTGGTGATCAACCGGGCATATTCCTTTATGAAACCCTGCTCGAACAACGTGGCCGAGTACAACGCCTTGGTTATCGGACTCCGACTCACAAAAGAACTGGGAGTAGAGTACCTAGAGGCATATGGTGATTCACAGTTAATCGTCAACCAGATCCGGGGTTCATATGAAGTTCGCCATGAAGATATGATCCCCTATCATCAAATAGCAATCGCTATCATCACGTCCTTGAAAGGGTTCTTCATAGAACATGTTCCGGGACTCCGAAACATTGAAGCCAACGCCTTAGCAGAATTGGCCGCTTCCCTGGCGGTCCCAAAATATACTCATCATTTGGTGGACGTAATAGGCCATGAGTTGGTCTGTCCCAAGAATATCGTCCAATTTGTTGAGAGCTATTCTGCCCTGATGGTCGACGAGACACAGGATTGGAGGCTCATATTTATCAACTTCGCAGTTTATGGCATCTTGTCGGAGAACCCAAAAGTAGCCACCTCTATTAGAAGACGTTCTCTCAGATTCTTCTATGATACAGAAACAAAGATGCTGTATCGGCGGTCATACGATGGATTACTGCTTTGGTGTTTGTCAAATACAGAGGCCAAAGAAGCGGTACACGAAGCTCATGATGGCGTCTGCGGGGCCCATCAGCCTGGCCCGAAATTGTAAGACCGCCTTCGCCGGATGGGCTACTACTGGCCTACGATGGTGGCAGACGCGATAGACTATGCAAGAATGTGCAAAGCCTGTCAGGTCCACACAGATTTCATACATCAACCATCTGAATTCCTACACCCAACGGTGGCATCCTGGCCACTTGAGGTATGAGGAATGGATATCATCGGTCCTATCACCCCACCTTCATTCAGAGGGCACCTCTTCATACTGGCAATTACAAATTACTTCTCTAAATAGGCGAAAGCTATCCCGCTTGCAGAGGTGAAGACATCAAATGTGATCAGCTTCCTCAAGCATCACGTCATCTATCGCTTCGGACTGCCTCGAAGGATCATCCACGACAACGGTTCACAGTTCGCAAGCCACGCCTTCTATCGATTTTATAACAAACATCGGATCCAGAATCTTGCCTCAATATCGTACAATCCGGCAGCGAATGGTTTGGCAGAAGCATTCAACAAAACTATAATCAAGTTGCTCAAGAAGTTCGTGTCTTCCAATAAACGCGACTAGAATGAAAAGCTTGGCGAATGCTTATGGGCGTACTGTACTACAGTCCGGACGGGCACCGGGAACAGACCATTCTCTCTGGTGTATGGGAGTGAGGCAGTTCTTCCACTAGAGACCCAAATCCCCTTGCTCTGCGTCGCCCTCACCTATCGATTGACGACGGATGATAATTACCGTCACCGGTTACAAGAGTTGGAGGCCTTAGATGAGAAGCGCCTGCTAGCTTAATAAAGAATCGAGCTGTATCAAGCATGCATCTCGGGAGCCTTCAACAAGAAGGTTAAACTCAGAACATTTCAAGTGGGCGACCTCGTTCTGGCAGTTCGGAGGCCGATGGTTATGACTCACAAAACCGTCGGCAAATTCCAGCCAAAGTGGGAAGGCCCATTTGTTATCGAGGCTGTATTCTCCAATGGTGCTTACCGCCTCGCAAAACAAAACGAAGACTTGCTCATATTGTCCGTCAACGGCAAGTTCCTGAAGAAGTATTATGTCTAAACGACATCCTCCAAATCTACCGGACTGTTAAGTTATGTGCCCTTAGGTACCGCTGAACTTACACTCTGGTCATCCCAAATGAATCTATATCGCATCTTCTGGGTAGTAAGTCATGTATGATCATACCTCTGAACTTTCTTCCCAAAAGAGCATCTTTCTCATGATCTAGTGCCCGCGTTTTCAGTACATAAACAGAAAAACAGATCCACAAATTTCCCAAAACAACCACGTCGATGTCACCTCTGAGTTGTTTCACTTCCATCAAAAACAAACCACCCCTCACGTAGAACTTCCACGTCCATATTACCTCTGAGTTGTTCTATGTACCCTTTATGGTGTCCACTCATGCCACGTCCTTATTACCTCTGAATAGGAAGACTCCATTGAAGAAACCCTCATATTTACCACGTCCTCATTACCTCTGAGTAAGTATGTTGGTTTTCTCTCGACTTATTATCCGTACCCAAAACCAGGATACGCCAAGGATAATAGGCCCACAAATGTCCACAGTTGACCACAAATGTCTACAGTTGACCACAAATGTTCGTAGTTGACCACAAATGCTGTACTAGGTTCCCTAGTACATGTGCCTCTTTTCTCATTATCTCATGCCTCTGGAACCCAGCTGTTCCATGGCATTCTTTCGCCCGATACCAAGAACTTCTATATCCACCGTATCGCGGAGTTGTTCTATGTATCGCTATCAAACTTATTATCCGTACCTAAAACCAAGGTACGCCAAGGGTAATAGGTCCATAGAAAAGCCCCCAGTAGGGCAAACACAAAAATGCAGTACAAATACGACAGATAAAGCATGATGCAAGCAAAGTCATTTATTCAAATCAAATCAAAAGTACTATATTCTTTGGGACTACGTCCCTGCCAAAAAGATGAAGAAACATAAAGAGAGAGAAAAGAAAAAGCCGACTATGGTTCGACGATACATAATTCTCTGAGACGGTCCCTCAGTACGGCCGTCGACCGCTCAAACAGCTGCTTGGCACGGCGCTCGGCTTCCTGAGTCAACCGCTCCGCATCCTTCAGATGCGCGTGAGCCTGCCAGCCATCCTTAAGCTTTTTCAGAGCACGCTCCAAGGCAGCAGAAGTTTTGGTGACTTTGTCGACCTCCTGAACAATTACCTCCTTATCAGTGCGGGAGGCCTCGAGTTCAGATTCCAAAAAAGCCAATTTCCTCTGGAGCTCGAGGATCTGCTCCTTTGTGTCGATTATCCCACGAGAGGCTGCCACTTCCCGAGCAATGCAATCCTCTCCCCGGTGGCTCAGCTGATCATACTGCAGAGAGAGATCATGGAGGTCCTTTATTATGGTCGGCTTGGACGCTTCTCGTGTAGCCCTTACCTTCTCCATGACAGTGATGAGGAAGGCCCGCTCCTGATCTATTGCTGAAGACAGATCAACTTGCCGCAGTACTTGGAACTGGGCCACAAGTTGATCCGCCTCTAGCAATTTCGGCTCTAGGAGCTCAACTATCCCTGTCCCACCGAGGAGGGTTCTAAGGAGTTCAATTTGGCCACGGGCGCATTGACGGGCCAAGGCAAAAGAAGTTCCCCTCTCCACGGCGGCCTCAACCCCTCGCCTCAGGTGGCGGTAGAAACTGTCTACCACGTCCTTTGAAGATTCATCCAGGATTTCTGAAGAAGATGGCGTTAGAGGAAGAGTAGCTGGCAGTGTCGAAGAAGATGCACCGAAACTTGATGCCCCTGCCACAAGGGAAACAAGTTCCGAGCGAAAAGACACTTGAATAGCGGCTAATTTCTCCTCCGTAGCTCGAAGGATCTGGAGACTCGGTAGGGCAAAATGGTCAACCTTTGGAGCCACATGAATAGAGGAGGGTGCAGGGACCAGTTCTCCCCGCTCTGGCCCTTCCACCACTTGCTCTCCTGAACTCGATCCAGCAGGAAGCCCCTCAATATAAGCTGGAGGAGGAGGCATATTCTCTTCCGCCAGATCCCCGCTGGCAAACTCTTCCTCGATAATGTCCATGGGTGGCAGTGAAGGAGCAAGGCCTGTATGTCCAGAGCAACTATCAATCAGCTTAACCCGAAGGATGTGATGATAGAGCAAATGAATCTCTTTACTGGTCAAAATTTGACTTAGCTTACCAGGGAGAGTTGCTGGGACTGAGCTTCGCTCTCTGCCATCGTAGTCTCTTTACCATCAACATCCGACCCAAAGGCAGCTGGTTCATCTGCCCCAGCCGCCCCGGAAGGAGATACAACTGGATCAGCGTCACCTAGCTGAAGTTCAGCAGTCTCAGGGACGGGTTCAGCAGAGCCCACGTCGCCCTGGATTAGGACGTCAATAATTGGAGGAACCTCAGCCGTCGTTGGGAGAATCCCGGCAGCAAGAATCCCGGCACTCATATCTCTAACTAGAGTAGCTAGAGCCGGGTCGACCTAAGAAGCAGCATCCGGCCCTGGAAAGTCCCCTTCTCCTGACGCCTACAGAGAAAAGAAAAATGATTATGTCATAGTTCAGGAAAAAGAAGAGCTAAAGAAGAAGATGGTTGTAATTCAATTTACCTCCGAAACGGCATCATCCTCGCCTCTCTCCTTGATGAGCAGCGTTTCACGGAGTGAGTTCTGCCGCCAACGGCGGGCTCATACCTGCTTCGCTTGTGCGAAGGACCAGAAACGACAGGCGGCTGATCCGCCACCACATTTTCTGTGAAAGGAAGAGAGTTATCAGGGTCATGCTCGTCATCCTCTTCGTCCGCGTTGGCAGACTCCGAGTCCGACGCAGCAACCATGTTCTCCCTCTTCTTCCTCGCCTTAGACCCTTGGGCTTCTCCTCCAAGCCAGTACCAATAATGAAACTGGTACTCGGGTCAAAACCAACAGGAGGCTTGTTCGCCATGACATGGTATAGAGCCGCCAAATACAGGATCTCCCCTGACTCTCCAGCATCAGGAACTGAGAAGCTGGTACGGGTGTGAACCGTGTTATAATAGTGCCAGGCTCTGATACTGTCAATGACGCTACCTTCAAAACCCAGGCAAGAGCTGGGACTGTCCAAGAATAGCTGGCTATACCCAAACTGTTGGGAGAACCTACTAGGCAAGTAAGGCTCCAAGTAGACAGTGTTACGGTTGCGGTATACCAGGTGGAAAGGACGAATGTTGTGCAGCCAAAGGAGCATCTTGCCAGATAAGAAGTGGGAAGGCCCAATACCATCAAGATGTACGGCCCTCACTTCTTCAGCAGTAAATTGAGAAACAGACACGAAAAAAGTATATCTGTCCACTCTCGCCAGAGCCATCCGACAGACACGCATAGTCTCGTAATCCCAAGGCATACGGCGATACTGGAAGATAAAAGCATCGTCAGCAGTTACGCCATCTTCGGGGCCAGGCCTCATCAAAGATCGGCAATACATCAACAACCATCCCATTAGATAATGATAGGGCAGCTCAATGCGTTCAAAGTCCTTCATCGTGTCACGAGCAATGACCTTGGATACGAAAGTGCAAAGGCTACGATGTATGCTACACACCATAGCCGGAAGAAGAGCTAGTCTGACCCCGAAGACCAGCTTCACAGCAGGAAGGATAAAGTTGCGGCTGATCCTCTCAATAGAACCAGCCCCTCCAGAAACTACGCAATTCCGTAGCCACACCATCAGGAATCCGGCCAGAAGAGCCTTCTCGGACAACGACTGAGTGTCTTGATAAAAATAAGCAAAAGAGTCAGATTTACTCCCGAACCTGTCGCCGATGGTTCTTACCCTCTTGGCGATTGACACTTGGTCCTGCACCTCCTCTCGAGTTAAAGGACTTCGAGGAGAAACCCGGCCTGAAGCGCCGAGCTTAAAAAGATAAGTGAGCCAGGCCTTTGTATGCGGAAGGTTCCCTTCCGAGCTGTCATTTTTTTTCTTCGACAGCTGCTGGCACGTGATGTGATGACACAGCAATTCCCGGTAGACGACAACAAAGCCCAGGAACTTCTCCTCTAAATCCTCAAACTCTTCGTTTGTCAGGGTATACACCTCAAAGACTTCATCTCCCCAAGGCAGATTGGAGACGTCGTGCATCTCGTACAGAGCAAGCCCCATCTCCCCTACGGGTATAAAGAAAGTCCCTGTACGGCAGTTGTACATCTCCAGCAGAGCCATGAACAATTTCTTATTTATGGGCAAGCCGTAACATGTGCCCCGAATAGCATGGTAGAGTCCAATCTCACGCAGGAGAGTCTCATATTTCTGCACGATCCATGTAGACAGGTTGGTCCACGATGGGAGAGGGTGTATCCAACTCGGTAGCGACAACCGACCAATAAGATAGGACCACTTTCGAGCAAGCTGGTTCAGGAAAGTGTCAGCTTGAGAGAACTTGAAGTTGGGACCCTGCACATTCAAGAAACTGCCCGGGGCTAACCCCATCACGTAGCGGCTGATCGGTACCCTGCCCACGTACACTGACCGCAGGTTGTTATAGTGAATTTCGTCCAGAATCATCCCGTTCCGGGTCGGAGTCAAGGAATCCTCCATCTTTCTGTCCATGGGCAACATGTTGAACAACGATAGTGGGAAGTGATGCTCCATCAGAGGAATATGGATCGCCATCCCGTCAGAAGTAAAACTCCAACTCTCAAATATGTCAAGAACTTGGGAGTTCTTTACAGTTAAGGCATCCCCGAAGAGGAACGTAGGCTTCAAGTGTTTGCCCCCCAGCAGCCCTGAGTTCATCATCCCCGAGATAAAGAAGAAAGACTGCTTTTTAATGTCTCCAAGCCTCTCCACAGGTTCTTCTCTTGGAAGCTGGTTCACCACATACTCGACTATGTGGTCGAACCTATAGCCCACGGCAGATTGGGCGCGACCCACCAAAGGTTCTCCCGCAGGATTGACTAGCAAATTCACTGAAAAAAGGACAAAAGAAACAAGTTAGAAGATGGCCCGGGAGAACTGCTTAGTGTTTTCGAGCTTATGTGGCTCTGATCAGACGGGTCCTTATGCGGCTCAATTTAATGGGGCTTATGCGGCTCTGTTTAAACGGGGCCTCATGCGGCCGAGTTCAGATGAGCTTATACGGCTCTTTTTAGCGGGGTCTCATGCGATCGAGTTCTGATGAGTTTATGCGGCTCTGTTTAGCGGGGTATCATGCGGCCCAGTTCAAGTGAGTTTATGTTGCTTTGTTTAGCGGGGTCTCACGCGGCCCAGTTCAAGTGAGTTTATGCGGCTCTACTTTGAGGGAGCTTATGCGGTCCAGTTTAAAAGCGCTTATGTGGCTCTGATTTGATAGGGTCTTATGCGGCACAGTTTGAGGGAGCTTATGTGGCCTTGTTCAAAGGAAGCTTATACGACACAGTTCGAAGAAGCTTATGCGGTACTGTTCAAAGGAAACTTATGCGGCCCAGTTTGTAAAGTGCTTATGTGGCCACAAGATGACTCTCATGCGGCTCGAACATGGTGCATACCCCCATTTGGCTCGGACATGAGATGTACATGCGGCACATGCAGCACAGTATGCGAATTCATCACAATGAACTTGAACAGTTCAATGAAGACGAAGAAGGCCCGCGCATAAAATATGCGGCATAGCCATGATGGTTAGGGTTTTGAGTTCATACAATTTCTCCCAATATCCTTAACATCAATAGCGGGGTGGACGTCAGGATAAACTATGGATGCCTCAGTCGACGAGGAAGCCGCTCCTTTACCCTTCGCTACGGCGCTAGAGGAAGCTTTGGGAGCCATCGGTGATCGAAGGAGAAGACGACGGCAACTAGGACAAGAAAGGCTTGAACAAGAGAAGAAAGTAAAGAGTCTATCTCTAAAAATTACTCATATTTATAGGCGGACAGGGAGCTCATAGACCGATAGACGCTTCGAACCACGTGTTGCCTAGAAGATAAAACCGACTCTTAGGATTTTATCCCCTCTCATGCAAAAAAGAGTGCTCAGAATCATCAAGGCAATCAAAAATATTTAATGCCGACTCTTGGGATCCTACCCAAAAGATGGCTTTAAATCAAAACAAATCAAGAACAATCAATGAGATGCCTACGTGGCATGAAGGACATCATGCGAACAGAGCAAATCCATGCGGCCAATGCAGTCTATGCGGCCAGAGCAAATCCATGCGGCCAGAACATCCTATGCGGCCAGAACAGTCCATGCGGCCAGAACATCCTATGCGGCCAGAGGAGTCTATGCGGTAAGAAGAGCTTATACAGACATATCAATGCTTTTTATTCAAAGTATTTCAATTTTACAAATTAAAAACTTTGAAGGGGGTCTTATAGAAGCATGGAAAAGAAACAGGAAAGTCCATGCAGCTCAAAACAAAGGGAGTCTCATGCGGCTCAAAAGTCCCTTAGAAGCTTCATGCGGCTGGAAAGTCCCCGATAGCTCCATGCGGCTCGGGAAAAGCCACGTGGCCCTATACGGTTCAAAAATGGGCCTCTGCAGCTGGCCATAACTGCTCTGTGCAGCTGGCTCATTAAATGCTCTGATGCAATGCGGCAGCGTTGACACAAAAGATTGACAGCTCTGACATAAAGGTAAAATGATGACTCTGACATAATGATGTGCCCCTAGAGAGACGAGAAAAATCTTTATGGCTGGCACAATCCACCAATTCTAAAGCTCCTTATGCAGATCGCTTCAAAGACTTCCATACGGCTCAGTTATGGGGGCCACCCTTATGCGGCTCTGTTGTGGGGGCCACCCTCATGCGGTTCAGTTGGGGGCCACCCTCATGCGGCTCAGTTGGCGACCACCCTTATGCGGCTCAGTTGCGGGGGCCACTTTCATGACGTTCAGTTGGGGGACCACCCTTATGCGGCTCAGTTGGAGGCTATCCTTATGCGGTTCAGTTGGAGGCCACCCTTATGCGGCTCAGTTGGAGGCCATCCTTATGCGGTTCAGTGGGAGGCCACCTTTTTGCGGCTCAGTTGGAGGCCATCCTTATACGGTTCAGTGGGAGGCCACCCTTACGCGGCTCGGTTGTGGGGCCACCCTCATGCGGCTCAGTTGGAGGCCATCCTTATGTGGCTCGGTTGTGGGGCCACCTTCATGCGGCTCAGTTGTGAGGCCATCCTCATGCAGCTCGGTTGTAAGGCCACCCTTATGTGGCTCAATTAGCAGACCACACTCATGTGGCTCTGCCAAGATGCCCCGTTCATGCGACTCGCAGCATAAATGACAGTTGGGACACGTGGCAGAAGATTGACTAAGATTTATCCACTCAGATTTAGCAACCAACAAATCATAACAATGCAGATTTATTGCAATCGTCATAACTGTCTAGATCGATTGCCAACAAACAATACAGATTTGTTGCAATCAATATAAATAGCCCATATTGATTTTCAACGAACAAGATCAAGGTTAATCTTAACCAATCTCCAACCGCCCGCTTTTCAAAGAGCAATTACTGCACACCCTACTTATCACAAAGCCCCATAAATAGCAGGGGATTATTCCTTTGCAAACATACACAGAGATATACGCACAGAGCCCGGGCAGAGAGACTAGCAACTCCCGTACACACAAAGAGCATTTCTTCGCCAGAACAGAAGCTACGTCCGATCGTCCAAGGAGTAAGGCAGAGTTGATATCACTTTTTTGAGCCTCTACCGTCACCCCCCAGAAAAAACTAAACAATTGTACTTAGATTGCTTTTTCTAGGTTTTATTCCTAGGCTCTCTTTATACGAGCAAGTTTGTATTGTGAATCAAAGTTCAGTCCTACCATAAAACTGTTCTGTTCTTTCGATAATCAATGACAAACACATTCGATATCTTAAAATGGGGAGCCAAATGAGCATATAATAAATGGAGTCCACAAACACAATTTGGGATTAGGGAGGTAGTGCAACAATAGCTCATTAGTGGACCGAGCTATTGTTAATGGGCCTAGATTGTGTGTTCGGGCTGAACACGGGATATCCAGATCCATTAGGAGGCCTACCCCTAATTTTTCTTCATGGTCCCTGCCATAGCCTATTATATCCTCTATTCTCTGGCCGCCAAAAGACTGATCAAAAAAAATTGAAGCTTTCTCTAAATTCGTGATTCACGTAAGGAGAGAAAGAGAGGGCTGCCAAGGAGAAGAAAAGGTTGGAAGATCGTCGCCCATACGACATCTAACTCGAGGAAGGTATACGTACAGAAGATCTTGGGTTCGTCCGTTCGAGATTACCAGGAACTACTTGTCTTCTTTTCGCCTCAAGTATAATTCGTGAATCCTAGTTTCCGCCTATGAATGGTTAGAACACGTATTAAATCTGTTTAACTTTCTGTCGATCAATACGTACACCAAAGTAAGGGTCCTGGGAATCCCCAGTTCAATAATATCTCATGTGCAGGAACTAAGTAGGAAGAAGCTATCTCCACATCCTCACTCCTGCGCACAGCTTTACTGCGTGTATGAAAGGAATGAAGGGATGGAGCCTTCAACAACTCCCTACAAGTGTAAAGTGAGGAAGGGGTCTACGACAAAAGCGTGTCTAAACCAAGGCACAACTGCACCTAGATAACCATCAATTGCTGTTGTTGCAAACAACCATGTCACCACCAAAGAGGCGGTTCGTTTTTCAAAGACTGGTTGAGAAAAAGATAAACTCTGTGTTGCTTCATGCATCGTGGCATGGGGTTCTCCATCTCTCAAGAAGCTTCCTAAGAACCCTTCCATTTTGGCTAACAGGCCCAAGAATCGGCCTGGGGGTAGCAAGACAACAGTATCCAATATGGGTTTATTCTAAGGCACACGTGCTAAATTTGGATCGGCGCAAGGACATGACGATTCAGTTACAACATTAGCTAGGCGTCGCCAACCCTCCACCATTCATGACAATCCTATATTCAAACCAAATAAAGGATTATATGACACAAACGCTTTCGTAGGCACAGGCAGCCAAAAGCTGGGGATAGCAATTATCTGCACATGATGTCCGTATTTATAGTTGAAGGCAACAATGATGTCTGTGTTCATAGTTGGGACTCAGGATTCTGAGCCAGAGACCAAAAGATCTACCGTCCCTTCAAGTTATCTGTACATGATGTCCGTGTTCATAGTTAAAGGCAACAATATGGACATCAGCGAAGGATCCAATCAGCAGAAGCATATAGAGGCTTGAGATGGGCCTAAATACGTTGAACGATACTATAAAGACCTTGGCTTCCATCATCTTAGAGATTAAGGAAAAATTGTCACCTACTGTCTCCACTCCTGCAAATTAAGACCTATGGACTAACGGTGGGTCCAATGCGCCTCACATCCTGAGCCAAGCAGCCCCTCCATCATCTACTCCATCAACAATAGGACCTGTAATATCGAGTGAAGTACAACAAGCCCTCAAAGATTTGTACGCTCGCCACGATGCCAGAAAGAAGTGAGAATCACTCCAAAAGATGAGGATTCGATAACCATATCCTACTAAATGGGATAATATGATCTATTCTCCCAAATACAATACGGAGACGCTCACACTGTTCGATGTGAAGGAGTCTCCCCATCGATATTTGAGGTACTTCGTCTCAGTAACATGGCATCTACCAAAGGATGATGCTCTCCTTACCAATATATTTGTAGGCACACTGTAGGGAATGGCCTATGAATAGTTTTGTAGCCTTCCGGACAAGTGCATACATTGAGCACTTATTCCTCAATCGAAGTGTAACACCCAATTTTCTAAAATGAGGGTAATTTTGAACTTTTGGAAAAGTTTATTATTTAATAATAGGATTTATGATTTATGGGGATTTTTGATTAATTTAATACTATTTAAAATTGGTGAATTATAATTTTGATGTGTTAGCTAGTGAACCCTAGAACTGTTGAGCCTAGAGACTAACCATGATCATGGGGACCTAACCATGTTATTAGAATGACTATTTACAACTTTTTAGGCTAAGGATATTTTGGTCATTTTGTGAGTTTTGAATTATTTAGGATTTTGATTAATTGATGAATTTTAGATTATTTTAATAATATTTAAATTGATGTATTGAGATTTTGGTTATTTTTTATATTTTTAATATTTTGGGAATTTTTATATTTTAATATTAATTTTATGGGATTTGTTTAGTCGGGTTTGAGTTTCATTTCGTTTCGACTTGTGTTAGTGATCCGGGTAGCTTAGACTCTAGAAAAAACCCCAAGATTAGTTAGTTAAGGCCCAGAAACCCCACTAATTAAGTTAGTAAGTTTAGACTAATCCCACTTGTTAGATTGGTTAAGTTAGAGGTTTAAATTTAACTCTTTTGATCCCAAACTTGAACCTAACTTAAAATTAACCAAGAGGACTAGTTGAGGCCTTATTGGCTTTCCCCCAAGGCCCAAATAGGGTTTAATAGCAGCCACTATAGGTAGGTTAGCCTCCCTTCCTTTCATTTCATTCCATCTTGCCTATTTTTTTTACAAAGTGTTCTTCCCTAAATTAGAGAGCTTCCCTCTTTAATTTGGTCTCCAAATCCTTATATCCCTCCACCAAAACTTCCATCCAACCTTCTCATACTACCAAGGAAGGGTGCTAGCAAAGATTTGGAGCAAAGTGCAAGGAGGAGTATCCTTTTTGGAAGATCTTCGTATCGGAGCTGTGTCCTTGGGAGTATTATTGGGATTCCACTCCCAATAGGTAAAACCAATCCTCTAAATTGATTTCCTATACATATTACTAGTTTTGAATCCATAGGATCCACCCCCATGCATGTACCCCATTTAGATTCAAATTTGAGGCCATTTGGAGCTATCTTGAGAATTTTAGATATGTGTCTTGTGTCCTACTTGATAGATCCCAAAATAGGATATCCCATGTGTATGTATGTATGCTAATAGTTTAAATAGATATTTAAATTCAGTTTTAGAATGGTTAGAGAGTGGATTGATCTTAGTTAGGATGGTTAGAATGAGTTTTATTTGGATACCTATGTTGGTATCCTAGTATATTGGCCTACATGTGTTTCTTTTGTCCAAAACAACTCAAATTCGTCATAATATTCATTCACGTTTTTTATTAACCAAAGCAACTTAGAAATGTCATTATTTTTAGCTTAGAACTCCGATTAATCTCACATTTTTTTCAAAGAACCGTATCGAAGTTATCTTTCCAAATATATATTAATAGGTAAAATACATTCTAGAACTTTCTGTAAAATACATTCTCAGCTGTCCGAAAGACGAATGTGTTTCGGTGTTTTCGCGATTTCGGGAGCTTCCGGACACGAAAATGCGACCCGTTTAAAGTTTTGAAAAGCTAACACAAAGGCGAGACATACTTTAATCCTAGAATTTAGTGAAAGTCCAATTGGTATAGTATTGATTTTAAGTAGAAGAGTGACTATACGACATAGACATTTTGTGTAACCTATGAGCCAATGTAGTATGGATATTAAATAAATGTAGAGTATGTAATGCATGATATATCAGATGAATGATATATATATATAATATATATATATATATATATATATATATATATATATATATGATATGTATCCTCTTTACATTAATATATATATATGGTTGAATGCAAGCATGTAGGAATGCAAACAATATAATATATGTAAGCAATGCATAAATGCATGAATGAAAGAATGATATACAATGTATGCATGCAAGTATATAATGAATGCTAGATACGAATATACATGTAATGATAGATATGAATGCATAATGTATACATAACGTAGTACAATATATAATGATAGCATGTATGGTAATGTAGAATATATGATGCAAGCTAGCATATATCCACTGTTTTTCCTTTTTCTTATATTTTTCCTTCCCTTCCCTTTCCATTTCAGCTTTTCCTCTTCTAATTTTACATGTTGTATACAATGTATATAATATATAGATGCTTATAAGTATGTAATATGCATGAATGACATGTATGTAATAAAAATAAGTATATGTATGCAACTTAATGATATGTGAATGAATATAATGCATGAACTAAAGTATGCATGTATACGGGATATGAATGAATGATATATATATGTGTTAAGGTAATGTAATATATGTATTCACATATATTTTGAGTTAAATATATGAGTTTGTATGCATATATTATATGTAAGTATGTATACAGGAATGAATGTAATATAATGTAGAGTATGCATATATAAATATAATGTATGCAAGTATATAATGTATAAATATGTATGTATACATCTATGTATGTATGTATAGGTGCATGAATGAATGCAAGTATGTATATATGATATGTATGTAGGCATGTATTCAATGTATGTATGTATATATGATATGTATGTATGCATCTATGTATGTATGTATAGGTGCATGAATGAATACAAGTATGTATATATGATATGTATGTAGGCATGTATGCAATGTATGTATGTATACATGATATGTATGTATGTATGTATATAATATAAGTATGTATGTATTCATTTCTATAAACTGAGTTAACCTATAACCTTTTACACACATGCATTCATACACCCTTTGACACCATGTATCTCATGTCACATACACCTACCTATCACTAAATCTGAGAACATTAACACATATCATTTCATACACATGCCAAACACACACACACACACACTCACTTACTCTTTTACCTCTCCTTATATATATATATATATATATATATATATATATGTGCCTATATATATCTTTCCTATATATATCTATGTATATGAATATGTGAATGTGAATAATATATATACATTATATGACTAAGTTTGTGTGCCTTGTTAGCTTATGGTTTAGTTGTGCTTGGTTTAGCAAGTGACTTAGGCTATGAGTTAGTAGATATCTTGGATACTTGATTTGCATAGACTTAGTTTGTTTAGACCTAGAATTGACTAACCTAGACTAGTTGACCATTGTTGACCCAACCCTAGCTAGTTTGACCACAGTTGACTAGAGTTGACCTAGTTTGACTTTATAGTTGACCAGAGTTGACCAAGAGTTGACTTTGACCTAGATTGACTTAGACTCATGTAGATTGCATTATAATTTCAATTACCATATAAATTAAACTCTTTATAACCTGTGTTGCTCTAACTAGGACTCTGTGATTCTAGTTGGCCATCTTTTCATATCAGCTGTTCAAGATATCAGGCGAGTACATTCTCTGACCGTTTCATACTTGTTAGGATTTATATTCTGTCTCTAGATTACTTTACTTGATGCTGTCACGTTGTTAACACGGATTGGTACTATATGGATCCTTTTATGAGATGTTATCTCACTCGGGAGCATCGAGATACGTCATGTCTTGTGCTTTTCTTATACATCATGTATTCATGTGCTTTCATCAATCATGTGCACTCTTGTGTTTCATGTACTCTTATGTTCACAGAGCCCCTCATATATACTTTATGTGCACCCATTTATGGGCCCCCATGTGAAATCATGTACAATAACATAACTTATCTAGATTTTTGTGTATTGATTGAGGTATGGTGGAGTATAAATGGTCATGTGAACAATTCTAAAGTTGTGTAATCATGTGCAAACTCTTTAGTGTAATCATATACAAATTCAAGCCATTCGCATGTCTATCTTGTACTCTACATCACTAGCGATTGGTAGTTCTTTACATATAGTAGATATTTTCTTACAGTCATCTCTTTTACTTTATGTATATTCTTCAGCGTTTCATGTATCTTACTCTATAGCATGCTTACATTTTCTGTCATAATATAAACTACGTGAGATGTATTGTGTGCGTTCCTGTCCTGACTCGACCTGTTGAAATATTACAGGTAACATGGAGATTCACAGCAGCCTAGAGGACTAGTAGAGCTTGGAGTAGATTACTAGTTTATCGTTTAGTTTCTCTTTTAGAATTTGTTTTATAATAAGTGGTGTTTTGAGATTCTTGAGATGTTGTTATTTTGGGAGTTTATTTAAGTTGTTGTTGTTTTGAGTTTTATATAGTTGTTAGACTCTTGTGTTGTCTTATCGTGCTTAGATTGTGATTGAGTATTATCATATCTTATACTTGTCCTCCATTCGGGGTTGAGGTTATGACATGTACATTATATAATTGCGTGAGTTGTTGATTAGATAGTAACCTAGAACAGCGTTCTACCACCGATACTGCGGTATAGGCTGGACGTACCCACCTCTCGTTCTCCTACACTGGGTGCGGGTCGTGACACGTTTTTAGTGGTGGCCCATGCAGGTCAAGATTTGCATTAGTGCGAAGTCGTGGTAGTACGACGATTAGTTGTACTGCTGTACGCCTGCAGTAAGAGAGAAGTAATAGACTTTAGTTGAGAGAGTACTCAATCACATTTAGGACTACTTGAGAAGATTCCTGGGATAACCCTTGAGAATCTCATTATAAACTATCTCAAAATTCAATTCCAACAGTTTTTGTCTACTTCCTTGTTCATCGTTGAATTTGATTCTAGGTATTCATTATTGACTTGATTTTCTACCATGATAACATTATGGGCTAGGTTGCCTCAGTCATGGAATCTAGAGTCTTCTAATTTTGGATGTATTTCTCGGATATGGGAATTTAAAGTTTTTACAGCCAAGCTAGCGGCAATGCAAAAATTTTAAATACCATGATTCTAGAGGTATGTACCTTAGTTGTGGACTCTATAGATTATCATTGTTATACTTACTGGCGTAACGAGGATTCTAGTAACATGGTTCTGAATAGACAGGTATGATTATCAGATTGAGAATAAATACCATATAGATGGTGCCCTAGTATGATGCAGTAGAATATTAGTGTGGATGTCACTTGAGTATCATGGATTAGATAGAGATAGTTAGGCCACCTGTAGTGTAGCTCCATTCCCCGCACCATCAAAGGGATATACCCCAGAGGGGCAGGGCTTTTGCACTGACGGTTGTGGAGACCGACTCTATGAGGGACGAGTTAGTAGGTCTGTCCTTCCTGTCCTTTTTTCCATCTTGTTGTGTGATTCCATTAGTACCTGTCAAGGTGTTTTGTGCTGTGATAAATAGTATAGTGACCTGTTCGAGACTATGATATCATGACCAGTAGGAATCATGTTTTGCATGCTTTAGATAGAATTTTCTCGACCTTGATTGCTGGAGGTTTGGCCTTGAAGGAGTACGACGATTTGGACAAACCATATAATTATCAAATTATATCTTGGGAGGATTTTGAACATATCATCTCTACCTTTCGTTTCAGTCTTTTTCAAAAAAATTGTTTTGTTTCATCCTCAATTAACTTAGGAGTAGGGATAACTTCAGATAACTAGTCTAATTCTTTGTGGAAGTTCATTAGTTATAACTCTTTCATAGTATAATGGTTTGAAAGCTTGTATTAGAACTTATTCTTAGGTATGGTAGTCTAGTTGACATTAGACTAGTAACCTTTTATAGTTAAATCTCTGTTGATTTTGACTATCAGTTTCATATAGGATGTTAGTCTGCTAAGGAGGTAGTGACCCCTCCGGCTCACCAGAAGGATAGTAGGATATATTGATGGTTAGAACAGTGATATTTCGTAGGTGTACTTTAGAAACAACAATGATATTCGAGGTCGGTTTGTTTTGTGGACTTGAATAATTTTAGGTTATTGATTCTGGAGATATTTCACTTAAGATTGTGATGCTAAATTTAGGAATTTAGAAATGGAGAAGAGAATATGACAATGAAGCGATAATGATACCAAAATTGAATAAGATGTTGGTAAGAGGACAGAGTGAACAAAAGGATTTTGGGTTATGGGGAAATTTAAAGATTTTCTGGAGGTTTTAAAATTTAAGAAGAATAATATTTGAAGGTATACGTGAAGGAAATACGAAGGTCAATTTTATAATAAAGAATAAGTTCCTGTATGACATAGTAGTATTAGCTTCGAATAAATTCGAGGACAGTAATTTGAACAAGTTCAAGGATTTCATAGACTTTGATCTTGAGATTTTAGATCCAAGTTAGGACAAGGTGTAGAAATTTAAATTTTTAGGATGATTAAGTGGATAAGGGAGAGTATGATCAGAAAGAAGGAATAAGAGTTTTAATAAGAGCATGATTCATGAGAAATGCCTCGAGAATTTAGGCCCTACTTCAAGAAGGGAGTTTTAGTCACCAGACCTAATTTGAGGTGAGTTTTCGACCTAGACTTTAGCATGTGTTTTGTAATATTTTCTTACACCCCTTGCTTGTATGTTTTGATACCTTATGATTGCCTTGTGCTGTAGTATGGCTAGTATAGCTAGATGAGACCTCAGACTGATATTGTCTACCATGACCCTGTATGTTATTCTTTCAAATTGCATGATTTAGATGAGCTTCTAGGACCATGATTGTTGGGGACGAGACTCTAGAAGAAGTACGACCATCTTAATTTCGAGGACAAAATTTTCAAAGGAGAGTAGACTTATAACACCCACTTTTCTAAAATAAGGGTAATTTTGGACTTTTGTAAAAGTTTATTATTTAATAATAGAATTTATGATTTATGGGGATTTTTAATTAATCTAATACTATTTAAAATTGGTGAATTATAATTTTGATGTGTTAGCTAGTGAACCCTAGAACTGTTGAGCCTAGAGACTAACCATGACCATGGGGACCTAACCATGTGATTAGAATGACTATTGACAACTTTTTAGGCTAAGAGTATTTTGGTCATTTTGTGACTTTTGAATTATTTAGGATTTTGATTAATTGATAAATTTTAGATTATTTTAATAATATTTAAATTGATGTATTATGATTTTGGCCATTTTTATATTTTAATATTTTGGGAATTTTTATATTTTAATATTGATTTTACGGGATTTGTTTAGTCGGGTTTGAGTTTCGTTTCGTTCCGACTTGTGTTAGTGACCCGGGTAGCTTAGACTCTAGAAGGAACCCTAAGATTAGTTTAGTCATGGCCCACAAAACCCACTAATTAAGTTAGTAAGTTTAGACTAATCCCACTTGTAAGATTGGTTAAGTTAGAGGTTTAAATTTAACCCTTTTGATCCCAAACATGAACCTAACTTAAAATTAACCAAGAGGACTAGTTGAGGCCTTATTGGGCTTTCCCCCAAGGCCCATATCGGGTTTAGTGACAACCACTATAGGTAGGTTAGTCTCTCTTCCTTTCATTTCATTCCATCTTGCCTCTTTTCCTTCACAAAGTGTTCTTCCCCAAATTAGAGAGCTTCCCTCTTTGATTTGATCTCCAAATCCTTACATCCCTCCACCAAAACTTCCACCCAACCTTCTCATACTACCAAGGGAGGGTGCTAGCAAAGATTTGGAGCAAAGTGAAAGGAGGAGTGTCTTTTTTGGAAGATCTTCGTGTCGAAGCCGTGTCCTTGGGAGTATCATTGGGATTCCACTCCAATAGGTAAAACCAACCCTCTAAATTGATTATCCATGCATATTAGTTAGTTTTGAATCCATAGGATTCAACCCCATACATGTATCCCATTTAGATTCAAATTTGAGACCATTTGGAGCTCTCTTAAGGATTTTAGATATGTTTCTTGTGTCCTACTTGATTGATCCCAAATTAGGACACCCCATGTGTATATATGTATGCTAATAGTTTAAATAGATATTTAAATTCAGTTTTAGAATGGTTAGAGAGTGGATTGATCTTAGTTAGGATGGTTAGAATGAGTTTCATTTGGATACCTATTTTGGTATCCAAGTGTCTTGGCCTACATGTGTTTCTTTTGTCCAAAACAACTCAAATTCGTCATAATATTCATTCATGTTTTTATTAACCAAAACAACTTAGAAATGTCATAACTTTTAGTTTAGAACTCCGATTAATCTCCTATTTTTTTTAAAAGAACCATATCGAAGTTAGATTTCCAAATATATATATTAATAGGTAAAATATATTTTAAAACTTTCTCTAAAACTGTTTGAGTGTCTGTTGTCCGAAAGACGATTGTGTTTCGCTGTTTTCTCGATTTCGGGAGCTTCCGGACACGAAAATGCGATCCGTTAAAGTTTCGAAAAGGTAACACAAAGGGCTACGACATACTTTAATCCTAGAATTTAGTGAAGGCCCAATTGGTACAGTATTGGTTTTAAGTAGAAGAGTGACTATACGACATAGGCATTTTGTGTAACTTATGAGCCTATGTAGTATGGATATTAAATAAATGTAGAGTATGTAATGCATGATATGTCAGATGAATAAAATGATATATATATATGATATGTATCCTCTTTACATTAATTTATATATATGGTTGATTGCAAGCATGTAGGAATACAAACAATGTAATGTATGTAAGCAATACATAAATGCATGAATAAAAGAATGATATACAATGTATGCATGAATGTATATAATGAATGCTAGATACGAATGCAAGGTATACATGTAATGATAGATATGAATGCATAATGTATATATAATGTAATACAATATATAATGATAGCATGTATTTTAATGTAGAATATATGATGCAAGCATGTATATGTCCACTGTTTGCCCATTTCCTTACATTTTTCCTTCCCTTCCCTTTCTATTTCAGTTTTTCCTCCTTTTTTTCTCTTCTATTTTTACATGTTGTATACAATGTATATAATGTATAGATGCATGTAATTATGTAATATGCATGAATGACATGTATGTAATAAAAATAAGTATATGTATGCAACTTAATGATATGTGAATGGATATAATGCATGAACTGAAGTATGCATGTATATGGAATATGAATGAATGATATATATATGTGTTAAGGTAATGTAATATATGTATTCACATATTTTTTGAGTTAAATATATGAGTTTGTATGCATGTATTATATGTATATATGTATGCAGGAATGAATGTAATATAATATAGAGTATGCATATATGAATATAATGTATGCAAGTATATAATGTATTAAATATGTATGTATGCATCTATGTATGTATATATAGGTGCATGAATGAATGCAAGTATACATATATGATATGTATGTAGGCATATATGCACTGTATGTATGTATACATGATATGTATGTATGCATCTATGTATGTATGTATGTATGTATGTATATGTGCATGAATGAATGCAAGTATGCATATATGATATGTATGTAGGCATGTATGCAATGTATGTATGTATACATGATATGTATGTATGCATGTATGCAATGTAAGTATGTATGTATGTATTTCTATAAACTAAGTTAACCTATAACCTTTTACACACATGCATTCATACACCCTTTGACACCATGTATCTCATGTCACATACACCACCTATCACTAAATCTGAGAACATTAACACATATCCTTTCACACACATGCCAAACACACACACACTCACTTACTCTTTTACCTCTTTTTTTTTCTCATTTACTCTTTTATCTCTCCTTATATATATATATATATATATATATATATATATATATATATATATTATATATATATATATATAAATATATATATAAATATATATAAATATATATATATATATATATATATATATATATATAAAAGAAAAAAAAAATATATATATATATATATATATATATATATATATATATATATATATATATAAATATATATATAAATATATATATATATATATATATATATATATATTTTTTTTTTCCGAACACTAAACTTTATTAGTCAGCTTCCAAAACACAGTACAAAAGGACACTAAATGTGTCTACATTTGATTGTAACTTTCCCAACTTGCCGATGAACTTCTGCGATCATCTTGTCCATAGTAAATGAGTGATTTTTATATCTCCATTTGTTCCGATCTTTCCAAATGACCCAGAGAACAGCTGCTGCAACTATGCCTTTTCTGTGTTTGTTTCTCTTCCTCCACCAGTCACGAAGTCTTTCAAGTAAGGTCCTTCCTCGAGAACGAACATTATAAGCTATTTGGACTGCTCCCCATACTCCTTTAGCCAATTCGCCATGATGCATCAGATGTTCCAAAGTCTCAACCTCGTTCGAGGAACAGCAATGACACTTCGAGGCCAAGCTGTAGCCAAGTCGAACAATATTATCATCCGTTGGCAGTTTGTTATGCAGAATCCTCCATAAAAGTATTGTCCATTTGATAGGTATACATGAACCCCAAATGTGTGTAAAATCTGATAGGATCGACCTATGAATCCTAGCCACATCCCAAGCAGACGACAAAGTGAACTGGCCAGATTGAGTTCTACCCCATCGCCAAGCTTCATCAATGAACACAATGTGCTGTTGTGCCAAGTCTCTTCCAGTTAACAGCCTCTTCCAAACATGAGAAGCGTTAGATGTTATAGCTGCGTCCAATGGATGAATATTCGAACAGTATTTGATATTCGAACAGTATTTGATATATATATATATATATATATATATATATATATATATATATATATATATATATATATAGGAAGCGGATCAAAAGCCCCCCTTAGAAAAACCCCTCACTCTTAGCCGTCCATTTAATATTAATATCAATGTTAATATTAATGTCAATGTTAATATTAATGTTAATATTAATGTTAATATTAACATTAAATACTAAAATTAACATTAAACTTAACATTAAAATTAATATTAACATTAACATTAATATTAACATTATTATTAATATTAACATTAACATTAATATAAAAATAAAAATAAAAATTAATATTAACATTAACATTAACATTAATATTAACATTATTATTAATATTTATATTAACATTAACATTAACATTAATATTAACATTAAATGGACGGCTGAGAGTGAGGGGGGTTTCTAGAGGGTTTTCTAAGGGGGGCTTTTGATCCGCTCCCATATATATATATATATATATATATATTTATATATATATATATATATTTATATATATATATATATATATATATATTTATATATATATATATATATTTATATATATATATATATATATATATATATATATATATATATATATATATATATATATATATATATATATATATATATTTATTTATTTATTTGAACCAGGTAAATTATTTCTGGAATCGCTCCCACTGGGATTCAAACTCCTGACCACTCGGGCCACATGCATCTCTCTTAACCACTAGGCTAGAGGTCATTTGCATATATATATATATTTTTTAAATATATATATATATATATATATATATATATATATATATATATATATATGTGTGTGTGTGTGTGTGTGTGTGTGTGTGTGTGTGTGTGTGTGCCTATGTATATAGCTTTCCTATATATATCTATGTATACGAATATGCGAATGTGAATAATATATATACATTATATGACTAAGTTTGTGTGCCTTGTTAGCTTATGGTTTAGTTGTGCTTGGTTTAGCAAGTGACTTAGGCTATGAGTTAGTAGCTATCTTGCATACTTGATTTGCATAGACTTAGTTTGTTTAGACCTAGAATTGACTAACCTAGACTAGTTGACCATTGTTGACCCAATCCTAGCTAGTTTGACCACAGTTGACTAGAGTTGACCTAGTTTGACTTTATAGTTGACCAGAGTTGACCAAGAGTTGAATTTGACCTAGATTGACTTAGACTCATGTAGATTGCATTATAAATTCAATTACCATATAAATTGAACTCTTTATAACCTGTGTTGCTCTAACTAGGACTCTGTGAATCCAGTTGGCCATCTTTTCATATTAGCTGTTCAGGGTATCAGGCGAGTACATTCTCTGACCGTTTTATACTTGTTAGGATTTATATTCTGGCTTTAGATTACTTTACTTGATGCTGTCACGTTGTTAACACGGATTGGTACTATATGGATCCTTTCATGAGATGTTATCCCCATCGGGAGCATCGGTTTACCTCATGTCATGTGCTTTTCACATACATCATGTATTCATGTGCTTTCATCATTCATGTGCACTCTTGTGATTCATGTACTCTCATGTTCACAGAGCCCCTCATGTATACTTCATGTGCACCCATTTATGGGCCCCCATGTGAAATCATGTACAATAACAAAACTTATCTGGATCTTTGTGTATTGATTGGGGTACGAAAGAGTATAAATGGTCATGTGAACAATTCCAAAGTAGTGTAATCATGTGCAAACTCTTTAGTGTAATCATGTGCAAATTCAAGCCGTTCACATGTCTATCTTGTACTCTACATCACTAGCCACTGATAGTTCTTTACTTATAGTAGATATTTTCTTATGGTCATCTCTTTTACTTTATGTACATTCTTCAGCATTTTATGTATCTTACTCTATAACATGCTTACATTTTCTGTCATGATATGAATTGCGTGAGATGTATTGTGCTCGTTCCTATCCTGACTGAACCTGTTGAAAATATTACAGGTAACCTGGAGATTCACAGCTAGCTTAAAGGACCAGTAGAGCTTGGAGTAGATTACTAGTTTATGGTTTAGTTACTCTTTTAGAACTTGTTTTGTAATAAGTGGTGTCTTGAGATTGTTGAGATGTTGTTATTTTGGGAGTTTATTTATGTTGTTGTTGTTTTGAGTTTTATATAGTTGTTAGACTCCGGTGTTATCTTATCGTTCTTAGATTGTGATTGAGTATTATCCTATCTTATACTTGTCCTCCATTTGGGGTTGAGGTTGTGACAGGTACATTATATAATTGCGTAAGTTTTTTACTAGATTGTGACCTAGAACAGCGTTCTAATGCTGACACTTCGGGATAGGCTGGACGTACCCACTTCTCGTGCCCCTATACTGGGTGCGGGTCGTGACACGAAGACTTGAAGCACTTATTCGTCAATCGATTCTACGAAGGGGGAATGGACATGACAATGTCGACTCTCATGGACATCGTCCAGAAGGAGAAGGAACTTGTATGCGCATACATTGATCTCTCCCGCCAGGCCTCTCTGAGAATACCCCAGCTATACCAGAGCCCATGTTTATGGACTCCTATCGCAAAAAATGCTTCCAACAATCAAACTGTGGCATAGCGCTCCTTGTATAGAGTAGTTGCCCTTTATTACAGAGGCAGACGTGGCAGAATGGAAAGCTCGAGACGCACAGCTATTGGGACTGAGTTTTCCATCGCATGAAGACAAAGGAAGGCACTCATCTAGCAACAATCCCGCTCCAAAGGATGGTAAAGGGAAACAAGCTATGATCGTCAATATCTTCAAGGGTTCAATAACAATGAACCCTAAGCCGGCCGATGCACAGAGGCTGAAAGAGACCTACTACTTCAACGACGAAGACATACTAGAACTCTTCGATATGTTGACGAAGGGTGGCAAGCTTCAGCTCCCGCTTCCTAAGCGTCCCGATGAAGTGGGAATGGTTGACAATCCAAAATACTGCCACTACCACCAGTATATTCACTATTCGACACGTGACTGCTACGTATTGAAAAGACAGATCCAGTACCTCACCGACGTCAAGGTCATCTCGCTCGACTACAAGGAAAAGACTATTACTGCCAACATGATCACTCTCAAGTTCAGAAGTTTTCTGAGAACAGAGGCTCAAGACAGCGTAATCTCGATCCTGAGAACAACGATAGAAGTAGTCAATCTTCCACCGTCCCATGACAACGCTCAAGGTCTTATCCTATTTACAATGCTGCAAGGCAAAGTGATTTGGATCCACCCTGATCTTACCCCAGACATGATGGTGCCTACAGCCCACTTTGTCAAGGGAAAGTATGTCAAGTCGTGTCACATGGTTTCTACATCGGCTGATGACTCTGGTTATCACTCGCTCGACTCACCAACGAGAAAAAAATTAGGCTCCGGCTGAGGAAACATCTCCACTTGTTACGGCCACCGCCTCCGATGCATCAAAAACAGGCCCTGTAAGAATGAATTGTAAAGCGCAATACTCTAGAGGGTGGTGAATAGAGTAGGCAGCGGAATATTGATAATTTAAAAAGTTAGCAGCAAGATCACAGAAAAATATCACAAGTAAATAAATGTAAAAGCAGAGATCAGAAAGCAAACGCAAAGACGGCGATGTATACTGGTTTTCCTTTTGTGAGGACTATTCCAGTCGGAAGAACTCTAGCTTCCAGTTGAATCCACTATTAGAAAATACCGTAAGTTTTTATACAAAGTCCTTGCAACTTCTACAAACACAAGCTTTGATACGAATTACTCGACCAACTTCAGTTGTGAAGTGTCTTTCTTCAATCAAGCCTCTGGTTACAATCACTCTGAAGCTTCTAGACCATACCGCACTGGCAAATCGACTAGAGGATTGTAACTGCCGTGGGATTTGAAAATTAAAGTTTAGAACACTTTAGAATAGAGCAATAGGCTTTAGAGAGAAGAGACGAAAGTGAATGAGTGAATTGAAATGATCGAAATCCTTCTCTATTTACAGCTTTTCCAAAGGCAGAACTCTGTCAGAATTCGAGCAGAATTCGGGTAGAACTCTATGAGAAAATCTCGGCAAGATCCGTAAATGTAGGAGGACCCAGTTCAAAAAGCAACGTTCACTAACTGAACTCTGGTCGAACTCGGACTGAGTTCTGTCAGGGTTTTGTTAGGTTTTGTAAATAGATTTTTAGGATTTTGAAATTATTTTAAGCAGTTAGGAGCTTTTTGTAAATAGGGACTATTTTTCAAAACATGAGATATTTTAAAAAATATTTTTAGGTAGACTATTTTTCAGTACGACTCGGTGTACAATATATTCCTAGACTCAAGAAATGTAAAAATTATATTGTATAATGGAAATACAGACTCGAGTGGCAAACACAGCTTCGATCTTGAACAGAATGGGTAGCAGTTCTGGCGGTATCCAAGAGTCCAAATAAACTTGAGTAGCCCTTATATCGAGACAGAGTTTGATCAATTATTAAAATCAGGTTTGACCATGACCAATAGGCCAACAATCTCCCCCATTTTGATAATTGACAAACCTTGACCGATATAACATCTTGATCAATAAGATTTGAAAGATAATCAAAATTGTACTGTATCCTAAAAAAAATGTTCATGTATCCTTCCAAAGGTGTTAGATCCTATTTCTCCCCCGTTGTCACTTAAAAAAATAATTGTAAAGAGAGAAAGCTCTCCCGCAATTTATGCATAAGGAACAATCAGTGAAGAAATACAAATATAATATATAGAAAAATAAGCATTTCATAGGCAGTTTATATTGAAGCATAAAGAGAGAGTGCTATAACAAGAATAAATGCTAAACTGAAATAAAATATGCTTGGCAAAGAATAAAAAGATATTCACCATACATTAGCTCAGTCAATCACAATCTCAGTGCAAAATAAACTAAAAGATAGAGTACTAATAATATCTTGGAATGTCGGAGCATTTCTAAGTAAACATAAATATAACAAAGTCTCAAAAAGTGACATCTAGACAAAATACAATGCATCTAGATCACAAATTCTCTGAATCGTCATCATCATCAGCAGTGCCAGTACGACCACCATATCCGGATGGACCAGCTCCAGAAGTGCCAGCTCTAGAATGATATGGAGTAGCACCAGAACTACGGTACCAGTCATTTGCATTACCAGGCTGAAAGAGAGTGTGAACCACTTTATCCTCAAAGCGGTAGCCGGAGACAACTGGATCTCTGGGAAGAGAACTGGCAGAATATCCAGTCTGGGCAAAAAGGAGATCGACAAAAGAGTTGGCGAGTGCCTGGAACCAACTCACATCACGAAACTCTTGTTCCCTAGATGTGTCAGTGATGAATATCTGCATATCAGAAAGATGCTGATGAATACCCTCAAAAGACATAGGTAAGCTTGAGAAGGTGGAGCAGGAGCAATAGGAGGTACAGGAGGAGCGGCTGCGCTGCGATGTGACAGCTGGAGAGACTTGGGCTCAGGGTCCAGAGCACAAGTGGAAAGATCAACATCAAAACAATGAAAGATGCGTGGTATGAACATCGCATAAGAATGATTTTGTTCTCTTCTGCGACAACATCCCATCATCTGAATGATAGTCTTAGGAACCGAAAATGAAATTCCCTTGATGATATGATAGAGGGTAGACAGCTCAAGATTTGTAACATCATCTTTTGAAGTTGATTTAGGAAGAATAATGGAATAGATGATGTAATGCAACTCGTGTCACGACCCGCACCCACTGTGAGGGTACGAGAACGTAACAACGCCCAGCCTATGCCGCAGTGTCGGCGGTAGAACGCTGTCCTAGGTCAACATACATCTAGCAATATAATACTAAGCAGTAAATGAACTCAATCACAACTAAGGAAGAAGAAAGTACGATAAGATATAGAACTCAGGAAAATACAGAAGATAGAATAGTCTAAGATAAATCCCAGCAAATATCTAGAGTACATAACTCAGCTACTGAAATGAAAGAATATATACAACTCAACATCTCTGAACAGAAGTAAAGTCTAGCTAAACAGACTCAAGACAATATAAAAATAAGATAAGGCCTAACTAAACTAGTCTAGGCAGTGGGGGTGATGTCCTCAGCTAGAGCTGTCCCGTAGAAGGTATCCTTCCAGGCCTCCTCCTCGTCCTCTGTAACATTTTCAACAGGTCCAGTCAGGACAGGAGCGAGTACAGTACATCTCAACTGTTCATAGCAGGTTAGAAAATATAATCATGCAGTAAAGTAAGATATAGATACTGAAGAAATGCAGTAAGTAAACAGAGAGAGAGAACTGTAATAGAAATATCTACTATAAGTAAAGAGCTACCAGTGACTAGTGATTTAGAGCACAAAGTCGACATGTGAACGACTTGATTTGTACATGGCTATACTAAAGAGGCGTACATGGCTATTATACTTTAGAATTATTCACATGGCTATTTATACTCCCCCGTACCCCCAATTAATACACAAGGATCCAACCAAGTTATGTTATGATTCTATGTAACAGCCCCCGAAGGGTGGTAAGCCTCCGAAAGGTGATAAGCTCCCATAGGGTGATATGTCCCAGAAGGATGATAAGCCCCCAAAGGGTGATAAGCCCCCAAAGGGTGATATGCCTCCGAAGGGTGGTACATAGTAGTCCCATAAATGGGATGAGGATTCAAAAAAGACTCTGTGATCATATGGGTATATGTCACAAGTGATCAAAGAACCAAAGAAGCATATGATACGCTATGTAAGTGAAACGCACAGAACATAGAGTACCCAATGCTCCCGAGGTGGATAACATCTCAGAGAGGGATCCATATTGTACTAATCCGTGTGATTAACGTGCCAGTATCAATTAAAGTAATTTAATGCAGGAAAATAATTTTAAGCAGGATATGAAATGATCAGAGAATGTACTCGCCTCGTATCTGAATGTCCGAAGTAAATGTACTGTCCGAGGAGAGGTGTCTGGCTCCTAATCAGAACAACACAAGTCACAACAAGTCTAAAATGATATAATGAAGTACTAATATGCATTCTACATGATTCTAGGTCAATCTAGGCCCAAGTCAACTCTTGGTCAACTCTGGTCAACCCTAGAAGTCAAACTAGGTCAAACAAGACTAATCTAGGCTAATCAAGTCTATACTAGTCTAAACTAGGCTAAACTAGCCTATTCCAAGTCTAACAAGACTGTACAAGACTAATCTAGACTCTACTAGGTCTAACAAAGTCTAAGTTAAACAATCTAGGCTAACCAATATCCATGTATACCTGTATAGCATGAATATATACTACATCTACACTTGCTAGCATATGGCATATAGCCTATAGGTAACCTATAATAAAAACCCTATATACAACCCTATAGGCTATCACATATCACATATAGTCTATACTCTACATACAACCACACAATTATATATAAACATATATCTATACAACCACTATATAGGTATATCTATATAAACATCTCACATATCATATATATATATACATAGGAAACAAGGAAAAGAAAATGTGATTGTGTGCATGTGTGTGTATGTGTGTGGGACTTGGGAGTGTATCATGAATATGTGTGTGTAGAGAGTTTAAATAGGAACACATGTGTGTGTGTGTTTAAAGGTGACAGGATAGCAATGTGTGTGGTTACATAGAGTATGCCAACTGTGTAGATGTGTGTGTAGACATGTACATGTGAGTGTCATAAGTGAAGTGAGGGTGGGTGTGAGTGTCAAAGTGAATTGTGTGTGTTTGCACATAGGAAGAATAGTGATAGGTTTTAAAGCAATGTGTCAATCTCAGCTACTTCTATACATTTAGAACACAAAAGACCCATGAAATGGAATGGAAAATGAACCCAATTTAGTCTACTGTTAAGAAAACTGGAATGAAAACAATGAAAATCTGAGGATACCAAGAAGGGCAAATCTGAGAATTAGGAACCTGGGAACTAAAGAGTTATACAACTCAACCAAATCCTTACAGTTAAAAAAAATGAAGCTGAGCCCATAAAGCTCAATTCAACCTGAGTTCAAATCACCACATTGTTCAATGTTTAAAAATGAAACATTAGAATGCAAATTGAATGTGGGTTCATAGTTGATAAAACTGGAAATGGCAAAAAAGAAAAACTGAGAATAGAAGGCAGCCAAAATATGAGAATTAGGAGTTTGAAACCCAATTTCAGCTTATAGGTAATCTGTAACAATCTACAGTTCATTCGAAAAGGAAGGGAAAAATCAGTACATGTTTTAGGCATAGGAAATCAGTCTAGGTATAGGAAACAGTTCAATGAAAACCTCAAGTCAATACACAATGTAATCCATCATTAAATCAAAACTCGGTTAGCAACAGTTAAGGATAGAAAAATAGTTCGGGTATTAATAGAAAACAATGTATCAGTAAAAGGAATGATATCAGTGAATATATCAGTTCACAGTTTGAATCAAAACTCAGTTTGCAGGACAGGTTATAAGGAATATAACATATCACCTATCGATTGAATCAAGAGGTGAATGATACTCGAGCATAACACTCTCTAATGCCAAACTCCAATCCAATATCAACTAGGCATTCAAACCAAAGTAAGGGATTAAAAGTAATTTGAGAGAAAAAAAAATGAAATATGAAACAATACCAACTGAAATCAAATCGAAAGCCAATCCAGTTTTTCCCCCATCAACCTGGGAGTCATGGTGCTGTCACATGTAAGCAAATCAGGAATTATCCTGAGTATCCTGACAGTTCACAAATTAAACCATAGCTTAATACCATTATACCACTGTTTAACCAAAAACAATCAAATGTTCAAAACCAAGTCAACCCAAACTAATCTCAAATTAATATAGGAAATCTTTTTACAAATAAACCAAATCAATGGAACAAATATCTTGGAAATTCTCAGGTTTTAGTAAAGAGAAGGAAACTCAGGTCCATACAAATGACAGTTCAACAACCAACCAATGCGAAACCTATTACCTATCCCAACACAATCAAATGAATAAATCAACCAGTGAACTAGCATGCCTGCAATGACTGAGACATGGCAATTAACATTCCAAATCAGTTTAAGAGGGAAAATCAAGTTCAGCTTTTAAAAGAAATTGAATGACAGCTCAATGAAATTCAATCCTGGTAGTTAGCATATCAAAAAGTCGATTTCAAAAACCCATTTCGAATGCAATACTGAACTAACATGAGCAACCAAATATGTGGGGACAAATTAGTTGAAAACTTAACCAAAACAGGGAATTAGAGGGTTGGAAATATCTGGAAATTCTCAAGTATCAGGCAGTATCAGTAACATGCGAAATTGTCAAGTTCGAATCCAATATTTACCATTAAAACCTAATTTAATGTGTAGCCTAATGTAACAGGGACTAAACAACATATTTAGGATCTAATTAGTGAGTTAAAACAAAGTTTAAACATTTAAAATTACATTAATCAGAGCATCACAATACTGCACACTGAACCGCACAGTGTACCACACGTGCACGTGCAAATACGTGTCCGACATGACACGAGGACTCGTGAAACTCGAAGAACCTCGTGTCTGTCATGGACACGACACGTGTGTCAAATTATACGTGTCGATGTGGCGTGTGCATGGAGAAAACAGCCCCGAATAGCAGGGCATGTTTCCTGCCCATGCGCGTGTGTGCACGACCGCGTGTCCGCGTCCAAAATCCGATACGACACAACACAAAAACGTGTTCAGAACACAAGAATCACACAAGCGAGATCAAATCCTAATTTTCTATTCAAAAAGAATCCTAAAATTAGGTCGAAATGTCCTTTGGGACATTTCATCAAACACCTAGGTCTATAGGCTGATACGTATCCATTTAGGACATAAAATGGACACGAAACCTAGGTCTAGGCATACCTACAGGACCAGGACACTTAGGACTAGGTCTACATGCAAAGAAACTAGAATTTTAATGGTGTTTACAATGATTTACCTATTGGTGTCAAAATATAAGAAAAGCCTCAAATGGGGGGTTCCTCTTGCTAGCAAACTTCTCCAAATTGCCCCAAAGCTGAGGTTGAACACCACAAACAGCAAGAAAACAAAAATTAGGATCTAATACAATTAATTGGATGGAAAAAGGAGATAAAATGGAATTACTATGGATTTTTGAAGATGGAGGCTCACCTCTTCCAAAACTTTGTTCTTCCTAAGAGGCTAGCCCTAATTTCTAAGAGGATACTTATAGGGAGGGATTTCCAATGGGTGTAGTGGCTGGCCAAGGCTTGTTAGGGTTAGGGTTTAGCTAGTGGTGTGGGCCTATGGGCCTTTAAGGCTAAGTTATTGATTAAGGTGCAACCACAAGTCATGGCTTATGACTTAAATCCTAACTTGAGTCAAATAATCAAACCATAGGTCAACTCTAGTCTAACTAGGGTTGCATAACCTAACCAAGTCCAAACTCAACTAGGGTTAGCTCCTAGGTTGGTCTACCATGGTCATTGCTAGTCAAAGTCAACCTACTTAACCCTCATTCAAACAATTCCAAAATAAATTCTAAAAATTCCTATAAATTCAAAAAAATTATAATAAAATCAAATAACCCCAAAAATGTCTAAATACCCTAATCACATGGCTAGGCTCTAGGGTAGGCAGTCTCTACTGTTTACTAGCAAAACACCATAAATCACAAGTCATGAATTTAATAGTTTAAAAATAATTAAAAATCACTAAAAATCATAATATGAAATAAATATCATTAAATAATAATTATAATTACAAAATTTCAAAATTACCCTCTTTTGGAAAATAGGGTGTTACAATCCTACCCACCTTATAAAAATTTCGTCCTCGAAATTAAGATGGTCGCACCCTTTTTTCGGTTAAGCCCCCAACAATCATAGTCTCAGAAATCTATCTTAAATCATACAGTTGAAAAGTGTAACCTATGGGGTCATGGCATGCAATATCAGTCTGGGGTCTCATCTAGTTATACCAACCATGCTACAGTACTAGGCAATCACAAGGTATCAAAACATACAAGCAAGGGATGCATCAAAATTCTCGAGTAGGAAATACTAAGGTTAGGTCAAAACTCACCTCCAGCTAGGTCTGAGAACCAGAACTCCCTCCTGGAACCAGGGCCCTGGTTGGGGCAGGTATAGCAGGGCAGTACTGCACCCAATGTGCAGCTGAACCACAGATTAGGCACAATCCTAGTCTTTTCTACAGTTGTTCCACTTGTGTCCAGACTTCTTGCAGTAGGCACAGATAGGCTCTGGCTCAGCTGACCTCTGCTGGACAAGAGACTGGGCTGGGTATGATGATATAGGCTAGATAAATGGGTACTCCTCAAACTCTGGGTAGGACTGGGTACTGCTCCTCGCTCTCTTGGAGCTAGGCTCTCCTCTTAGAAGCACAGAGTCCCGTAGACGTAGCAACCTCTGGATTTGCTCCCCCATGGCCTCCTCATGAACTCTCTGTGACTCCAACAGCCTCTCTTGGAAATATCCAAACATCTGGGCTGCGTCAAGTAACAAACCTCCGGGTCGTACAGTATGGGGTACAGAGGGTAGGGAAGGGCTCTCGGTCTCAGGCAAATCCGCAGCTCTCTCCTGAACGACAGGAGATGAAGGACGACTCTCTGGCGAGGCTACCACCATCTCCTCAATGGCAGGAGGTGCCACCACCCCCTGATCAGATAGAGGGATCACTACCTCCTGAACAGTAGGAGGTGGAGGCACACTCTCAGTAGCTGCAGCTGCTCTCAGGCGACGGGCTCGGGTCATGGGTGCCATACTGAAAGAAAAAGAAAAGAAAATAAAAATAAATCAATCATCAAGGCTGAAAAGCTAGTAGATATAAACAAAGGAGAATCAGCTACAAGAATCACTATTTAAAGCCAGGCTATACTATCATTCCTAAGACAAGGGCCTAATCACAAGTCATCAAATCGTCACACTAAGAAAGAACTACATATGCATAAGCTCTATAAAGCTAAAAGATCTCTACTCCTAAATTATTTGATGATGGAAAACAATTTATAATAACAGAATAAAGATAGAGACGATATATTTAAAAACCTTTCCAAGATACAATCTGATAATCATATGCGTCTGTCCAAAAATCATGATACTCAGAATCCTCGCCACGCTAGTAAGCAAGGCTGCGATAAACGGTAGAGTCCATAACAGGGGCATGCACCTCTATAATCATGTCGTCTGGAATTCTCGTTATGCCGACTAGTATAGCTGCGAGAAATTCCAAATCTCATAACCAAGATACGTACATCCGAAGTCAGGTCTCTATGTTTCCGCCACGCTAGTTAATATAGCTGCGATAAACTCTAGGTTCCATAACCAAGTAGACGTTTTACCATCCCTGTATTCCCGTCGACATATGTTATCAGAAAAATATCGTAACTCAGGCCATAAAAATTCATCTCGATAGGAAAATCAAATCAACAACGATCCAACAAAATTAAATTCAATAATCAAGGAGTGAGAGCAACAAAGCAAGGGAAATAATTTAAATTGAAGTTTAAATAAGATTCTCAAGGGGCGTCCCAGGAATCTTTCAAGGAATCCTAACTTTGATTGAGTACCTTCAAATATATATCCTAATCCTACTGCAGGCTGTAGTGATACTCTGGTTCGAATATCACTACATAAACTCGACCTGCATGGGCCACCACTAAAAACGTGTTACGACTCGCACCCACTGTGAGGGTACGAGAACGTAACAGCGCCCAGCCTACGCCGTAGTGTCGACGGTAGAACGCTGTCCTAGGTCAACATACATCTAGCAATATAATACTAAGCAGTAAATGAACTCAATCACAACTAAGGAGGAAGAAAGCACGATAAGATATAGAACTCAGGAAAATACAGAAGATAGAATAGTCTAAGATAAAATCCCAGCAAATATCCAGAGTACATAACTCAGCTCCTGAAATGAAAGAATATATACAACTCAATATCTCTGAACAGAAGTAAAGTCTAGCTAAACAGACTCAAGACAATATAAAAATAAGACAAGGCCTAACTAAACTAGTCTAGGCAGTGGGGGTGATGTCCTCAACTAGAACTGTCTCGTAGAAGGTATCCTTCCAGGCCTCCTCCTCGTCCTCTGTAATATTTTCAGCAGGTCCAGTCAGGACAGGAGCGAGTACAGTACATCTCAACAGTTTATAGCAGGTTAGAAAATATAATCATGCAGTAAAGTAAGATATAGATACTGAAGAAATACAGTAAGTAAACAGAGAGAGAGAACTGTAATAGAAATATCTACTATAAGTAAAGAGCTACCAGTGACTAGTGATTTAGAGCACAAAGTCGACATGTGAACGGCTTGATTTGTACATGGCTATACTAAAGAGGCGTACATGGCTATTCTACTTTAGAATTGTTCACATGGCTATTTATACTCCCCCGTACCCCCAATTAATACACAAGGATCCAACCAGGTTATGTTATGATTCTATGTAACAGCCCCCGAAGGATGGTAAGCCTCCGAAAGGTGATAAGCCTCCAAAGGGTGATATGCCCCCAAAGGGTGATAAGCCTCCGAAAGGTGATAAGCCTCCAAAGGGTAATTTGCCCCCGAAGGGTGATAAGCCCCCAAAGGGTGATAAGCCCCCAAAGGGTGATATGCCCCCGAAGGGTGGTACATAGTAGTCCCATAAATGGGATGAGGATTCAAAGAAGACTCTGTGATCATATGGGTATATGTCACAAGTGATCAAAGAACCAAAGAAGCATATGAAACGCTATGTAAGTGAAACGCACAGAACATAGAGTACCCGATGCTCCTGAGGGGGATAACATCTCAGAGAGGGATCCATATTGTACTAATCCGTGTGACCAACGTGCCAGTATCAATTAAAGTAATTTAATGCAGGAAAATAATTCTAAGCAGGATATAAAATGATCAGAGAATGTACTCGCCTCGTATCTGAATGTCTGAAGTAAATGTACTGTCCGAGGAGAGGTGTCTGGCTCCTAATCAGAACAGCAGAAGTCACAACAAGTCTAAAATGATATAATGAAGTCCTAATATGCATTCTACATGATTCTAGGTCAATCTAGGCCCAAGTCAACTCTTGGTCAACTCTGGTCAACCCTAGAAGTCAAACTAGGTCAAACAAGACTAATCTAGGCTAATCAAGTCTATACTAGTCTAAACTAGGCTAAACTAGCCTATTCCAAGTCTAACAAGACTGTACAAGACTAATCTAGACTCTACTAGGTCTAACAAAGTCTAAGTTAAACAATTCTAGGCTAACCAATATCCATGTATACCTGTATAGCATGAATATATACTACATCTACACTTGCTAGCATATTGCATATAGCCTATAGGTAACCTATAACAAAACCCCTATATACAACCCTATAGGCTATCACATATCACATATAGTCTATACTCTACATACAACCACACAATTATATATAAACATATATCTATACAACCACTATATAGGTATATATCTATATAAACATCTCACATATCATATATATATACATAGGAAACAAGGAAAAGAAATTGTGATTGTGTGCATGTGTGTGTATGTGTGTGGGACTTGAGAGTGTATCATGAATGTGTGTGTGTGTAGAGAGTTTAAATAGGAACACATGTGTGTGTGTGTTTAAAGGTGACATGATAGCAATGTGTGTGGTTACATAGAGTGTGCCAACTGTGTAGATGTATGTGTCGACATGTACATGTGAGTGTCATAAGTGAAGTGAGGGTGGGTGTGAGTGTCAAAGTGAATTGTGTGTGTTTGTACATAGGAAGAATAGTGATAGGTTTCAGAGCAATGTGTCAATCTCAGCTACTTCTATATATTTAGAACACAAAAGACCCATGAAATAGAATGGAAAATGAACCCAATTTAGTCTACTGTTAAGAAAACTGGAATAAAAACAATAAAAATCTGAGGATACCAAGAAGAGCAAATCTGAGAATTAGGAACCTGGGAACTAAAGAGTTATACAACTCAACCAAATCCTTACAGTTAAAAAAAATGAAGCTGAGCCCGTAAAGCTCAGTTCAACCCGAGTTCAAATCACCACCTTGTTTAATGTTTAAAAATGAAACATTAGAATGCAAATTGAATGTGGGTTCATAGTTGATAAAACTGGAAATGTCAAAAAGAAAAACTAAGAATAGAAGGCAGCCAAAATCTGAGAATTAGGAGTTTGAAACCCAATTTCAGCTTATAGGTAATCTGTAACAATCTACAGTTCATTCGAAAAGGAAGGGAAAAATCAGTACATGTTTTAGGCATAGGAAATCAGTCCAGGTATAGGAAACAGTTCAATGAAAACCCCAAGTCAATACACAATGTAATCCATCATTAAATCAAAACTCGGTTAGCAACAGTTAAGGATAGAAAAATAGTTCAGGTATTAATAGAAAACAATGTATTAGTAAAAGGAATGATATCAGTGAACATAAGAGTTCACAGTTTGAATCAAAACTCAGTTTGCAGGACAGGTTATAAGGAATATAACATATCACCTATCGATTGAATCAAGAGGTGAATGATACTCGAGCATAACACTCTCTAATGCCAAACTCCAATCCAATATCAACTAGGCATTCAAACCAAAGTAAGGGATTAAAAGTAATTTGAGAGAAAAAGAAAAGGAAATATGAAACAATGCCAACTGAAATCAAATCGAAAGCCAATCCAGTTTTTCCACATCAACCTGGGAGTCATGGTGCTGTCACATATAAGCAAATCAGGAATTATCCTGAGTATCCTGACAGTTCACAAATTAAACCATAGCTTAATACCATTGTACCACTGTTTAACCAAAAACAATCAAATGTTCAAAACCAAGTCAACCCAAACTAATCTCAAATTAATATAGGAAATCTCTTTGCAAATAAACCAAATCAATAGAACAAATATCTTGGAAATTCTCAGGTTTTAGTAAAGAGGAGGAAACTCAGGTTCATGCAAATGACAGTTCAACAACCAACCAATACGAAACCTATTACCTATCCCAACACAATCAAATGAATAAATCAACCAGTGAACTAGCATGCCTGCAATGACTGAGACATGGCAATTAACATTCCAAATCAGTTTAAGAGGGAAAATCAAGTTAAGCTTTTAAAAGAAATTGAATGACAGCTCAATGAAATTCAATCCTGGTAGTTAGCATATCAAAAAGTCGATTTCAAAAACCCATTTCTAATGCAATACTGAACTAACATGAGCAACCAAATATGTGGGGACAAATCAGTTGAAAACTTAACCAAAACAGGGAATTAGAGGGTTGGAAATATTTGGAAATTCTCAAGTATCAGGCAGTATCAGTAACATACGAAATTGTCAAGTTCGAATCCAATATTTACCATTAAAACCTAATTTAATGTGTAACCTAATGTAACAGGGATTAAACAACATATTTAGGATCTAATTAGTGAGTTAAAACAAAGTTCAAACATTTAAAATTGCATTAATCAGAGCATCACAATACTGCACACTTTACCGCACAGTGTACAACACGTGCACGTGCAAATACGTGTCCGACATGACACGAGGACTCGTGAAACTCGAGGAACCTCATGTCAGTCATGGACACGACACGTGTGTTAAATTATACGTGTCGATGTGGCATGTGCATGGAGAAAATAGCCCCGAGTAGCAGGGCATGTTTCCTGCCCGCGCGCGTGTGTGCACGACCGCGTGTCCGCATCCAAAATCTGACATGACACAACACGAAAACGTGTTCAGAACATAAGAATCACACAAGCGAGATCAAACCCTAATTTTCTATTCAAAAAGAATCCTAAAATTAGGTCAAAATGTCCTTTGGGACATTTCATCAAACACCTAGGTCTATAGGCTGATACGTATCCATTTAGGACACGAAATGGATACGAAACCTAGGTCTAGGCATACCTACAGGACCAGGATACTTAGGGCTAGGTCTACATGCAAAGAAACTAGAATTTTAATGGTATTTACAATAATTTACCTATTGGTGTCAAAATGCAAGAAAAGCCTCAAATGGGGGGGTTCCTCTTGCTAGCAAACTTCTCTAAATTGCCCCAAAGCTGAGGTTGAACACCACAAACAGCAAGAAAACAAAAATTAGGATCTAATGGAATTGATTGGAGGGGAAAAGGAGATAAAATGGAATTACTATGGATTTTTGAAGATGGAGGCTTACCTCTTCCAAAACTTTGTTCTTCCTAAGAGGCTAGCCCTAATTTCTAAGAGGATACTTATAGGGAGGGATTCCCAATGGGTGTAGTGGCTGGCCAAGGCTTGTTAGGGTTAGGGTTTAGCTAGTGGTGTGGGCCTATGGGCCTTTAAGGCAAAGTTATTGATTAAGGTGCAACCACAAGTCATGGCTTATGACTTAAATCCTAACTTGAGTCAAATAATCAAACCATAGGTCAACTATAGTCTAACTAGGGTTGCATAACCTAACAAAGTCCAAACTCAACTAGGGTTAGCTCCTAGGTTGGTCTACCATGGTCATTGCTAGTCAAAGTCAACCTAGTCAACCCTCATTCAAACAATTCCAAAATAAAATCTAAAAATTCCTATAAATTCAAATAAATTATAATAAAATCAAATAACCCCAAAAATGTCTAAATACCCTAATCACATGGCTAGGCTCTAGGGTAGGCAGTCTCTACTGTTCACTTGCAAAATATCATAAATCACAAGTCATGAATTTAAATAGTTTAAAAATAATTAAAAATCACTAAAAATTATAATATAAAATAAATATTATTAAAAAATAATTATAATTACAAAATTTCAAAATTACCCTCTTCTGGAAAATTGGGTGTTACAACTCAGTTAAATAAGTTCAAGTTTGCAGCCTTGAACTTTCCAGAACGAACACGGGCAAGTGCACGAAGGTCGTTCTTGAAACGGATAAGAGTCGTGCCATCGGAAAAATTGAACTCAGTGATATCATCAAACGGGGCACCTTCGTTAGGAACATCGAGGATTTCCGCTAAGATGGTATCATCGAACTTGATATTGATACTGCTGACACGAGTTCAAAAAGAGAAAGTGTCTAAAACAAAGTTGCAGTAGAACAATCTAATGGCATTAGTAGCTATAGGATATTTGAGGGTAACAAGTCGGTGTAACCCTAATGCCTCAAATGATGGACGGTGGTCCAAAAATACAGTCCACTTAATCGGGGCTCAAGTGCATATGTTACGCATGGCAAAGTCAGCGTACCATAACAATGAGTGATCATGAGTTTCAATGAAAAACTAATTAAACTTACCGTCAGCCGATTGGACCGGAGAAAAGAGGAAATCCTCTGGAGGATTCGAAGATGAAGCTTCTTCACTGGCTTGGGTCTTCTTCCTCTTGGATGGAGTGAATCCCTTAGGCATTTTCTCCCAAAATTGAATTGAAACTAATGAATTGAATGAGATAGAAGGAGAATGTTATACCTTCTGAGAGTTGAGTATGTGGTAGAGATCGAGATTCTCCGCACGAATCCAAATTTTGGATTGAAATCTCCAAGTAGAATAGAAGCAATAGGTTGGAGAGTTTCTAGGGTTTGGAGAGGGCTCGGGCGACAGCTGTTGTTTGAAAGAGGAGTTTGGAAGAGATAAAGAGAAGGGGGCCTCAGGTTCTGACTTAAAAGAATATACCACCAACAAAACTCTGGCCGAACTCGGACCGAATTTTCCTAGGGTTCGTTTGATGAATTTTTAAAAATAAATTTGCAGGCACATTCTTTTCATCTTCCCCTTTCAATTATTTAATACCAAGTTCAGTAATTTTAAATTTTAACTAGTATAATTAAATTATTTTATAAATTAAATTTTGATATACAGCGAATGTTTAGATTAGCTGTAGGGGTACTATTCCAGCTAATGGGAGTTCACCGGGAACAATTAAATACTGCTTCGCTTTAACCATAGTCGTGGTGACATGCAGACCTTTTGTAGGCTTGTCTCAAAAACAGTTCTTTGAGTATTGAAAAATAACTGATAAAAAAAATTAATTAATGCTATTGATATCTAAAATTCCTAATTTTTGACGTAAATAATTGAAATGATCTTTCGCTAAAGGTTTTGTAAAGATATCAACTAATTGATTCTCCGTGTCTATGTATACAAGGTTTATATCTCTGTTTTGTTGATGATCTCTAAGAAAATGATGTCGAATCTCGATATGCTTAGTGTGAGAGTGACATATTGGATTCTTAGTCGAATTAATAGTACTAGTGTTGTCACACAAAATGGGTATATGTGTGTAAAGTAAACCAAAGTCTTCTAAGGTTTGTTTCATCCACAAAATTTATGCACAATAACGTCCTACGGAGATATACTCAGCATCAGTCGTTAATAATATGACAGAATTTTATTTTTTGCTAAACCAAGATACTAGAGCTTTGCCTAGGAAATGACATGTGCCACAGGTACTTTTTTTATCTACTTTACATCTAGAAAAATCAGCATCCGAATAACCGGTTAGGTCAAACGATGTAGTTTTAGGATACCATAAGCTGACAGAAGAAGTGCCTTTAAGGTATAGGAAGATACGCTTAACCGTGCACATATGTGATTCCTTAGGGTTAGCCTGAAAATGTGCACACAAGCAAACTCTAAACATTATATCAGGAAGACTAGCAGTTAAGAAAAGTAAACTACCAACCATACCTAGATAATTACGTATGTCGACTGGTTTGCCTTGTTCATCAATATCAAGCTCAGTCGAAGTTGCCATTGGAGTGCCAAGTGATTTGACTGCTTCCAGATCGAACTTCTTTAATAAGTCTTTTGTGTACTTGGCTTGATTAATGAATGTCCCATTATTGGTCTGTTTGATTTGCAGTCCGAGAAAGAATTTAAGTTCTCCCATTATGCTCATCTCAAACTCATTCTGCATACACTTTGAAAATTATTGACAAAGAGATTCATCAATAGATCCAAAAATGATATCATCTACATAAATTTGAGTTAAAAGAAGATTGCCATTAAAGGATTTTATAAATAGTGTAGTATCAACCTTCCCTTTTGTAAAATTGTTGTCAAGTAGAAAAGAGCTTAGACGATCGTACCAAGCACGATGGGCTTGTTTCAAACTGTATAAGGCTTTCTTCAACTTGAAAACATAATCAGGATTTTTGAAATCGATAAAACCTGGAGGTTGAGATAAATAAACTTCTTTTTTTTAAAAACCGTTCAAAAATGCACTTTTGACATATATTTGAAATAATTTAATGTTATGAAAATATGCAAATGCACATAACATGCAAACGGGTTCTAATATCGCAACTGGGGCATAAGTCTCATCGTAGTCGATATCTTCTTCTTGATTGTATCCTTAAGGTACGAGTCGAGCCTTATTACGAGTCACTAAGCCATTCTCATTCAGTTTATTTCGAAATACCCAACGGGTGCAAATGACCGGATGATCAATGAGCTTGGGAACAAGTTCCCAAATTTGATTCTGTTAAAATTGGTTCAATTCCTCTTGCATAGCATCAAACAAAAAATTATCACTATATGCTTCTTCAATATTTTTGGGTTCAAGCTGTGAAATAAAAGCAAAATAGGAAGCTATATCTTTACTAGAGGAACGAGTACTTACTCCCATGGTAATCTCACTAATTACCAAGTCCTTTGGATGGTCTACCAAAAATCTTATTTTTTTTGGCATATCCTCTAGATTGCTGGTTCCGACTTCTGGTTCTGTACGTGATTCGCTTGGAGAATCAGTTAGTGCTTTGTGTGAAGGTTCTGCAGAAGCTGTACTTGGTGTACTTATGTCTTCATCATCATCGACTGAGTGTTGATTGCGTTCATCAAATTTAACATTTATTGATTCTTCGATGATCATGGTTCTCTTGTTGAAGACTCTGTACCCTTTGCCCTTCGCCGCATAACCTAAAAAGATACCTTCATCGGCCTTTTCGTCAAATTTACTAAGATTGTCTTTAGCATTAAGAATAAAGCATTTATAACAAAATTTTTTGAAATAAGAAACAGAAGGTGTTCTATCAAACCATAGCTCATAGGAAGTCTTCTTCGATATAGGTCGAATTAGAATCCTATTAAGAATATAGCACGCTGTATTGACAGCTTCAGCCCATAGCTATTTAGATAGACTAAACTGGTTTAACATAACTCTAGCCATTTCAGATAGAGTCCTGTTCTTACGTTCCACAATTCCATTTTGTTTTGGAGTCCTAGGGCAAGAGAACTCATGCAAATAACCGTGTGTATCACAAAATTGTTTGAATTCTGCATTTATAAATTCGTCGCCATGATCACTTCGAATACGAGTAATCATGAAACCTTTTTCATTTTGAACTTTCTTGCAAAAGATGACAAATTCTGATAATGCATCGTTCTTGCATGCAAGAAATTATTTGCACGTGTATATAGAGAAATCAACTACTATTACAAATGCATATAACTTACCACCAAGGCTAGCAATTCTACTAGGTCCAAATAAATCTATATGCAGTAATTGTACAGGTCTAGTGGTACTTACAGCGTTCTTGGACTTAAAAGTGGATCTGGTAGCTTTATTCTTTTCACATTCACTACATACCGTACCCTTCTTAAAAGAAATATTCGGTAAGCCTCGTACCAGCTTGTTTGTCGATAATCTTGAAATTGTGTCCATGTTTGCATGACCGAGTCTTATGTGCCATAGTTGACTCTCATCACTTTTGGCCATCAAGCATCTACCTGCTTTGTAAGTATATTCTAATAGATAGAAAACATATATATTGTCTTCCCTGATACCTTCAAAAATAGTACCACAAGTTGAGCTATCAACTATAGTACATTTGTCTTTGACGAAGTTAATACCGTAACCATGGTCAGCTAAATGGCTTATGCTGAGCAGATTATGTTTTAACTCAGTAACTAGACAAACATCTTTAATCACATGGTAGGGGGCCTTACCAATATTTTTGATACCAATTAAGTACCCTTTTAAATTATTACCAAAGGAAACGTATCCTTCTTTCTTCTTCGACAGTGTTGCGAATAATAAAGCGTCATCGGTCATGTGCCGTGAGCTACCGCTGTCGAGGATCCATTTACTTCTAACATGTGAAGGGTGTTTCACCTACAAAAGAATTTGTAGATGAAAACTTTGATACCCATTTCTTGTAGGGTCCTGGAATGTTAGTTTTTGTTATCCATGCAAAAATCTTCAAATCAACAAGCTTTCTAACTCTACATGCAGAAGAAATATGACCAATGGTGCCACAATAGTGACATCTAACATGTTGAGTGTTGAATGCAATATGTTGTGCATTGTTGGTAGGTTTAGGTTTTCAAGTGTAAAAGAATGCATGCCTATTTGTCTTTTCAGGCGAAGGTTTGGTTTGGTTAGGTGTGATAGTATTGGGTTTGACCGTGTTCCGATGATTCGATAAGTGACACGTGTTAGGGTAGGAAGTAGCAACTTTAGGCTATTTTCCTAACCTAATTTCCAACTTTTTGGAGGTGTCATGTAACAAGCTATATTTAGCAGTGAGTGCATCATTTCTAACAATAGCTTGTTGGAGACTTTTCTTCTCTTTAAGTAAGTCTTCCTCTAATTGGGTAATGGTCTTGTCCTTCTCTTTGGATAGTCTTTGGGTCTCGTGTAATAACAACTTAACAGAAGAAATCTCACCTATCTCACTAGAATTATTACTACATCTGACCTCATCTAGTAGGTCGATAAGTCTTTCTATTTCACCTTTGTACTCTTTGAGTACCTTCTTAGAGGTCTTGTATTTACTACACAGTCTTCTGTAATCCCTTAAAAGGTCAGTAAAGGATTCGCCTAGTTGCTCAGAGGTAAAATCATCATAAGTATCAAACAAGGGGTTAGTGGTTACCTGATCGTAAGCCATCAAACATACATTTGCAGTATTATTTGATTGTTCGTCTTCTGAGTCGCTGGTTTCACTTTCATGCCATATGCTTGTATTGGCATATCTTCGGGATGTAGTTTTCTTCAGGTAGTCTTTGTCATATTTGATGTTCTTTCTGGTTGATGATGATTCTGTTGGACAGTCCTTCTTCATGTATCCTTTCTTTTTACAGCCATATCAGATAGGATCTTCTTCGTTGTTATTGTTGTTGCTGTTGCTGTTGTAGTCCTTCTTTCTTCTGTTGAATCTCATGAACTTCTTAAATTTTCTTCCCATAAGAGCTTGATCTTCAGTGTCAGAGTCACTGTTGTCAGAATTATCTTCGACAGTTCTTCTATGTTGAGCCTTGAAAGCGATTGACTTCTCAGACTTCTCCTTTGGTGTAGTATCTTCAAAGTCTTGAAGTTCCAGCTCGTGAGTGAGTAGCTTACCCATGAATGTTTTGAGAGACATTGTTGAGAGGTCGTTCCCTTCAATGGTTGCTATAGCCTTTGGAATCCAGTTCTTCGTGAGAGCTCATAGCAGTTTGCAAATCTTCTCATGGTTACTGTACTCCTTGTCTAACGATGACCGAATATTTACAATATACAGGAATCTCGTAAACATCTGGGTGACAGATTCTTTTGGCTTCATCTTGAACGTCTCATACTCCTGAGTAAGTCTACTGATCTTTCACACCTTGACTTGTGTTGTTCCTTCGTGGGATACTTCGAGAAGTTTCTACACTTCATTTGATGTTGTGCAAGTATAACCCTGTTAAATTCAATTCTATCTAAAGTACAAAATAAAGCGTTAATAGCACGTGCGTTAAGACTGGCCTTTTTCTTTTCATCCTCAGTATATTTATCATGGGATTTTTCAACCAAAAAATCTTCAACAAGAATACAAGAAGGCTTTTTGAAGCCATCAATAACTATATAACATAAGTCAAAATCTAGAGATTTCATGAAGAAACTCATCCGTGTTTTCTAATAGGTGTAATTTGTACCATTAAACAGTGGAGGTCTGTTTGTGGCTTGGCCTTCACTTGTGAACTTCACAGTTGCCATGTAATGTGCTGTGATCTATGTAACAGTTAATAATAAAAATAACTGCAATGTTATCTTGCTTTACCTGTAAAACCCTCTCTGATACCAATTGTAGGAACGAATCGTAAAGCACAATACTCTAAGGGGGTGAATAGAGTAGGTAGCAAAATATTGCTAATTTAAAAAGTTAGCAGCAAGATCACAGAGAAATATCACAAGTAAATAAATATAAATACAAAGATCAGAAAGCAAACGCAAAGACGGCGATGTATACTAGTTTTCCTCTTGTGAGAACTATTCCAGTCGGAAGAACTCTAGCTTCCAGTTGAATATACTACTGGAAAATACCGTAAGTTTTCATACGAAGTTCTTGCAACTTCTACAAACGCGAGCTTTGATACGAAGTACTCGACCAACTTTAGTTGTGAAGTGACTTTCTTCAATCAAGCCTCTGATTACAATCGCTCTGAAGCTTCTAGACCGTACCGCACTGGCAAATCGACTAGAGAATTGTAACTGGCTTCGGATTTAAAAATTAAAGCTTTGAACACTTTGGAGTAGAGCAACGGGCTTTAGAGAGAAGAGATGAGAGTGAATGAGTGAATTGAAATTATCGAAATCCTTCTCTATTTATACTTTTCCAAAGGCAGAACTCTATCAGAATTCGGACAAAATTCAGGCAGAACTCTATGAGAAAATCTTGGCAAAATCCGTAATTGCTAGAGGACCAAGTTCAAAAAGCAACATCACTATTCAAACTCTGGCCGAACTCGGGTCGAGTTCTGTCAGGGTTTTGTTAGGTTTTTGCAAATAGATTTTTGGGATTTTTGAAATTGTTTTAAGCAGTTAGGAGCATTTTATAAATAGGGGCTATTTTTCAAAATATAGGATATTTTTGAAAAGAAAATTAGAGTAGCCATTTTGCCAGTACGACTCGGTGTACAATGTATTCCTAGACTCAATAAATTTAAATTATATTGCATAAAATAAATATAGACTCTAGTGGCAAACATAGCTTCGGTCTTGAATAGAATGGGTAGCAGTTCTCTGGCAGTGTCCAAAAGTCCAAATAAACTTGAGTAGCCCTTATATCGAGACAGAGTTTTATCAATTATTAAAATGGGGTTTGACCATGAACAATGGGCCAACAGGCCCGTCTCAAGCCCCCATCGTAGACAAGCAATGGCAGAAAGAGGTTCGCTTTGACAAACCTTTGAGAAAAGACTCGACAGTAGGGCCGATCAAACCCTATTATTTTGACATATTGGCGTAGCTGTCCAATACTACGGCTCGACTGTCACTCTTCGAGCTCCTCCGTCTCTCTAAAGAGACTTGAGACGCCCTCAACGAAGCTTTACAAAACGCTGACTCCTTCCTCACCCAGGTGCAACTGCCCAATGAGGACCTTGCTGCATGCCCACTTTGTCACAGTGTGGTCGAGGTGATTTCTAACATCACCTTCACCCAGCAGGACATGTTGCTGAAAAACAACCGGCACAATAGGCCCTCGTACTACGCAGGGTATGTTGGGGCTGTTAAGGTCGATTGCATCCACAACGACATGGCTCTTCTCTTAGCATCATCCCTCGGTGTTTATTTCAAGCTTTAGGTATCCCAATGCATCGACTAACTGTATCAAATACTAAATCAGCGGCTTCAACGCTGGAAAGAGTGAGCCTCTGGGCAAGATTCGCCTGAAATGCCAAATAGATGATCTCCAGACTGACATAACTTGCTACATCATTAACGTCGATATAAACTACAACATGCTATTGGGACAAGCATGGATTCATAAGTACATGATCGTGCCCTACACTCTCCATCAATGCATAAAGTATGTTGCCAGCGACGGGACCATCAAAACTGAGTTTGCTGACATCGACCCATTCCGAGGACTCGAAGCATACTGTACAGACGCTGAGCTGTACAAGTCAGTCACATGGGATAATAATTCCAATGATGCCGACGATGAGGCAAATATTGTATCAGAAAGTGCAGCAATCACGGAAGAACCATTAAGGGTTCGATTGAAGAGAAAACCTCCCAAAACATCAGCTCCTCTTCTCATCAAGCTTTGAGACAAGGCTCCGGCTCGGTCGCCCTCGATAATATCAGTCGTTAGCCAGAAGCATATACAAATAAGGCTTTCCCGGAAGGTCCCAAGGCCAACTCTGATGTCGCAGGAACCTCCGACTACACCTCCCTTGGTAGTCTAGTTGAAGGGGAAACCTCGTCCACCTTCTCCAGCAACAGCCCTATTGCTCACAGATGAAGAGGTGGGATACTACGTGTGTACCGATACTGAGGTGCGCTCTTTAGATGATGTAATCCCTCGAGATAAAATTTCACATTTCATCAATAGGAAGTTGTCTTTAGTTACTCTTGTCCACAATGGAATATTAGGTATTTCTTAGACAACGCTCTATATATGTTACAAACACAAGTGACAACCGCTAGTCTCACAAGCCGAGTTTTCCCTCCTTAAGGTGCCTACTTCTTGGTTCCAACAAGAAAGAAAGAGGAAGAACCCATCATCTTCGGTCGATTGGAGCATCCTCTGCAGCTGGCTCTGACAGACCCAGAACCTGATGACAGCAAGATCCAACTCTACCGTTACACTACTCAAGCCAAACACCTTATCCAGAAGAGGGGCTACGACTTGAACAACAATAGAGGGCTGAACTATGGCAAAGGCCGACGCCTTCCCTTATGACTTCGTGCTCCAAAGGAAAAGTCCCAAAATTACTACCAACGCACTTGTCGGGGGTTAGGTTACGTTACATCAACAACAAACTTCGGAGAGCTCCAAGCCGGAGGTATTATTGCATTTACACTCTTTCGACTCCTCAACCTGGTACCATGATACCGTTATCGGCCAAGCCTTCAAGAAGATATTATCCATCAATATGGTCTCTGCAGATCCCTAATCGAGAATGAAGACCAAATATACTTGAATTCTTTGAAGATGAACCCTGGGCTCAACGCCTGGGATCCCAATGGGAATGGGGCTTCGAACAATATAAACCTCCCATTGAAGATGAAGTCGTCCAATTCGAGCTAGGAGACGAGGCTTCTCCAAAACCCATCTTCATCAGCAAAAGCTTGACGGAAGAAGACAAGAAATCTCTGATACAGCTTATCCCAGAATAGATCGACGACTTTGCTTAGCGTTGAGGACATGTCGGGTTTAGACCCACAAGTTGCCATGCACCATCTCAACATCTTACCCGACGCTAAGTCGGTCAAACAACAACAACATCATTTCTGTCCCAATGTCATGGATGCTATTGAGAAAGAAGTTGACAAACTCATAGAGAGGGGCTTCATTCACGAAGAGCAACACTCGGATTGGGTGGCCAATATTGTCCCAATCACTAAGAAGAACAAGAAAAATTGGGTCTGTATAGACTTCAGGGATCTCAACTCGGCCTGTCCAAACGATGAGTTTCCCCTCCCGATTACCGACATGATGATTGACAACATGTATAGCTTCGAGCGCATGTCCTTCATGGATGGTTTCTCAGGCTACAACCAGATCAAAATGTTTCCTGAATATGAGAAGCATACTTATTCTAGACTCCAAAAGGGATATATTGTTACACAGTGATGCCCTTCTGGTTGAAGAATACGGAAGCAACATACCAGCAGGCTATGAGCAACATATTCCGCAAGCACCTCCGAAAGACGGTGGAATGTTACATTGATGACATTGCCATCAAGAGCAAAAGGAAATCCAGTCATTTGGATGACTTAAGGACGATATTTGACTTAATACGGACACATCGACTAAAGGTGAACCCAACCAAGTCTTTCCTAGGAGTTTCCAATGGCAAGTTCCCGGGATTTATTGTCACAGCTAAGGGTATTCATATTGACCATGAGAAGACTAAGGTGATCTTGGACATGGCTCTCCCGAAGAATGTCTATGAGCTTCGAGACCTACAAGGACACCTGGCATACATCAGAACATTCATAACAAATCTCTCTAGTCGATGTCAACCCTTCACCAAACTGATGAAGAAAGAGGTTTCTTATATATGGACCGAAGAATGCTAGCGCGCGTTAGACGACATCAAGAAGTACCTCACTAGTCCTGTAGTACTGGTAACATTGGTCGTGGGGAGGCCCATCCTACTATATGTCTATGCTATGGGCCATTCTCTCGGTGCTTTGCTAGCCCAAAAAAGCAATAAAGGCCACAAACAGGCGATCTACTATCTTAGCAGGACCATGATTAGGGCCGAGCATCGGTATAATCCTGTAGAGAATGAGCGTCTTGCTCTGCTCTTCACCATCCAGAAGACACGACATTACGTGTCCAGATAAACAATCCATCTCATCTCTCGAGTCAACCCCCTCAGGTCCTCATGACCAAGCCAGGGGCCTTAAACTCGCGATTGGTCACAGAGACAATACTTTTGACTCCTTATGATATGGTATTGGTCCCACAAAAGGTAGTCAAAGGCCAAGCATTGGCCGACTTCTTGGTGGCACATCCTGTGCTAGAGACATCGAAGGTCTATGACGACATTCTCGATGAAGTCCTAGAGTCCATTGTTATCTCAGATAACTCGTTTTGGCGCATGTTCTTTGACGATGCTTCAAGAACAGGACCCAAAGGTAAGATCATCGCAGGGGTCGGATTCGTTCTCATCACCCCCGATGGCCCGGTTATTCATCTTGCATATTCTCTCATGGAGTCGTGCACCAGTAATGTTGCTGAGTATAATTCTCTCGTCATTGGACTCCAGCTCGCTAAATATTTGGGGGTTTACTGCGTCGAGGCCTACGGAAACTTGAAATTGATCATTAACCAGGTTCGAGGACAATACGAGGTCCGTTATGAAGATCTGGTTCCTTACCACTAGGAAGCAATCGATATTATTTCCACCTTCGTAGGGTTCTTTATAGAACATGTAGCTCGACTTCAAAACTTGAAGGCCGACGCACTCGCTAGCCTCGTAGCTTCTCTGGCAACTCCTGTTGGAACCTAATATACCATCACGGAAATGAGGCGATAGCTAGTTTGCCTAAAGAACAATCTACATATATGTCTGAGTTACTCAGTACAAACAAACACTAATGTTGATGTTTGGAACTGGTAATTCCCGTTTATAGACTACGCAGTCTACGAAATCCTACCTGAAGACCCGAAGGAAGCTACTTCTGTCATGAGACACTCTCTCCGGTTCTTCTACGACACAGCTACCAAAATATTGTATTGTCGTTCATACGACGGGCTTCTCATGTGATGTTTATCCAAGACAGAAGCACAAGAGGCACTCCGAAAGGCACATGATGGCACATAAGGAGCCCATCATCCTGGTCCTAAGTTACAGGATCGACTATATCGCATGGGTTACTACTGGCCTACTATGATGACAGAGGCCGTTGATTATGCAAAGAAGTGTCGGGTATGTCAGTTATATGCTGACTTCATCTACCGACCTTCGGAGTTCATACACCCCACAGCGTACGCATGGCAATTTGAAGCATGGGAAATAAGTATTATCGGACCGATCAGTCCACCATTCTCCAAAGGACACGGTTCATACTCGCCATCACCGACTACTTTTCTAAGTGTACGGAAGCAGTATATCTGACTGTGGTGAAAACCTTGAACGTGATTAACTTTGTCAAGTATCATATCATATACCGCTTTGGGGTTCCCAAAAGAATTATCTACGACAATGGTCCTCGGTTCGTGAGCCACGCATTCCATCGGTTCTGCAATAAGAACCGAATACAAAATATGGCATCAACGACTTACAATCCTACAACAAACAGACTAGCCGAAGCATCCAACAAGACTATCGTCAAGCTGCTCAAGAAAGTTATTTCCTCTAATAAGTGCGACTGGAATGTAAAACTCGACGAATGCATATGGGCTTACCATACAATTGTTTGGACACCCACTGGCAATACACCATTCTCTCTAGTTTATGGAAGTGAGGCAGTGCTTCCCCTGGAGATCCAGATCCCATCTTTACGAGTAGCCATCACCAACCAGCTGACTGATGAAGACAATCAATGCCTGTGGCTACAGGAGTTAGAGGCGTTGGATGAAAAACATTTTCTAACTCAGCAATGAATCGAGCTTTACTAAGCTCGAATTTCTGAGGCCATCAACAAAAAGGTCTGGGAAAGAACATTCCAAGTAGGTGTTCTCGTCCTATCAGTTCGAAGACTGATGATGATGACTCACAAGACAGCTAGGAAGATCGAACCCAAGTGGGAAGGACCATTCTTCATAGAGACGGTCTACTCCAATAGGGCCTACCGACTGGCCAAACCTAACAATGATTTGCTAATGATGCCAATCAATAGCAAGTTACTGAAGAAATACTATTTATGAAGTTCAAATCAGTATTGGTTCCTACATCCCCCGCGGGTGTCCGTGAATTCTATTACTGAGTTCACCTCTTTCATAACTCCCCAGTAGGAAAAATAATTCACATCCATATAACCTCTGAGTTGTCTTTCTATACTCTAATGAAGTTCACACCTACCACGTACATATTACCTCTGAGTAGTCGTCTCTTCCATGATAACCTTGTGTTGTCACAACTATCTAGAAAACCTTTCACGTCCATACTACCTCTGAATTGTTATTCTATACCCTAGCGAAGATTGTGCCTACCATGTCCATGTTACCTCTGAGTAGACATTACTTCTATGACTATCCCCCGTGATTGTCATAACTATCCATGGAACCTTTCACATCCATATTACCTCTGAGTTGTTCTATACACCCGTAGAGTCTATCCTTGCCATGTCCATGTAACCTCTGAGTAAGGAAAATTCTACCACTAAAAATCTTGTATTTACAATATCCATATAACCTCTGAGTAAACACCCAATCCCCAGTGGAGTCATCTCCATCCTCTCACGTTATACTACCTCTGAGGGAATTCTCACTCTTGTACAAGAAAAGCTCACAACAAAAAGACAAGCAAAACTAAAATTTTCATTTATAGAATGGAAAGGTTTTATTTTTATTTTTTGCTACAAAAAGAGTCTCTCAAAAAGCAAGAGACAAAAAGACAAAAAGGAGGTCAAAACTGCGAAGACCAATGCAAAAGTTCTTCTAGTCGGCCCCTCAAAAGAGCAATTTGGGGGCCAACGAGTGCTTGGGCTCGACGCTCGGCCTCCTGACGTTGAGCGGCTTCATCTTCAACCTGGGATAGGTTTTAGCGCACAAAAGCCAGTTCCGCCTGGTGCACGATAATACTTTCCTTCTCTCGGGCCAAGATCTCGGAGTAATACCGAAGGACCTCCGACTGGCCCTTGGACTTATCAAATTCGCTGTATACAAGGGCCAAAGTCTCTTCTAGCTTTCGAATCTGTTCCCGGAGGGCTTGACACTATTCCTTCGAGGCTACATGACGGCAGACCTGAGCCTCTTCGGCGTCGGTCACTTTTTTAATTTTGGCCTCAACCTTGGCCAGTCTGTCAATCAAGGCCCGACATTTCTTCTCATGCTGGAATGCTTCAAAAGCCATTTTCTCTAGCTCTACAGAAGCTAGGGCCGGAAGACCGCGCTCAAGATTTTAAAGCTCCGAGGCGGCACCTTCCAAATCTGCCAGCAGATCATCTATCGCATCCGCCTTCGCCTCGCATTCTAGATAGTCGCACAAGTCCATCAATTGGGCACTTACTATAGATCGGGCCCGTCTGAGTGATTGGTTATCCTGTAAGACACCCTCTATGCCGTGTATCAAAACTTGACGAATTGTACCCATAGTGAGTTTGGTATAGTACAATTATCAGCCAAACTCATCGGGGTTACCGGAGATGCCGCAATAGAAGGTCTTGCAGCCGTAACAGGTGGTGCCGTGACTATAGCAGAGGCCGTCGGCGGTACATCCAACATTGTCTGAGGTATAACTGGCTCTTCAACAAGCCCCCACGCTGGTCCTTCAACCATATCCGTAATCGAAGCTGCATTAACTAGAGCTTACGAAATATCAGTAGTCGACTTCTCGACGGTCACTGTAACCAACTCCTCAGTGGCCTTCTCAATTAGCATTTCATCAGTCGGCTCGTCAGCGGTCGTCTTAACTGGTTCTTCCATAGTGGTGACATCGACAGGCTCATCGGCCACATCGACCATCACCCCCGTGGCCACCTCGCCTGGGACCTCAGTTATCAGCTCATCAGCAACTGCGTCAACTGGTTCTATATCGGCCTTCTCGGTCATCTCCTCGGGGACCGCATCAACCAACTCCTCAATCGTCTCCTCAGTGGCTCTTAAAATGACCTCGTTAACCAGCTGTTCGATAGTCATTCTTGCCGACCCTTCAACAGCCTGGCAGGCCAATTCCTCTACGGTCGTCGCTGTCATCCCTTCTATAGGAACTTCGACCCATCGACGAGACTCATCGTCGAGTTTTACCAAGGGCAGCTCCTCAGTCGGGTTGTCCTCTCCCTCTTCCAGCGCAACGGGATTATCCTCAACCCTTATTTCGACATTGTAGAAGCATAAAAATTTCAGCAAATAAAGCCATATGTGCCCAAGCCAAAGGAGGACATATGCACCCAAGTGAAGCTCCTATGTGCTCAAGTCACCCTGTGAAGCTCCTATGCGCCCATCATCCTGTGAAGCTCTATGCGCCCAAGCCTATGAAGCTCTATGCGCCTAAGCCACCCTCTGTGAAGGAGGGCACATAGCCTGAAATAGGGCTATGTGTCCAAACCTGACTCGATCAAAACTATGATCAAAACGTGCAGCGAAGCACATGGCCACGTCAGTCTCCACGAGCAGTCGTGCACCGAAGCATGCGGCCACGTCAACACCACGACCAACCCATAATCTTACAGCCTGTATGCGCCTACATAAAAACTAGTGTGTTTTCCTCATATGGGCGCATAACATCATTTCAGCTCAAGAACGACTATAAAAAGGGGCCTCATCCCTCTTCAAAACACAGAACGGAGAGCATTTTCAAGTGCCAAATTGCTGCACTTCTTGCCAGTGAGCCGAGAGTTAGCAATTTTCTTAGGTTTTCTCCTACTTTTGTAATCAGAGTGTCAACGGAGTAAAGGAGCAACTGTCGCTCGATCTCCATCGTCCTATTCCCCAGAATTCTTTTTTTTGTACTCGGGGATCCTCAGCACAGGATCTCTCAGGCATTCTCGATTTGTGGTTCCTTGTGCCAATAAAGAAAAGATAACATTTTCTTCTTCTTTTTTGTGTGTATCCACAAAAATGGCAACTTTGCTGGGGACTACCTTTTCCTTTGACGAGAAGGTGGTGACGCAATCCGATACCGACAAAGTGGGGAGCACTCAGAAGATGCTGATCGTAAAATTCGATCAACAGGCGTTCAAAGAGATGCTCTCGAGGGATCGCTCTACTCCCTCAAAATTAGCAAAGCCAAACAAGTCTCGCAAGACTTGGCTTTCGAAGGCTCGCTGTGCATATCCTGCTAGTGTCATAGCAGATATGCAACTGGAGGACTCAATCACATGGGAGCATGACTCTGCCACAGAAGTTTCCCAAATGGAGAAGGCTCATACCGTTCCGGGCTCTACTAGCCCAGTGACTTCTTTCCTGCACAACCAATAACAGAGTGTTCAACGCTCGAGACTTGGCAAAGAAAAACACTACGATGCCAAGAATCGGGGTGTGCGACACTCTGGGCAAACCCAACGAGGCTCACAAATAAAGGAGGCAAAACTGGGAGAAAGCAGCGCTGCTCCACCAAGCATACGCCCAAAGCCAGCGCCCAAGGGGATGTTTAGGCGCATAACCCCAACCAGAATGCTTCTATCTTCAACAGACTGGATATCCAGGGTCATGCGCCCAAGGCTATGCGCCCAGGCTCACTGGATCCATACTGTACGCCCACATCAAGGAAGCTCAGACATGTTGTCAAGAAGCATGCACCCAAGGCCAGTCTCCAAGGCCTATGCGCCCACAGCAAAATGACAGGCCCCAACGCTTATAGCACGGGGCTGTCTTCAAGGACATCATAGAACTTAGGTGTGGGGGTTGCCCCTGCACGTGAACTAAGTCTGGATGTGCCAACTCTCCTTACGAACCCGCATCCAAAGCTTGGCGATGCATGCAACATGGGTTGTAAGGCAAAATTCCCTTCCGCTGACTTGTACGACATGATAAATCATAAGCGTAAAGCGAGGGAGGACATAACAATCCATAGTGCACATCCGTGCACCACTATTGTTATCAACTGTTATTGCTCCAAAGTAATAAGAGTACCTCAGAGAAAGTCCGTGTTTCGATGGCTGTACTTCTCTGACGATGAAAAGCCGCTATGTGTCTCATCCAATATGGCTTCATGGGGTCCTCCTTACGAAAGCCCCAATCAAAGACGGTGGACCACGAACCCAACTTTCTCTCTCAGTTCCGCAAGAAGAAGAAGACGAAGTCTTCCAACAGATAGCCAACAGGCTGTCACATATGAAGGAGTCTATATAGGCACCCGGTCAAAGGTGAGATTCCGTACAGAAGACAAAGAATCCCAAGTCGGGGGTAGTATTCCTTCAGGGTTTGAATCGGATGACCCTCACACTGAAGGTAGCCTTCCAGAGGACGACGATCTCTCCGAGTCTGATATTGACTATCTACCTCCTCTACCTGAAGACGAAGGACTTGTCCACTCAAAGACATACAGTATCAGCACCAGTTGTACTATTTCCTCTGTTCATCCTCGCATGTTATCTACATACATGGCGGACGGAGAAAGACCTGAAGAAGCTAGTGATCAGACCTGCAAACGGCTAGAAGGTCTTGAAACAGCATTCGCCAAGATCACTGATATGCTTACCAGTATTATGGCAGTTCAAGCTGCTGGAGCTGTTCCTCCACCTCAACAAAACGTCTCAGCTCACGCTAGTCCGGCACATAGCAACAACCCTCCTTCACTACAAAAGGAGTATTATTCCGTTGTGCCCCCTCCAAATCTTACAAATGCTGGAGGTGGTTCTTCGCCAACGACGCCTGACAACCGTTCAACAGCCATTTTCCAACACCTGCTCAATCAACAGGATGCAATTGATTCCCTGGTCGCCCGTCTCGATACTATCTCACACAAAGATGAGCTTCAAAAATTGTGGATATCTTAACCATATCCTCCTGAGTGGGAGAATGCTACTTGCCTTCCTAACTACAAGTCGCTGACACTAAATTCATTCGACGGATTAACTTCTCTTCGTTAACACATGACGTACTTCAACACACAGACTCTATACTTGTCCATAGACGATCTATTCTTGTCGAAGCTGTTTATTAGCACCTTGCAGGGGGTAGCTTTCGAATGGTTCCACAGTCTGCCTGACGGATGTATCAATTTATTTAAAGACTTGGAGAGGTTGTTCCTCAACTGGTTTTACGAGAGTGGCATGCATGTTAGTATGTCTACCCTCATCGAGACCAAGCAAAGGAGGACTGAGTCTGTCATTGCCTTCATCGAATGCTTCAGGCGGCTAGTCCTGAACATGTCCTTCGGTATACCAGACTCAGAACTTATGGATACTTGTCGACATAACTTCCTTCCTACGGTAAAGTTTTGTCGGGGCCCACTTTTATTGGGGCCGCTGATGCTGCTGAAAATGATGTTCCTAACCTGGAACTACTGGGGTTGAAAATACCCAAATCTGAAGACAAGGGCAAGCATCCTCAAACTATCCCTGTCTGTGGGGGTAAAGGAAAAGAAGTCTAGAAGGTCGACACATCCAAAGGAGCTTCCAATTCTCAGGGCACCTCCGACAAACCTAAGGAGACCTTCTTCTTTGACGAAGACGATGTCATTACCATCTTTCACACATTGACGAAGGGTAATAAGATGACATTACCTCCACCATAACGTCCTGCAGAGGCGAGCCAGCTCAACGATCCCAAGTACTGTCTCTATCATCAGTACATGCATCATTCCCCACCAAGGAATGCATCGTCCTAAAAAAGAAGATACAACAGCTTATCGACAGCCAAGTGATCAACCTCGAAACTGAAGATAAGATCATATTTTCTAACATGATCTCTCTTCAGTTTGGTGACTTTCCTCCCACAGAAGTCCCAGACGGCATGGACCCGATTCCCAAGGCAATAATGGAAGTCGTCAACCTACCGCCAGCTGGCAACTTAACCTTGGTGCCACTCACAACTGAACATGGTGAGATCATGTGGGTCCATCCGGACCTTGTGCAAGAAGTGACACTGAGGGTAGTACCTCCTAAAGCAAAAAAGGCAAGAAATACAAGTCATGCCATATGGTATCCTCTCCCATCTACGAGGTTCTATCTGGCAAGATGCGATCGGAGAAGACTTATATTTGGATATACGACCCCATACAAGAAGAAACAGTTCCTTCTCAAGCTCCTGCTACCCCCACAAGCTCAGAAGTCGGCCCGTCTAAGCCTAAAACTACGGACAAAACCAAGCAGAAGGAGACGTGGTTTGACAAGTCTCTGAAGGCGTCAGCTTCCGAGGGCATGGATCGGCTCTACAACTTTGACATACTGGCATAGCTAGCCAATACACCTGCCAGGTTGTCTCTGTTCGATCTGTTGCGACTCTCTAAAGAAATGTGAAAGGCCTTAAGTGAGGTATTACTACATGCTGACTCTTACCTCGCTAAAGTCAAAGCCCCCGCTGAAGACCCTGTCTCATGTCCTCACTGCAGCAGTACTATGGAAGTGGTGCCCAACATCACCTTTTCACAGCAGGACATGTTACTCAAAAATAATTGTCATGATAGACCCCTGTACTATACAGGGTATATCGGGGCGATCAAGGTGGACCGCATGTACATCGATCCAGGATCCTCCCTCAGCATAATTCCTAGAAGTTTGCTTCAAATTCTGGAGATCCCTCTGTACAAGGTATCTGCAACAAACACAACTATCATCGCTTTCAATGCTGGTCGAAGCCACCCGCTAGGCAAGATCCCTCTCAAGTGCCAGATCGGTGATCTTCGAACGGAGGTTTCCTGCTATATGATCGATGCCAATGTATCCTACAATATCTTGTTGGGACGTCCATGGATACACGAGAACATGATCGTTCCTTCCACACTTTACCAGTACTTCAAGTACGTCAACAACGACGGTACGTGAAGATAGATTTTGCCGATGTCGATCCTTTTAAGGGTGGCATCGAAGCTTACTATGGAGATTCGGTACTTTACCAATCTCAGTCCCCCAAAGATGATGGCAACAAAGCTGATAATGAAGCTGAAGCAAGTTCATCCTCCAATGATGGTCCCCTGATTATCCGAGTCAAAGGACGTACTACTCCAAAAAATACTCCGAAGCCTTTCACAATCTGGGTGAAAAAGAAGAACCCTGACAAGGTCAAGCCATTGACCATCACTCTCAGCAAGACACCCCGGAAGGGAACCTGCTGATGTCCATCCTCCCAAACCTGAAAAATTACCCTACGTGGTGAACTTGGCCAAGACCGTGGCTCCCCTTCCGGATGATGATCCTCTCAATGAGTATATCAATACTCATAATAATGTACCTTCAGCGGATGATATTATCCCTGAAGAAGAACTTGCGTATTTTCTTAGTAGAGGTTCATATTTGAATTACTCCGATGTTTATCAATCTGTAAACAACTACATAGATACGATATACGCTCTGGAGCACGGCATAGGACCACACCTCTGTATGCCGGTCTCGACGCCTCATCTACGGAAAAAAGTTTACCCAGAAGATATCCACTACTTTATCGTTCCATCCAGAAAGAAGGATGAAGAACTAATTATCTTCGGTCATATAATTGACGAGAAAATGTTCATTCCAGACTCTACTTCTCCCAAGCACAATACGGAAGCTGACTATGACTCTAGAAAAATACAACTTTTTCGATATAGTTGGCAGGCCAAGAATATCATCCAGAACATGGGATATGACATCTAAAGCGACCAGGGGCTAAATTACCGTCGGGGATGACGATTGCCAATACGATACTTTGCTCCTTCCGGCAAACCTGAAAACTACTATCAACAAAACGGTACTGGTTTGGGCTATATCACTCCTCCAACAACTCCCGAAATATCATATGATGAAGCAGATCGTTGTTCTCATTCTTTTGACTCCTCCCTCTGGGACTCAGACTCCAGCATTGGCGACATGTTCAAAGCAACTCAGTCCATCAACATGGTTTCCGTTGACCAAATCGTAGACGATGTCCAATCGATCGAGCTCGAACAATGGGCTCAAAAGATGGACACTAGGTGGGAGCTGTGCTTCGAACAACGTGAACTACCTACCAAAGACGAAGTCATCCAAGTCAATTTAGGAGATGAATCATCTTTTAAAACCAATCTTCATCAGCAAAAGTCTATCTAATGAGGAACGCCAATCTCTTATACAGCTTATAAGAGAATACATTAACGTCTTTGCGTGGAGCTATGAAGACATGCCAGGCCTGGATCCTAAAGTCGCCATGTACCGCCTGAATATTTTGTCTAAAGTTAAGCCAGTGAAGCAGCAACAATGACAATTCCGAACAGACGTCATGGAGGCCATCGAGAATGAAGTCAAAAAGCTCATTGCCAGTGGATTCATTCGCGAAGATCAATACCTTGACTGGGTTGCCAACATCGTTCCAGTCATAAAAAAGAATGGTAAAGTTCAAGTCTGTATCGATTACCGTAATTTGAACTCTGCATGCCCAAGGACGAGTTCCTTTTATCGATCACCAACGTATGATCGACAATACTTGCGGCTTCGAACGGATGTCCTTCATGGATGGGTTCTCAGGCTTCGAGCGAATGTCCATCTTTTCGAATACTGTTGGGGGTATACTGCTATATGGTGATGCCCTTTGGATTGAAAAATGCAGGGGCGACATACCAGCGAGCCATGAACACAATTTTTTGCGATCATTTGTACAAAACAGAAGAGTACTACGTAGATGATATCGCAGTTAAAAGTCATCTCAAGGGCAACCACCTCCAAGACTTGAGAATGGTGTTTGAACTAATGTGTGCACACCAATTCAAGATGAATCCACCCAAGTCTTTTTTGGAAGTCTCCAACGTAAGTTTTTTGGTTTTGTCACCACTTCAAAGGGTATACATCTGGACCCGAAGAAAGTGAAGGCTATCCTTGATATGCAACCTCCAAGGAACCTCAAAGAGCTACGCGGACTACAAGGAAGGCTAGCCTACATCAGACGATTCATTTTGAACCTCTCTGGAAGGTGTCAACCATTCACTCAGCTCATGAAGAAAGGCGTATCTTTCGTCTGGACTGAACAATGTCAATGCACATTCGACGATATCAAGGCGTATCTCACAAGCCCTCCAGTATTGGTAGCTCCAATAATGTGGAAGCCTTTCTTACTATATGTCTTTGTTATGGACCATTCTCTTGGCATCCTCCTAGCTCAGAAGAATGAAGGCGGCCATGAACAAGCAATCGACTACCTCAGCCGCACAATGGTAGGTGCCGAGCACAGACACACACCTGTGGAGAAGGAATACCTTGCACTAGTATTTGCCATTCAGAAGACACGCCACTATGTGTCTGGGCAGACTACCCACATCATATCTAAAGTCAACACTCTCAGAATACTCATGACTAAACCAGGCTCTCTCAATTCCCGTTTAGCTACATGGGCAATGCTGTTGACTCCATACGATATGCTCTTCGTTCCTCATAAGGTAGTAAAAGGCCAAGCATTAGTTGATTTCCTGGCAGCTCATCCGGTGCCAGAATCTTCCAAACTCTACGATAAAATCTACGATGAAGTAGTGGAGTCTAACACTGCAACTAAAGAAATTCCCATTTGGCGAATGTTCTTTGACGGTGCATCAAGAACAGGACCCAAAGGAAATATTGTGGCTAGAGTAGGTGTCGTGCTCGTGTTACCTGATCATCTAGTTATACGTCATGCTTGTTCTCTCGTGGAATCATGCACCAACAACGTGGCCGAATATAATGCCCTATTAATTGGCCTGCAACTGGCAAAACAACTAGGAGTTGACTATCTAGAAGCGTACGACGATTCCAAGCTAATAGTTAGTCAAGTCCAAGGGGATTATGAAGTTCGTCATGAAGATCTCATCCCCTATCACAGAGCAACAATCGAGTTGGCGTCTACTTTCGCTGGATTCTTCATCGAGCACGTACCTCGACTACAAAACATAGAAGCAGATGCTCTAGCCGGTCTCACTGCTTCCTTGACCGTTCCTACCAATACTCAACAGTCGATCACAGTATCTGATCGAAAACTATTTTGTGTGAAAGATGCCTTGCATATTCATCACAGTTACACAACGGAAACAAATGTCGATGCTAAAGACTGGAGATCCCCTTTCATAGACTACGATGTCTATAGAATCCTCCTCGAGGACCCGAAGGAAGCAGTGTCCATCCAAAGGCGATCCCTCAAATTTTACTATGATATAGCTACCAAGATGCTGTACCGACGCTCTTACGACGGGCTACTGTTACGATGTTTATCAGACACAGAAGCCAAACATGCACTCTGGGAGGCTCACGATAGAATTTGTGGTGCACATCAACCAGGCCCCAAATTATAAGATTGCCCTAAACGAATGGGTTATTATTGGCCCATGATGATAGCAGTTGTTGTTGAATATGCAAAAAAGTATAGAGCTTGTCAATTCTATGCCGATTTTATTCATCAACCTTCATAGTTTCTACACCCTACGGTAGCATGTTGGCCATTTGAAGCCTGGGGCATGGACGTCATAGGACCAATCAGCCTGCCATCCTCCAAAGGACATCGGTTCATCCTAGCCATAACCGATTACTTCTCTAAATGGGTGGAAGCTATACCGCTCACCGAAGTGAAGACATCGAACGTGATCAATTTCATCAAACATCACGTTATCTACCACTTCAGCCTACCTCACAGGATCATCCATGATAATGGTCCACAGTTTACAAGCCATACATTATATCAATTCTGTGATAGAATCGAATCCAGAATGTAGCCTCTACTGCCTACAATCCAGCGGCTAACGGGCTAGCAGAAGCCTTCAATAAAACCATCAAAAAACTTCTCAAGAAGTTCATGTCTTCAAACAAGCGCGATTGAAATGAGAAGCTCGGCGAATGTTTATGGGCCTATCGTTCAACGGTTCAGACTCCAACAGGCAGTACGCCATTCTCTCTAGTTTATGGGAGTAAAGCAGTTCTTCTCCTAGAAATCCAGATTTCTTCTCTTCGAGTAGCCTTAGCCAGCGAGTTGACTAACGAAGAAAGCTACCGTTTGCGTCTACAGGAGCTCGAAGCACTAGACAAAAAATGCTTGTTAGCTCAGCAGCACATTAAGCTATACTAAGTACGCTTTTCCAGAGCCTTCAATAAAAAAGTGAAGGAAAGAATCTTCCAAGTTGGCGATCTAGTCTTAGCAGTGAGAAGACCAATGGTCATGACACACAAAATAAAAGGAAAATTCTAGCCTAAATGGGAAGGTCCTTTCATTATAGAATCAGTGTATTCTAATGGTGCATACCGACTAACAAAGCCCGATGGTGACTTGCTTATGATGCCTATCAACGGCAAGTTCCTAAAGAAATACTATGTGTAACCTTATTTTACATAATGTTCACATATGTTCAGTCATGTAAATGTACAGTACGATGTTTATGTGATTCAAAAATTATCTAACTATTATCCGTATTTCAAGAGTCTTGAATACGCCTTGGATAATAGGTCCTCCAAAATATTTCTCCAGTGGAATCATTCCCATTTTTGACTCTGTCCAAACTCGGTTTGACGAAAACAAGTCACGTCCCTATTACCTCTGAATTGTTTTTCGATAATTATTTTCCCCAGTGGAATGATTAAATGTTTTGCCATGTCCATATAACCCCTGAAGCAAAGCATTCATCAAGGATAATCACGTCCATATTACCTCTGAACTATCCACTCCCACCTAATGTTATATATCTTTCCATGTCCATATTACCTCTGGTCAGATATAGAACATCCCCTGCTATTACGTCCATATTACCTCTACTAGCAGCTTTGTTCAACTTATTATCTATATTCGAATAACTTGAATATAAAATGGATAATAGGTCCACATAAAAATTTTCCAGCGGAATACCTACCAAAAATATCCATGCTACGTCCACATTACCTCTAGTTCCGATATTTCACAAAGCCACATTCACTTTGAAAAGACTTTTTATTCTTTACTCAAACATCTATCAAGAGACGGAGAAAAAAAAGGGTTACAAGAGTCGTGACGTCTGAAAAATGAGAGAGAAGAAAGTTACAAAAATCTACAGGATACATTGGCGGTTTATATTGTCTCTTAGAGCCACGACTTCGGCTTCAGACTTCGCGGTAGCTCAACGGCGCGCCTCTTCTTGACGAGCAGCTTCATCCTCGAAAAGGATCAGACTCAGATGCTCTCCCTCCAACCACTACAACAAAAAACCCTTTTAATGACGGCTAAAAAGCGTCATTAATGACGAACCATGATGCTTTTTTTTTTCCACAGCAACCGTTATGAAAACGGGTGTTATAAATGTTTTTTAAAAGCGTCATAAAATAACCGTCATGAATAGTTTCTATAAAAGCGTTATGAATAGTTAATATACAGTGCACAATTCAGAACAATTTTAAAACGTCATGAATAGATATATGTATAGGCTCAATGCAGCACATTTATAACACTTTATACTATTCAAATTAGCATATTTATAATGCTCTATACTGCACAGTATATATTACATTCCAAAAACTTAACATTATATATCACCATCTTTATTACATTTCTCAAAATAGAGTACATATCAACATCTTCATTACATTGAATATCCAAATATATATATATATATATATATTTACAACTACCAAAATTGTCCACATCAAAAGTTGGCCACATCAAAACTGTCCACAGAACATGTAGCAAAATCCTGAAAAAGATAAAAACAAGCAAATTAAGGAATTAGCTCCCAAGATTATAATACTTCCAACTACACAATTAGCAAAAGCCTGATACTTATTGGGAACAATTCAATTTCATAATACATATTTAATATCCAAATGCTGAACTGTATAAATTCTTCATAAGAAAGGAGTTAACATACAGAATGCCTACATTGAGGTAATGCTCTTTGTACGAGTGTGATGGCCTGAGGAATTACCTGCAAGGCCATACTTCTGGAGAAAAGAGAATGTAGTAGCAGCATCCCAATCATACCTAACATAAGTAGATCACATCAAATAAATAAAAAAATAAAATCACACTTTAAAAATTAAAATAAATCAACTTGTGACACATTACTGGTGCTTAGTAGGTTCTTGAGGTTTAGGTTCGATCAGTAGAGTCCCTGAAAAAACAAAACAAGGAAGTAAAAGACTCGAAAAATAACACCAACCATGTAGTTCTGGATATTTGTCAAACTCAACATGATACATAACACACACAAAGAGGAGATTTATCCACAATTAAGTTGCAAATTCAGTTTGCCTATTACATAGCTTCTGTAGCGGTAAATTATATTCTTTCATGGCCAAACCGTATAAATATGGAAAACCATTATCACCATCATCGCCTTGTACCAGTAGTAGAGTACACAACAACAAACAACTACAAGAAGTCATGTAGTTATAAAGAGAAGGTTAAATGTCTCCTAACAAATCCTTTCAAAGCATGTATCAGTTCTAAATCTTACAATCAATGTTCAAAGGAAGTGGAGGGCCTAGGGCATACAATGAAGAGCTCCACAAACAGTATAAGTTTTGAAGGGATGCCATGTCACTAGCATAAAATCAGACGAATATAAAAATAATAAAATGACTTGGAACCCTGGTAAAGTACAGAGTATAGGAATTAGATCAATGCTCAGGATAATCAAATCCTAATCTATTACCAACTCAGGTACAAGTTCAAACAGCCTTCCAATTCACTATTAGAACAAGTCTGGCTTTGGAAAAGAATAGTGTATCAAATGAAACGGAAACAACAAATGAGTGTAGACTCAAAATTCCCAGTTTCATTTCAGTTCTTAAAGAGTGTCTCGAGAATGCTGCCACCATTCGTAAGATTCTCTCAAACTGTGGTACGCCACTTGCCATCTAAGGTTGCATATATAGGATATAATGGTCATTTCTACTTTTTTTCTCATGAAGACAGATACAAATGTATGCGACGAGGTTATTATACAAAAACAGGGAGACAAAACACACAAGCAAACTTGCACCCAGTAAAATACCCAGTAAATTTTGATACATCTTCACAAGCATACCAAAATACCCAGTAAAATAGCAAACACTTGTAAATGCATGTTTTCTAATTCATGTTCTCTTAATAATTAAAAGTGAACTTATACCTTTGAATCCAATTTTTTTCTTCCAGTCAACAGTTGCATGGAGAAACTTGGCCTGAAAATGCAAATGTCACACCTTAATATTCACAATAATCATATCATTCACATATCAAAACAAATGCCTGAAAAAAATTTGTTTGTTCATCCTCTTTACGGAACTTCAATCGCAAATTTGTTTGTTCATCCTCTCCTAAATTTAAGTTTCAACCCGTTGCTCGAATGCCAAGAGCATAGTATATTTTATGTTGATGTAGTCGTGTGTGCACGCGCGCGCACATACACTTTTATGTCCCTGGCTGCACGCACGGTTTGGTAGGGGTTAGTTGGACAAAAGTATGAACCATCCAGGTTGCATATGTTTCTTAGTACATGGTAGTTTGATTCATCCAGGTTACATGCTAAAATGTTCCGATGTGTCCCTAATCAATGAAACTTTCTTCATAGAATCGCTCCATTTGGAAATGTGTCATTCATTTCAGAACTTAAATGAACGCTCCAAAGTGTGTACCCCAGAAATTGACTTAGAACAAACAGAGGAAATTGGCTCCATTTGGTGCCCATTATAAAAGAAACACAATTAAACCAAAACAAGACCATACATACTCTAAATGCATGTTTTCTAATTCATCAATAGCAATTTTGTAAATGCATGTTTTCTAATTCATGTTCTCTTAATAATTAAAAGTAAACTTATACCTTTGAATCCAATTTTCTTCTTCCAGTCAACAGCTGCTTGGAGAAACTTGGCCTGAAAATGCAAATGTCACACCTTAATATTCACAATAATCATATCATTCGGCAGGAGTCCATGGAGGCACACTGCCGAGCTCATGGTTCCCTTTGGAGAGGAAAAAAATTTAGACAACTTTATTCTAGAGCTGAGGATTTTGGAGGAATATAGATGAAAATTTGGGCGACTTTGGAGAGAACCAAAAATTTGGTTCAATAAATAGTTAGGCTCTCATCAATTTTATCACTATATTAAACCTAACAATGAACACTCAAATTATTGATCATACGGGCTTTACTGCTTTTATCAGATTATGAAAACCCAAATCCATTTAAATCTAGAATATTAGAGATAATAATGTAAAGGTACATTCTGAAAGGTAAGAGCTGAACCCATACAAAAACGATTTGTATCTCTTCCACTGGAGCCTCCAAGTGTCATCTAAAGCCATACGCAAATACAGAAGAAACAAAAATTGAAAGCTTGAAACCCTGAGTTGAAAACTATAGGCAGTATAAAAAAAGACCCTGATAATAGCTGCTTGCCCCGAGTAGTACTAGTAACTGTGAATTGCCTAGCCTCAGTTAATACCATCTGACGAGCATAGAAACATGAAGGTGTCCTATGCACCTTGACAACAGAAGTTACTACTCAGGGGCAAGTAGCTAATCTCCCACGGGGACAACATAAGCCTCGGAGTTCTATTAATTGACAGAAGTATGTTATGTGCAATGCCCTCACAAAAATATATTATTTATGGATAACCAGATATCAAGTATGTGAAACTAACACTAACTACTCAACTAGTATATGAACAACAAACAATAAGCATGTAACCCAACAAACAGAGTATTATGAAATGACTATTTTAACCCAAAAAACCAAAAAAATAGGTATTTATTGTATCAAACGTTCCGCCGCATCGACGGACAACAAATCAGTAAGTTTATCTAGCATGTCCAAACAGACATGTACATGTCGAGCATAATAAAAACATATTCAACTGACTTTGAACTATGCATTATAGAAGTGGCAAGTCACTAAGTAATAATAAATAAAATAAAAGGGGGAGAATACTCGCCAGGGTCGCACTGCTGGTAGAAGTCCTCCACCTCTGCATTGAAAGAACAAGACGAACAATGAATTATTATTTTATTTTATTTTTATTTTTATTTATTTTTTGGGTCACAAACAAGTAAGAGACATGAACAGCAGTAAATTCATAAATAGTAAATTCTCTGAAACCCTAAAGAGAGGGGGAGAGAGAGAAAAAGGGGGTGACGTCACCGACCGGTGGTGAGGGCCTTGACGATGTCGGCCCTCCGGTTCCTGAAATCCCGAAACACGTCATCCACTGTCCGGGGATGGTACGGCGCTGCTTTGCCACCGTCCATTTTCGGGTTTCTTCGTGGGTTTCAGATCCAAAAAGCTGCAGAGAGGAGAGGAGAGGAGAGGAGAGCAGAGGAGAGGACAGAGAGAGAGAGGAAACAAAGAAAGGAATATATATATATATATATATATATATATATATATATATATATATATATGGTTTTAAAGAGGAAGAAGAAAAGGAGAGAGAGAACTAGTTGGTCGGATTTGAAATGGGATTGAGGAAGATTTTGGATCTAGGGTTAGGGTTTTGGAGTTGGGGGAGAGGAGGGAGAAGAAAGGAGGAGAAGGAGAAGACCAGAATGTTTCGGGGGAGAGGCGGGCTATAGCAAATTTTTTGCCAACAACTAAACTTTAAAAATATTACAAGTTTGCCATCGCTCTAAATTATTAATAATGCTTTGTTTTATAAACGTTATAAAAAGCCCAAAATTAGCCTAAACCGTCATAGAAAAAAGGTATTTCAAAATTTGATGACGCTTCTTTATCAGCCGTCATGAAATCCACTTATCAAGCGTCATTAATAGGTCTTTTTGTTGTAGTAAACTTCGCCAGCTATTCTTCTAAATGGGCGGAAGTAGTGGCAATCATGGCAGCCTGAGCCAAATAATCCTCCTATTCAGATGTTGCCGCCCTCAAGTCAGCTTCCAATTGGGCGATCTCGTTCTTGATCTGCACGATGTGATTATACCTCTCGGTGATCTACGCAGCCAGTTTGTTCTTTGAGGCGACACGCACCTCACCTGCAACGTTGAACTGACCATATTGGTCAGCCAATTCGCCAATCTTCCGAACGAGGGCGTCCTTCCTCGCCTGGAAAGTAGCCTTCTCCTCCGCGAGAGTCTTAATCAGAGCCTCGTCTTTCGTGCAGAACAGGGATGACGGGCTCCGTTGTTTAGCATCCCAGAATCGAGCCACCAGACCCTCCAGGTCATTTAAAACTTTTCTCAGAGTATTGGCCCGCTCTTCATAGCCGGCAATGCTCTCGAGGGCCGCCGCTTGGCATTCGACAACAGCCTTTACAGGGCCGAAGGCAGCATTTCGATTCAGGACTCCCGGAAGCTTCACTTTCTGCATAGAGTAGAAAGCTTTGACGACTTCCTGGGCCATCTCATCATCTTCCGTAGAGGTCGTCGGGGAGGACGCTTGGAATGTTTCTTCCGCTCCAGGAAGGGATATCTGACAAGAAGCCGAACTTGACAAGAAAATCCATTTCACCAAAAACTACTCCCGACACATGATAATCACGACCATATTACCTCTGTTGGGTTTTGTTTCAAAACTATTTCCTGTACCGCCGGTGTACAAAGGGGCAATAGGTCCAAATAAAAAAAAGGGAGAAGGGAGGTCCCCCAGCGGGATACCCTTTACACAAATGCTATATTAGGCCCTCTAATACAAGCACCACAGATACCACAAGCAAAGAATGGGGTGAATGTATTCTGTTTATTCAAAATCAGTTACATTCACAGGACTACATCTCATGAGCAAACCAAAAAGTTCTTCATCTGGATAAGAAGTAAAGGATTACATTGATATCCAAAAGAATCAAAATACGAACTACAGCTAAAGACAAACAAAAATACCAAGACAAAATATGGACATTTATCGGAACCCACGAATCCTAGTTGTGGTGAGGCATATACCATTCCCTCAACCATTTCGCATATGAAGGATCTATTTGATCAAGGTCCTCGGCCGGGGAAGGAAGGTCAGAATTCCCAGTTCTACTACCTTCAAAGTTGTGCTCCTTTACAGCAGCTTCAATCTTGGGAGTAATTCCCTCCCTGATGGGCACCAGCTCTTCTTTTTCCTCAATTTTTGGTATCACCTCCTCCTTAACGAATGGTGACTCTTGTTTATTAAAGGAGGCAACATCTCCTCCTTCACAACGGTCTCAGCCTTCGGCATGGATGCTACAAGAGTCAAAGACAGAAGAGAAAGTCAGACTTAGAAATCCACAGAAAAAGCTAAATGTTGAAAGACTCTTATGCGCCCAAAGGGCTATGCGTCCAAAGGACTATGCGTCCAAAGGGATGTGCGCCCGAAACAAACAAGTGGGCGCATAACACACGAACAATACGTGGACGCATAACATGGAAAAGGCATGTGGGCGCATAACATGACAATATGTGGGTCATAGCACACCACAGTGCTGGCACATAACTTCTGTGGGCGCATAATGATGCTCACAGAAGTATGTTTCCTTATGCGCATGCGTCCAGGCAGAAGAAAAGTCTGAGCGTCGCAAATTAACGCCCGAGACTTTGTTTTTTAAGCGTGCCCTCATCCAGAATCGGGTCCTGGACCGGTGAAGATGCTGCCGCAGGAGAAGAGCCACTCGGTGCAGCCCTCTTGCCCTTCACGGATCTCTTGGCGACCTTGGGAGACATGGTTCTCAAAGAAAAAAGATGAAGAGTTTCTGAACAATTCTAAGAGAGGAGAATAATGAGCTTTCTCTCTCCTTCAGAGCCTATTTATATGCACAGGCTACTTCCTATGTGCCCGCTATCCTTACGCGCCTATATCCATTGTGCAGTATGCGCCTACAATAGCCTATACGCCCATGTGAAGATCCAGCCTCTTGCACACTATGTGACTGCTACTTACTGACATGGACGACGTATGAATGATGGACCTCTTCAAATTCCATCCCGATAAATCTGTCAGTTCAGATTTCGAAGAAGATCTCAACAGTCGTATCTCTCTGACAGGCCGGCCAAACACTATGTGCCTAAAGAGAGAGACATGCTATGCGCCTATTGCATCACGAGAAGACAGTCCATGCTTCTTTCAAAATATTTTGAACTCGTTCAAGTATCGAAAACTTTTAAGGGGGTCTTATAGAAGTATGAAAATTTCAGCAAATAAAGCCATATGCGCCCAAGCCAAAGGAGGACATATGCGCCTAAGTGAATCTTCTATGTGCTCAAGTCACCCTGTGAAGCTCCTATACGCCCATCATCCTGTAAAGCTCTATGCGACAAGCCTGTGAAGCTCTATACGCCCAAGCCACCCCCTGTGAAAGAGGGCACATAGCCTGAAACAGGGCTATGCGCCCAAACCTGATTCGGTCAAAACCATGATCAAAATGTGCAGCGAAGCGTATGGCCACGTCAGTCTCCACGAGCAGTCGTGCACCAAATCATGCAGCCACGTCAACACCATGACCAACCCATGATCTCACAGCCTGTATGCGGCTACACCCTATGCGCCCAAGGCAGGACTATACGCCTACATGAAAACCAGTATGTTTTCCTCATATGGGCGCATAACATCATTTCAGCTCAAGAACGACTATAAAAAGGGGCCTCATCCCTCTTCAAAATACAGAACGGAGAGCATTTTCAAGAGCCAAATTGCTGCACTTCTTGCCAGTGAGCCGAGAGTTAACAATTTTCTTAGGTTTTCTCCCACTTTTGTAATCGGAGTGTCAACAGAGTAAAGGAGCAACTGCCACTCGATCGCCATCGTTCCATTCTCCAGAATTCTTTTTTGTACTCGGGGATCCTCAGCGCAGGATCTCTCAGGCGTAAAAGATTTGTGCTGCCTTGCGCCAATAAAGAAAAGACAGTATTTTTTTCTTCTTTTTTGTGTATCTCAACAGACATGGATAGAAGATATAATGGAAGGGTCCGGGCTAGTACTTTTAGCATCCATGTCTACCTAGCCCATTGTTTGCCATTGATTGTAAAAGAACAGAACAATTATCGGAGGACTAAACTTAGACTCACAATACAAACTCGCTCGTACAAAGAAAGCCTAGGGACGAAAACCTAGGTACAGCAGACTAAGTACGATTGTTTATTTTTGATTCTGGGGGGTGACGATAGAGGCTCGGGAAAGCGACGGCCGTTCTACCTTACTCCTTGGACGATCAGTATGTAGCCTTGGCTCGGGGAAGATCTGCTTGGCGTTGACGAAGAAACGCTCTTCTTGCTCTCCTCGGATTGCTCTTCTGGCTTCTCTCTCTCTCTGTGATTATCAAGAAGGAAGGGGGAGCTCTCTCTGTGTAGATCTCTCTCTTCTTATTTCTTTTGGTGCCGACCTCTCTCTCTCTTCTTCCTTTTTTTTTCTTTTTTTTCCACAAGAGAATGATGCTGGCTATTTATAAGAGTGGGGGGTGATCATTAGGGTTTGCTAATGATTATCGGTTTGGAATGTTGGTGCTCCTTTATTCTATCTGAACCCTTGATCCTGATTATAGTGAATCTCGGCCATTAGTGCGGATAGCATCATATCTCATGAGCAATTAATGCTAGCTGCTTTAAATCCTTGTGATTGATTATGCCAATGTCTGATTGATCGCCACGTGTCCCATTAGCTTGATGATAAATGATATGCCCTGATCTCAGTAATTATGACGATGATGTCAAATATATTTGTTGAGATTCGGTTAAATCTCTTATTGATCCCATGCCACGTGTCTTAATTGTGAGTCCTGTCAGAGCCGCATAGGATTGACTATCCTCGAACCGCAGAGAGATACTCTTCCTGAGCCGCATGAGACAATGCCTCATCGAGCCGCAGGGGACGAACCTTCCGTGAGCCGCATATGCATAGTCTTTGCGAGCCGCATGAGCTAGCATTGTATTGAGTCGCAGGGATTGAGCTCTCGGTGGGCCGCATATGGCTGATTTCTGCTAACCATATAGAGTGACTTCTTCGTGAGCCGTATAGAGCTATTTTCCATTTAAGCCGCATGAGAGTTGCCACGTGGCAACCTAGGATTTCTGACGGTTCGGGTCAGAGATCTTCTTCCTTTCCCGAAAAGTCTGTCATTGTGGCAGAGCCATTATGACAATTTATGTCAGAGCAGTCACAGTCGCAAAGTCGTGTCAGAGCATTAAATGAGGCCACCCTCCAAACGACCAGCTGTAGGGAAGGATCACACATGGCATCCATCGAGCCGCATATGCCTTGCTGAACCACATACGCTCCCGAGCCGCATGCGATTGAGAGTCTTCTTTGAACCGCATAGGGCCACTCCTGTGTGAGCCGCATAAGCTTCTTACTCCGAGCCGCATGGATCATTATTCTAATATTTTTCATGCTTCTACAGGACCCCCTTCAAAGTTTTCAATTTGTAAAAATTGGAATACTTTGAACAAGAAGCATGGCCCCGTTCATACCGCATAGGATTTTTCTGTCTGCCTGAGCTTTCTAGCCGCATAAGTGCCTTAGCCGCATAAATTCATCTGGCCGCATAAACTGGTTGCCACGTGTCCTGAACATGTGTGCAAATCTTCATTAAGTGCCTTTGATTTGATTTAACGCCGCCTTTTGGGGGAGGATCCCAAGAGTCGGTTTTGCCTTGACCGAAGCATTTTGCCTTTATTCTTTGGGGGCGGCACGTAATCCGAAGCATACTCCGAGACGTCTGTTCATTTCGTGGATCTCTTTTGCCTATAAATAGCAGTCTTTAAGCCTCTTGGAGTTTTTCTTTACCTTCTCTCTTTGCTCTGAATCTCTATTTGCTGTCTTTGCTCATCGTCTTTTAGCAACCGACAATGGCTTCCAAGAAGGCTGCAGCATCGAAGGCCGCCAAGGGTAAGGCAGTTGCTTCTACGGCGACTGCGGCGGCGAACGTGGTCGCCCCTCCGCCGGTCATTGCGCACTCCATCCATCCCGATGTCCACCCGTCTATCGCTGGTAAGAGATCGTCTGAAAACCCTAACTGTCGCCATGGCTCTGCTGCATGCTTTATGCACAAGCCACGTATACGGGGCTTTATCGATGGGACTGCATGAGCCCTTCATGTTATGGGGCCGCATGAACTTGTTTATACCCGATCTGAGTTTGCATACGTGTTTTTGATTTGGGCCACATAAGCGTTGTTCACTTTTTTTTGAATCGCAGAAATTCGTCTGTTCACGTCAGCTCGCATGAATCTGACTCTGTAGGCGTGCTTAACTTGAACCGCATGGATCTATAAGTTCATCTGGACTTGAGTTGTATGAACTCGGCCAACTCGGAGCCGCATGAGGCTATGATGCGCTGAACCGTATATACGTATCTAATGCTGAGCCGCATGAAGCTGTAACGAGCCGAGCCGCATAGGCTCAAATGACCTTTCCGATGTTTCTGTTTTTTTTTTGACTACCTTCTAACCTCGTTTCTTTCGTATTTTTCCAGTAAACTTGCCCGTAAATCCTGCTGGGGAGCTTATAGTGGGTTCGAATCAATTCGCCCTGGGCGTGCGTCTTGACGACTTAATTAGGCATGTATCGAATCAATTCCCTACTGATGAGCCTTTGGAGAGGTTGAAGGCTATTGAGAATCAAACCCTTCATTATCTCCGTTCCATGATGAATACTGGGAAGCTGGATGGAAAATACCTGAAGCCTTTATTCCTTTTTGGTGATGCTTTAACCATCAAGAATCCTCGGGTCTTAGAGATTTCTGAGAACTGGGATTTTTCTTTGGATGGGGTGTCAATCCATATTCCTCTCATGGAACGTCATTATCCTTTGTCATGGTTCAATATGGTGTTGCTGGACCGGAAGATGGTGTGTAACCGAACTCCCACTCAATCAGGGATGTTGATGGGCAACATCCATTATAATCCGAATATGAAGTCGGCGTATGCAGGTAAGGATTCCGTCCTCCGGTATATGATGGGTCTGGTCCCGAGCTCTTTTATGAATGTATACGGTCCCAATTTCACACTTACTCAAGCTGATACTTTCCTGAATCGGCTTGTTCGCAAGAAGTCTTATCCTGTTGGTAGGCTGGCACTGCCGAACTAGATAAACCCAACCTCTACGTGGGCCCAGTTGACTGCTTGGGTTCTACAGACTTATGGAGCATTCTTGCGGGAGGTGGGGCTTTACCATGCCATTCGGGGCACTTGTCACGGGCTTTCCCTTAATAAACCACTGTTCGTAGCGCTCTTGGAGATGTACAGCCAGCGAACGGGGACATTCTTTACACCAGTAGGGGAACTGGGGCTTGCTCTTCACGAGATGTATACTGTCTCTAAACTTCCATGGGGGAATGAGCCTTTCGAGGTGTATACCCCATCAAATGAGGAGTTCGAGGCCTTGGATAGGCAACTCCCAGGTTTTGTTACGGTGTATCGGGAGTTGTTGTGCCACCATAGTGCTTGTCATCAAATGGCTATAAAAACGGCGGATAGCTCTGAGGGGACCGCTCCCCATACCATATCCTGGATTAATTATCTCTTTAGGGTTGATCCTTCTGGTGAAGTTACTCCCCGAGCCCCTCGAACGCATGCAGAGGTAAGGGATCTGATGTCCAATGTCAAAAAGTCGCGATCCAAGAGTGATATATTCGGGAGTCAAGCTGACTCTCTTAGTTATTTTCACTATGGGACCATACAACTGTCGGAGAAGGCGCTTCTGGCTGGATTTCTGATGATATGGCTACGGAACTGCGTAGTCTCAGGCGGAGCGGGCTCTATCGAGAGGATTGGTCGGCATTTCATCCTCCCTGCCGTTAAGCTAGTTTTCGGAGTTAGGCTGGCCCTCCTTCCTGCTATGGTATGCAGCATACATCATGGTCTGCGGACACTCTCGTCCAAGGTTATTGCTCGCAAGAAGACTTTGGATTTTGAGCGCGTAGAACTGCCCTTTCACTACCTGATGGGGTGGTTGGCAATGCACTATAAGTCTTTGCTGGGACCTGGGATAGCGAAAGATGCTACGGCCGAGGATGCTTTCCTCTTCAAATGCCATCACCGGTCTTGGGAATGCAATACTATGCCAGCTTGTCGGAGGGCGTTGGCGAGAGTGGATGGGTGTGATCTCTTTGTGTCTGTTCCTCCTTTTTCTGATAAGGAAGTGAGGAAGGTACACCTTGACGGTACTGGACCTTCTTATTTTCTGTCTCCGGATATGCTTGCTTGGTTGTACAATATCCGCCCCGCGCATCTGGTTTATCGCAACCGGGATAATGTGTACTTGGAGCCTTACCTACCCAGTAGGTTTTCCCGTCAATTTGGTTATAGCCAGTTGTTCCTTGATTGTCCCAACCCTTGTTTGGGTTTTGAAGGTAGTGTTCTTGACGGCGTCCGAGCGTGGAATTATTATGACGCTTATCATACTCGGGCCAGCTTCTCGGTTCCCGATGCCAATGCGCCGAGGGAAATTCTGTACGTGGCCGCTTTGTATCACGTTATGGCGAACAAGCCTCCTGTTAACTTCGATCCGAGTACCAGCTTCATTGTAGGTACTGGTTTAGAGGAGAAGCCTAAGGGGGCTAAGGCTAGAAAGCAACTGGCGCTCCAGATTCCTCTCCCTGAATCAGAACCTTTCGAGTCGGCTGAGGAGGAGGAGGATAGCGAAGACTTCCTTTCTGGTGGGGATGAAGAAGTGGCGAATCAATCGCTTTCCCCACTTGATGAACCGGCGGAAGATCCGCCACTTATTACACAAGAGGGAGCAGTGAGAGAAGAACACCCTTCAGCTGTATCCGGTCCCTCGCGTAAACGGGTCAGATACGAATCTCCTGACAGTAGAGCGACCTTTTCCGTGAAGAGGGCTGCTGTTAGGTCTCGTGGGACACCTATCACTGAGAAGGGTGAAGGTGCAGACGATGTTCCGGAGGTAAGTCCAAGTCGGAGTTCTATCTTTGTTGTAGCTTTCTTTCCTCTCGGGGATATGACTTGATCATTTTTCTTTGTAGGCGTCTGACGAACCGGGCTCTCCTGAACCATCTGCTGCTTCAGTAGTTGATCCGGCCCTTGCCACTTTGATTAGCGACATGTGTGCCGCGGTCCTTTCTGCGGGGGCTCTCTCAGCGGCGGCTAAGGACTCCCAAGCTGCTGAAGCCCCAGCCCGGGGTGACGAAAGTTTCCTTGGGCCCGTCTCTGAGATTTCTGAACTTCAGCGAGATGTCATCCTCACTGCATCCCCTCCCGAGGATGCAAGGGCGGATGAGTCTTTTATTCCTGACTCGGAGGCTGTTGGTGAAGAGGTTGTGATGGCTGTAGGCGAACCTCAGCCTCCACATTCCTCCACTGGTATGCTGAGCCACATATTGACCACCGAGGGGGCTTATTTGCTCTATCAACATATCCTTCGGGTCAAGTCGATTTATGGTTGCCTTGGCCCTGCAGGTCCTGACCCTTTACCTCCCGCCGCGGATGTCTTCAGGGAAGGCCCGGTCTGCCGTGATCTGGACGAAAGGAGCATTTCCTCTCCTTCGTCATCGCATGTTGAGGGACATCCTGCCAGATCTGGGCAGATGGGGATGGAGTTGGTGCTGGCCCCGGCCTCGTCTTCGGCTGCTTATACGGCTCCGGAGATCGACTTCTCGACTCTGCCGAGCATCCAAATTCTGCGGGCCGCTGAAGAGGAATTGGCCGATGCTCAAGCGTCTTTCCGTGCAGAGTTGGTTTCTCTTGTAGCGGAAGCGGTAGATTCTGTCGCATCTTCTTCCGTGCTGCCAGCCACACTCCCGTTGACACCGGCTTCCTCGGAGGCTCTGAACGAGGTGACGCAGGATGTGGTTGACAGCTTCTATCGTCACTTAGGGAGGGGTGTCAACGCTACCGTGCAACGGGGGATCCCTTTTTCTCTGTCTCTGCGGGGTCTCGGGGTCAAATCGACACTCTGAAGGGTCTTCCTGGCGGGGTGGGGTTAGCCGCGTTCCTGGAGCCTAAGCTTACAGAGGCTGACCAGCTTGTGACCCAACTGCTGGCAGTACGGCAGGCTGGCTTGCCTGCTGCGATCGAACGAGAGCAGGGCTTCCTGGTTGCTGCTCGGGACAGGATCAAGCTCGCTCGAGAAACTGTTGGGCCGGCTGTGCAGGGGGATCTTGACAAGTTCTCCGTCTCCTATGACCGACTGGGTCGTCGGAGTCAGGCTTGTAGGGCCCGGGAAGAATCTGCCTCTCGTGGAATAGCTGACACGAAGGAGCGGATTCTCGCACTCCAGAAGGAGTTGGCCTTCTTAGAGTCAGAGCGGGAGGCTGCTCATGCAGAACAGGAGTCGATTGCTCGGGAGGCCGAGAGGGTTTCCCGATCTTCTGTCAACCTGGAGCGGGCCTTCAAGAAGTTTGAGGACAACTGGCAAGCCCATGCTCATCTGGAGGATGCGGCGGTGCTGAACCAGGAGGCGGAGCGTCGAGCCAAACAGAGGCTTGAGCGGTCGGTTGCCTTGTTAAAGGACCGTCTCATGGCGTTATATGCTCCAGAGCAGTGATCTGTCCTCTGTCTTCTTTTTTTTTTTTTTCTTTTCTCTTTTAATTTTTGTAAGGGATGTGATCCCCGCTGATGTAGCCCTTTGATTTTTGAATAAATGAGCATGTTTCAACTCATCTTTTCTTTCTTGTACTTGCGGTGTTTATGGAACCGGATTTACTGGGGGATTATTTGTGGACCTGTTACCCTAGGCGTACCTTGGTTTTAGGTACGGATAACAAGTTTGATTAGGATGTCCGGGACAGCCACGACAAAATGGCCATGGATGTTCTCGGTACTGGGGGAAGGAATGCCGTAGAGCAGCTGGGCTCCCGGGGCATGGTAAGATGGTGGATTTATGCTAAGAAGCTTAGCAAGGGATATTTGTGGGCCTATTATCCTTGGCATACCCTGGTTCAGGATACGGATAATGGGATGAAAGGAAAGCAATCACATTTGCTCAGAGGTTATGATGACATGGCAAACATGAAGGTTTTATCGTAAAATCTTCCTGCTCAGCGGTAATGAGAACATGGCAGGAGAGACTTTACGGAAGCTATTTGTGGTCAACAGAGGACATTTGTGGTCAACAGAGGACATTTGTGGTCAACAGGGGATATTTGTGGACCTATTATCCTTGTCGTACTCCGGTTGTGGGTACAGATAATAGGTTAAAAGGGGATCGACATACTTGCTCAGAGGTAATGTGGACGTGGCAAATATGACGATTTCTTCGACGGAGCCTTCCCACTCAGAGGTAGTGAGGACATGGCAGGAGTGGGCTCAATGAAGATTGGGTACATAGAACGACTCAGAGGTAGGAGAACGTGGAAGTTCTATGCGAGGGGGCGGTTTGTTTTTGGTGGAAGTGAAGACGACTCAGAGGTAATGAGGACATGGTCGTTTCGGAAATTGGTGGATCGACTACCCTTTTTGTGCACTGGGAGTGCGGGTAGTGAATCCTGAGGGAGGATCTCTGACAGGAAGAAAGTTCAGAGGTATAATCATACTTGACTTACTATCTGAAAGAGTGACCGAAATATAAGTTCAGAGGCACCAGCTGGTACATAACTTGGTAATTTGGACTATTGAGGGAGTGAGAGTACAGCGGCACCAGCGGGTGGATGACTCGATAATATGAAATAGGGTGGACGAGAGTTCAGTAGTACTAAAGGGGTACATGACTCGATAATCTGGAGAATGATGGATGGGAGTTCAGTGGTACTAAAGGAGTACATGACTCGATAATCTGGAGAATGATGTTCAAACATAGTATTTCTTCAGGAACTTGCCGTTGACGGGCAATATGAGCAAATCTCCGTTCGGCTTAGCGAGGCGGTAGGCGCCGTTGGAGAACACGGTCTCGATGACAAATGGACCTTCCCATTTTGGCTGGAACTTACCGGTGGTCTTGTGAGTCATGACCATCGGTCTCCGGACTGCCAGAACAAGATCACCCACTTGGAATGTTCTGATTTTAACTTTTTTGTTGAAGGCTCCTGAGATGCGTGCTTGGTATAGCTCGATCCTTTGCTGAGCTAGGAGGCGCTTTTCATCTAAAGCCTCCAACTCTTGTAGTCGTCGTCGGTAGTTATCATCCGTCGTCAATTGATAAGTGAGGGCGACACGGAGTGAGGGGATCTGAGTCTCCAAAGGGAGGACTGCCTCGCTCCCGTACACCAGAGAGAATGGTGTATTCCCGGTGGCTGTTCGAACCGTGGTGCGATAAGCCCATAAGCACTCGCCGAGCTTCTCGTTCCAGTCGCATTTGTTGGAGGAGACGAACTTCTTGAGGAGTTTGATGATTGTTTTGTTGAATGCCTCTGCCAACCCGTTTGCTGCCGGGTTGTATGGTGTCGAAGTGACATTCTGAATGCGGTGCTTATCGCAGAATCGGTAGAATGCATGGCATATAAACTGTGGACCATTATCATGGATGATTCTTCGTGGTAGTCCGAAGCGGTAGATAATGTGATGCTTAAGGAAGCTGATCACGTTTGAAGTTTTAACTTCTGCGAGTAGGACAACCTCCGCCCATTTGGAGAAATAATCAGTGATCGCAAGTATGAAGCGGTGTCCTCGGGAGGAAGGTGGGGTGATTGGACCAATGATATCCATTCCCCATGCTTCGAATGGCCAGGATACCACCGTTGGATGCAGAAACTCGGATGGTTGATGAATGAAATCCGCGTGGACTTGGCAGGCCTTGTATTTTCTGGCATAATCTATCGCATATGCCACCATTGTGGGCCAGTAGTAGCCCATCCGGCGAAGGCGGTCCTGTAGCTTAGGGCCGGGTTGATGGGCCCCACAGACACCGTCGTGAGCTTCTCGTACAGCTTCTGTAGCTTCCGCGTTCGACAAGCACCAGAGCAATAATCCGTCGTAGGAGCGGCGATACAACATTTTCGTCTCTGTATCGTAGAAGAATCTGAGAGAGCGCCGTCTGATAGAGGTAGCTTCCTTTGGATTCTCTGGGAGGATGTCGTATACGACGAAGTCGATGAATGGCTGTCTCCAGTCTGGTGTGTCATCGACCGTCTGGGCGGAATAACTTGCCATGGCTTGAACGTTGTTCTTGGGACAGACCAGTTCGTGGCCTATTACGTCAACCGAATGATGAGCTTGGTTCGGCACTGCTAAGGAAGCAGCAAGGCCTGCTAGGGCATCGGCTTCGATATTTTAGAGTCTGGGGACGTGTTCGATGAAGAATCCCTCGAATGATGAGATAATGTTGATCGCAATTTGATGGTAGGGGATCATATCTTCATGGCGAACCTCGTACGAGCCCCTGATTTGATTGACGATTAGTTGGGAGTCGCCGTATGCTTCAAGGTATTCTACCCCCAGCTCTTTTGCAAGTTGGAGGCCAATGACCAGAGCGTTATATTCGGCCACATTGTTGGAGCAGGGTTCCGTGAGGGAGTAGGCGCGATTGATCACCAGCCCAGTAGGAGAAATTAATACCACTCCGACCCCGACGACGATGTTTCCCTTGGGTCCGGTCCTTGAGGCGCCATCGAAGAACATTCGCCATATGTTATTGTGGATGGCTGTATTCGAATCGACGACCTCGTTTGGGATCTCTTCATAGATTCTGGATGACTCCGATCCTGGGTGGGCTGCCAAAAAGTTTGCTAGGGCTTGACCCTTAACAGCCTTTTGCGGAACGAAAATCATATGATAGGGGGACAGCAATATTGCCCATGTGGCGAGACGAGAGCCGAGGGCCCCTGGTTTAGTCATGAGGACTCTGAGGGGGTTGACTCGCGAGATCACATGTATGGTTTGTCCTGTGACATAGTGCCGCGTCTTTTGAATAGCGAATACCAGGGCGAGACACTCCTTCTCTACGGTGGTGTATCGATGTTCTGGCCCGGTCATCATTCGGCTGAGATAATATATGGCCTGCTCGTGGCCTGCTTCATTATTTTGTGCTAGCAGGGCACCAAGGGAGTGTTCCATCGCTCGTACGTAGAGCAGGAATGGTTTTCCGGGGACCGGGGCCACCAGGACTGGGGGATTCGACAAATATTCTTTGATGTCGTCGAAAGCACGCTGGCATTCCTCGTTCCATACGAATGAGACTCCCTTCTTCATGAGGTGTGTGAACGGTCGGCATCACCCGGAGAGGTTGGAAATGAACCTCCTGATGTGAGCTAGCCTCCCTTGGAGGCCTCTTAGTTCGCGGAGATTTTTCGGGGGACCCATCTCCATGATTGCCTTCGTCTTCTCAGGGTCTACATGGATGTACCGTGCCGTGATGATGAAGCCTAAGAATTTCCTGCTAGATACGCCCAAGAATGATTTCGTAGGGTTTATCTTCAGGTTGTGGGCTCTCATCAGGTCGAATACCGTTCTCAGGTCTTGCAGATGATCTTCCTTATGGCGACTCTTGACGGCGATGTCGTCGACATAGCATTCTACTGTTTTTCGTAGGGTTTATCTTCAGGTTGTGGGCTCTCATCACGAATGAAGCCGCTGGTTATTAGCTTGTTGACTTCGGCTTCAATTGCGTCCATGACGCCTGGGCGGAAGCGTCGTTGTTGCTGTTTGACTGGCTTTGCATCTGGCCGTATGTTGAGTTTGTGAAGAGCGATATCGGGGTCTAGCCCCGGCATGTCCTCGTAACTCCACGCGAATACGTCGATATATTCTCTGACGAGTTTCAGCAGCGATTCTCGTTCTTCGTTTGTCAGGCTTTTACTGATAAAGATCGGTTTTGGAGAAGATTCGCTGCCGAGATCCACTTGTATGACCTCATCTTCAGTAGGAGGTTCTCTCAGTTCGAACCATTTTTCCCATTGTGCGTCTAATTGCTGGGCCCATGGTTCTAGCTCAAGGATTTCGGGGATGTCTTTGTCTTCCTCGTAAGCGTCAGCGAACGCCATGTTGACTGACATGATTTTTCTGAACACATCTCCGATGCTGGTATCTGAGTCGAAAGTCAGTGATCCGGTTGAATGTGACTGCCAGTCGCATTCTTCATCTGAGCTTTCAGGGGTCGTAGTAGGCGTTACATACCCTAAATCGCATCGGGTTTTGTTATAGTAGTTCCGTGGTTTGCCCGCCGGGGCTGGCGTCTTCAAAGGTAATCGTCGTCCAGTGCCGTAGTTCAGTCCTGGCGTTGTCTCTAGATCATACCCCTGTTTTTGCATGAGATATTTGGATTGAGGGCTATAGAGATACAGAGGCAGTCTTCCGGCATCTGACCCTAAGTCGACTTCTTCCATAGCGGGGGGATGTGGGTTGTTCGTCCGGCCAAAGATGATCGGGTGGTCCCCTCCCTCGACTATTCGGTAAGTGTCTTCTACTGGAGTAAGTCGGATGGCGGTATACACGTTTGTCACCTGTGTATGTAGGTGAGTGCCTATACCGTATTCCATAGCGTACATTGTACATAGCTTATTGAGCTCGGTGTAGTTCAAAGATAACCCTTTATTGATGAAGTAAGGTATCTTTTCTAGAGGGATTACATCATCTGCGGAGGGGGTATCGGAGTGGGCAGCCACATACTTGGCCAATTCTGGTTCTTCTTCGGCCACCCCCTGTATAAATGAAGACTGGGAGGACGACCTAGTCAGCTTGATCTTCAGAGGCTCAACTGGCGGAGCAGATCGTGGAGTTGTTGGCAAACTAGCAACTCCCAGTTTGGTACTTGATGTGAGGCGAGGGGTGGCTGGTTCGCTAGAAGTGTCAGACCTCGCATCGGGGTGAAGAACCTTCTTGGGAAGGCGTATTATGAGCGGTCTGTCGGAGGGATTGGGCTTCTCCGTTTGGAGCTGACCGACTCTCGGTAGTCTGATGGTAAGTGGCCCTGTTATGGGTCTCGGCGCTTGGCCGGACTTTGGCAGCCGAATTCTTATCTGTTCTTCTTGTGTGGAGAGACTGATTGCGTCCTTACGCAGAGTGGCCGTAAGGGGTGCGGAATTGCCCGGTTTGCGAGCCTGAAGGTGGATCGTTAGAGGTTCTTCTGATCCTGTAGCCGTCTTGTTGTGAGTTTGCACATCTTCTTCGACCAGATGCTTCTTTGATTTTTCGTATAGACAGGAGTCTGAGTAATAAGATTCGACCCCCTTGAAGGGATCGATATCGGCAAACTCTGTCCTCACGAAGCCGTGCTTATCGACATATTTGAAGCACTGGTGTAGTGTGGAAGGCACGATCATGTAATCGTGTATCCAAGGCCGTTCCAGAAGGATATTGTAAGTAGTGTCGGCATCTATGACATAACAGGTGACTTCTGATTGGAGATCGCCGATCTGACACTTCAAACGGATCTTCCCTATTGGGTAGCTCCTGCCCGAATTGAAACCGCTAATGGCGGTGCTTGTAGGTGTCAGGCGATGCATCGGAATGCGAAGATGATGTAGCAGACCCTTCGGAATGATGCTTATAGAGGACCCAGGATCAATGTGCATTCGGTCCACCTTTACGTCTTCGATGTATCCAGTGTAGTATAGCGGGCGATCATGCAGGTTAGTTTTGATGAGCATATCTTGCGAAGAGAAGACGATATTGGGTATTGCTCCCGTACACGCACTATCTTGGAGCTCTGCAGGTTGGTTATCTCCCGTGAGGTTGACCTGAGCCAAGTATGCGTCGGCATTTTGGAGCGCCTCACTTAAAGCCGTGCGGACATCCTTTGAGAGCCTGAGGAGTTCATATAAAGACAATTTGGCCGGGGTGTTAGCTAATTGCGCTAAGATGTCGAAGTTGTAGGGCCTCTCCAGCCCCTGAGGTGTCTCCTTCCGGAGGGACTTGTCGAAGCGAGTCTCCTTCGGCCTAGGCTTGTCGGTCGTCGAAGGCTGAGCCGGTCCCGCAGCATCATTGGTAGTGGGCGGATGATCATCAGTCGCGCTTTCGGTCACCGGTTGGGCTTGTGTTCCGGATCGAGTAGTGACGGCCGAGACTTCCTCTTCTTCCGCCGAGGCAGTGCGGCAGTATCTGACTTTTTCACTTTTCCTTTTAGAAGGTGGAGAGGGCTGAGTTACCTCGTGGACTAGGTCCGGATGGACCCACATGATTTCCCCTCGTGATGTGGTGAGGGGTACTAGACCAGCGGCTTGATCGCGAGCAGGCGGCAGATTAGCAATCTCCATTGTTGCCAGAGGGATGGGTATAACCCCATCCTGAGTCTCTGTTGGAGGGAAGCTGCCGAATTGTACGGACACCATGTTGGCTGCCACGGTTACCTCTTCGAAATCGATGGCCAGGGCGTTCGAATCGATGAGGTTTTGGATATACCGTTTCAGTTGATAGCAGTCGTGTGTAGCATGGTGGACGTAGCGATGGTAATGGCAGAACTTTGGGTTCTCCAAATCAGCCGGCCGAGGCTCCCGTCTTGGTGGAGGAAGCTGAATCCTGTCTCTTTGTATAAGCATGTCCAAGATAGGCTTGACGTGACCGTCTTCAAAGGAATAAGTGATTTGAGGCCATTGTTTGTCTGCTGGCTGTGGCTCGGGCTTCTGGGCTGTATCGGTCACCATAGCCTGCTTGCCTTTGTTGTCCCGGTTGTTGGAGGGGCTACCCCCATTGTCGTTGCTGGTGTTGGGACGCTTGCTCTTGTTCTCTCCCTCCGAGATATGTAACCCTAGTTGGCGAGCCTTATTCAATCGTTCTTCAGCACTTGTAGCACTGATGATAAAAGCCTTCCAATCCTTGAACTGACTTTCGCCCATCCAGAGACTAATTGTTGGAAGTAGTCTCTTTTGGCAAATTTCAATCAAAGAAGAGTCCGGGTTGCCAGATGGTAACTTCATTGCGGTTTGACGAAACCGCTCAATATAATTTCTCGTCAGTTCTTTCTCTCCTTGAACGACGTCCATGAGGGTCGACATCATCACGTCCTGTCCTACCTCATAGAACCTCTCCAAGAACAAGCATTTGAAGCCAGCAAAGGAGTGGATGCAATTGTCTGGCAGGTTGCGGTACCAATCGAAGGCGACTCCTTCCAATGCCCCAATAAATAACCGCGTGAGGATAGCGTCATCATGGGGCAGATGGTCGGTAGTGACCTCAAAGTAAGTGATGTATCGACTTTCTGAAGTCTTGCCATCATATGGGTTGATATTGAACGGCTTATATCTTGGCGGAAAGGGAACATCCCTCCATTCAGCAGGATATGGTTGCCGTATTCTGAGGTCTTGAGAGTTTTCTCGGACGTGGAACATTGCTCGGAGCTCCTGAACCTCTCTTCTTACTTCTCGGGCCTCATCTGTCGCGGTAGGGGCCGTTATCTCGGGAGGATTATTGCCCTGGTTTGGCGCCGCTGAATTTGAATCTACGTTGATTGCGGGACCCATGCTTGTCTGGCCAGGTGTCACTCCCTGCAGAGTAGGAAGTACCGCTTTGATCTCGTCTACAGACTTGACCAAGGCATGCAATATGGCCTCCAACGTGTCGATGCGCTGGCGATCGCTGGAACCGCCTTGATTGCTGTCTGTCATGAATACCGTCTTCACATGAAGAGTGACGGAGGGAGTGGTGGAGGATGTACCCTCCGAGTCGTACCCATGCGTCGAGAAATCATCTGGATATGTGGGGATGTTCTCTTCAGGTTCGGACTCGGAAGGAACACTACCCCCAGCTTCGGAGCTTGCTTCGTCTCGAGAATCATGGATGTCCTCGGGGACATCAGCATCTGTTGTACCCGATGGGAGGGTTGTTTCTCGGGGTTTGTCTTCTTGAAACGTTGGATTGTTGTGGACGTTCGGAGGAGTACTACCCCCAGCTCTTACGACCCCCAGGGTCGGGGACGATGAGTCTCCTGTTGCAGCAGATTTTGTCTTCGAACGGGTGTGTTGGTATACTCCGGTGGAGGGCAACCGTTTAGTCGACAATTTCTTAGCTGTAGTGGCTGATATCTTTGGACTGGAGATGCTTGTCTTCTTCCCTCTCCCCTCGGCGGAGACCTTCTGAGCGGAATTGCAGGAGACAACAGGAGGTGCCTCTTCTGAGTTCGGGTGCTGCAGTCTGTGGAAGACGGACGGACGATCTTCCGTCACTGCCGCGTTGTTGCAGCAGCAGTTGACGATGATCTGGGTGCAGTGACGTCCATGTGAGGATTCTTTGCACGCCGAGCCCCCTTCTCTTTCCTTGCGTTTGTGGAGGATCGCCTCACGCAGGTCAGAGGAACCACTCTATCCGTTCGCCGTCGGGGATTGGACTTGAGCGGTTCTGTACAACTTTCCATCAGAGGCCCATGTGATAATCAGCGGGACGCCCTGATAGTCAGAGGTTGGGGCAGCTGTCTGGGCTTCATGAGCCCGCGCTGCCCTAGACTTCTTCTTTCAAGCACTTGTGGGTAGATAATAGGAAGAGTCCAAGTTGAACATCACAGAGTCTGGCTTATCATCCAGAGGGTCATCAGGGTTCGGACCGTACGAGAGAAGGTCGAAAACTGATCGAGAGGAGCATGGAGCAGGTGCTATGCGGCTGGGAGCGGAAAACGTGCAGGCTGTCTGCATGCGGTTGTCTCCTGTCGTCGGACGAGTTCTTATGCGGCTAGGGGTCACGACCGTGCAGGCTGGCCGCATGCGGTTGGCATCTGTGGCCGCATGGGTTTTCTGCAAACGATTGACTTTACTGGCCGTATGAGTCTCGTCCATGTTGTTGGGAACTGTAGTCGCATAAGTTATGCGGCTGACAGAAGTAGCCGCATGAGTTTTCTTCACGCAGTTGGCGGATGTAGCCGCATGGGCTTTCTCCTTGCGGCTAATACTCTTCTGTGGTTCGGTCCGCGTAGAGGCCCTCTTTGTCCCTGCAAGTCCAGCATCATAATGTTTTTTTCTGCCGGACTTGGGGACAGCAGGGTTGTCTACGATCTGAAGTAGGACCGCAGGAGAATCCGTCTCGCCGTCTTGAGCAACAGAGGGCATCCCATCGAGGGGTTGAGGAGGAGCAAATGACTTCGGTCTCCATTCTTTGCGAGCCTTCGTGGTACGGGTGCGCTTCTGGGCCGGGCCAGCGCTGCCTTCAGAGAGCATCTCTTCGAACGCCTGTTGGTCGAAGCGGACGACCATCTTCTTTTATGTGGAGCCAAGTTTGGCTGCATCTGATTGCATCACCAACTCCTCAGCCGTGGAGAAGTTAGTCCCCAGCAGAGTCGCCATCGTGTTTGCCATTGATTGTAAAAGAACAGAACAATTATCGGAGGACTGAACTTAGACTCACAATACAAACTCGCTCGTACAAAGAAAGCCTAGGGACGAAAACCTAGGTATAGCAGACTAAGTACGATTGTTTATTTTTGATTCTGGGGGGTGACGATAGAGGCTCGGAAAAGCGACGGCCGCTCTGTCTTACTCCTTGGACGATCAGTATGTAGCCTTAGCTCGGGGAAGATCTGCTTGGCGTTGACGAAGAAACGCTCTTCTTGCTCTCCTCGGATTGCTCTTCTGGCTTCTCTCTCTCTCTCTGATTATCAAGAAGGAAGGGGGAGCTCTCTCTGTGTAGATCTCTCTCTTCTTATTTCTTTTGGTGCCGACCTCTCTCTCTTCTTCCTCTTTTTTTTTCTTTTTTTTCCACAAGGGAATGATGCTGGCTATTTATAAGAGTGGGGGGGTGATCATTAGGGTTTGCTAATGATTATCTGTTTGGAATGTCGGCGCTCCTTCATTCTATCTGAACCCTTGATCCTGATTATAGTGAATCTCGGCCATTAGTACGGATAGCATCATATCTCATGAGCAATTAATGCTAGCTGCTTTAAATCCTTGTGATTGATTATGCCAATGTCTGATTGATCGCCACGTGTCCCATTAGCTTGATGATAAATGATATGCCCTGATCTCAGTAATTATGACGATGATGTCAAATATATTTGTTGAGATTCGGTTAAATCTCTTATTGATCCCATGCCACGTGTCTTAATTGTGAGTCCTGTCAGAGTAGCATAGGATTGACTATCCTCGAACCGCAGAGAGATACTCTTCCTGAGCCGCATGAGACAATGCCTCATCGAGCCGCAGGGGACGAACCTTCCGTGAGCCGCATATGCATAGTCTTTGCGAGCCGTATGAGCTAGCATTGTATTGAGTCGCAGGGATTGAGATCTCGGTGGGCCGCATATGGCTGATTTCTGCTAACCATATAGAGTGACTTCTTCGTGAGCCGCATAGAGCTATTTTCCATTTAAGCCGCATGAGAGTTGCCACGTGGTAACCTAGGATTTCTGACGGTTCGGGTCAGAGATCTTCTTCCTTTTCCGAAAAGTCTGTCATTATGGCAGAGCCATTATGACACTTTATGTCAGAGCAGTCACAGTCGCCAAGTCGTGTCAGAGCATTAAATGAGGCCACCCCCAAACGACCAGCTGTAGGGAAGGATCACACATGGCATCCATCGAGCCGCATATGCCTTGCTGAACCGCATACGCTCCCGAGCCGCATGCGATTGAGAGTCTTCTTTGAACCGCATAGGGCCGCTCCTGTGTGAGCCGCATAAGCTTCTTACTCCGAGCCGCATGGATCATTATTCTAATATTTTCCATGCTTCTACACCCATTATGGGTACAGACTCTGGAATACCGCCCTCGGTTGCCACCATGCTGACCTCAGGGACCTCCACGGGCTTGTCCTTAATTGGCCCCGTGATAGTTTTCTGCTGGAGCGAAGCCAATGACTCCGAAGAGCCTCGAGCCTTATACTCAAAGGGAGCAAGTGGAGGGACACCTTCTGGGTTGGTAGTTTTAACAGCTGTAGTCTCCCCCTTGGTCAATACGACTTGGGACATCTCTGGGGCAGGTTCCTCAGGAAGATCCCTGAGCCTCTCGGACCATATGGGCCCTGCCTATACAAGCAAGGCAGTGGTAAACAGAAAGTACAGAATGAAACCCCAAAAAAAAATGCTAAGGCTTACCCGTAAGGGAGATCCAAAGGATAGGGCACTTGGTTCCAATGAAGGCTGTTGGAAGGGTCCACCCCACAGAGGCACAACTATTCTTGTTCTCTTAATAGGAGGAGGGCTCACCCCTGTAGAAATTTGACGCTTCCGTGGTTTACTCAGGAGTACTTCCTCCCCTCTCCCCTCCCACATTGAGCTGGAGCCATCGGTGGATTTTCTCTCCGATGATGCAGGCTCCTGGAGACGCTTTGAAGCCAATCGAGGATTCTTAAACTTTATCCCCTCGAGCAAACTTAACTATCAATCGTACTCCGGTGAGAAGTTGTTCGCAAAGCAGTAGAACTTTATAGCGGAATACAAGATATGAGTCTCCTCATGCATCGAGGGGATCGTAAATTTTGCATCAGTACCATCGGCATTATAATAACGCAATACCCTGGCGCCATCTGGTAGACTTCTTTCATAACCAAGACAGGGGCTTGGATTGTCCATCATGGTCTGGCTGTAGTCAGACTGGCGGGCGAATCGGCTCGACAAATAAGGCTCCAAGTACACCCGATTCTGGTTTTGATACACCAAATGTGAAGGATGGATGGACTGCAACCAGTAGATGTAGGAACGAATTGTAAAGCGCAATACTCTAGAGGAGGGTGAATAGAGTAGGCAGCAAAAATTAGCTAATTAAAAATGTTAGCAGCAAGATGACAAATAATATATCACAATTAAGTAAATAAAAAGCAGAGATCAGTAAGCAAACGTAAACACAAGGATGTATACTGGTTTCCCTCTTGTCAGGTCTAATCCAGTCGGAAGAACTCTAGCTTCCAGTAGAATCCTATTGGAAAATACCACAAGTTTTTATCTGAAGTTCTTGCAACTTCTACAATGCAAGCTTTGATCCGAAGTACTTGACCAACTTTAATTATTAAGTGTCCTTCTTTAATCAAGCCTCTGATTATAATCACTCTGAAGCTTCTGGACCGTACCGCACTGGCAAATCGATAAAAGGATTGTAACTGGCTTGGGATTTGAAAAAGAAAGCTTTAAAACGCTTTTGAAGAACGTATTAGGCTCAGAGAGAAGAGATAAGAAAGTGAATGAGTGAGTTGAAATGATCGAAATCCTTCTCTATTTATAGTTTTTCCTAGGCAAAATTCTGACAGAATTTGGGCAGAATTTGGGCAGAACACTTTGAGAAAATCTCGGGTGCATTCGTAACTACACGAGGACCAAGTTCAAAATCCAACGGGCACTAACCGAACTCTGGCCGAATTCGGCCAGAACTTTGGCCAAATTCTGTGGGAGTTCTGTTAGAATTTTTGCAAATTATTTTTTAGGATTTTTGATAAATCAGGCTGTTAGGAAGTTGTTTGGGCTTTTGTAAGTGGGCTTGTTTTCAAAATGAAAAAATATTTTGAAAACGTTTCTTGGGTATCCTATTTGCCAGTACGACGTAGTGTACATCGTATTCCTAGACCCAATAAATATGGAAAATACATTGATAAAATAGGAAAACCAAGAGCACTTTGATGACGCATTTCTTCTGATAATTGAGCAGACCTGAAGTCGCCTTTTTCTTTGACGGCAGTCGTCCAAAGATAAACAGATCTGGAAATCTGAATACCTTTCGGTTTCTTGTATAGTGGTCTTTGGCCCATTAATAATTATTCTCCATTACATATGTCCTGATTTGACAAAGCTTGATCATGCTTACTACATGTCTACAAATACATGTTAGACGAACAAAGCACTATAGCAAATAAGATAACATTAGGACAATGCTAAGTTTAAGTAGCAATATTATAGTTATTACATGAATATTAGTGACGTCATTATGTTAAACTTAATTGATTAGCCACATTCAAAAACATAATATAATTATTGGGCTAACAATTTCCCCCTTTTTGATTATGGCAAATTGGTTAAGTTTAAGATACAATTGATGCATGTATCACTAATAAACACATATTATTAGAATATTGTGTGCTAACTTAAACTTATTTCTTCCCCTTTGACATGATAAAAAAAGCACCCCCGTAATAAGAGATAAAACGAACTCAAGCATAAGTAAAGGAGGAAGGCAAAAATAATCATGATCAAGGATTAGGAGAATAGTGTAACGACAGATTTAGAAAATTGCATAACTAAAGTATAAAAACTTATCAAACCATAATATAGTTGGTTGAACGTTAATAAAGAAAACTGAAATCAAGCAATACATAGTTTACCAAATAGAAATCTAAAAATGACATTCAAAACTCAATATGATGAATAAGTATAACTATAGTTTTGAAATAGATCAATAAAGGATTTTTAATAAAAAGTAGCTCAATCATTGGTCATAAATAATCCATGAGAAATAAAAAATTGCTGATCTAGTATAAAGAAAATCAAAAATATAATAAAACTCTTAACAATGATAAAAAAAAATATGACTCATAATTTGCCCATACAAATTAGTAAGATATATCCATTAGAATTCAAAATAAATATACTAGAATATATGAAAAGAAGTCAAAATAAATATACTAGAATCTATGAAAAATCTATACCAAAGTTCATGCATTTGAATTCAGTTACCTTAGCAAGATATATCTATTAGATAAACATGAAGGTAATGAACACAAAATACTTGAGAAGGAGAAATTCAATCGACTTGAATGCTCCTCCGCAAAGTATGATCAGTCCAAATATAGATAATCATGAACTTTGAGGTAAAATCTCAATAAGAAATGCTAAAATTAATTTAAACTCAAAGAAAAATCAAATAAGGGTAATTAAATATACTTGGCAAGATAAATTTTAGAAACTCAAAAATGAGAGAATTAAAATTAAATAAATAATACTAATAATCATATATTCTTTCATAAACTTATTAAAATCAAAGATCATGAACAAATCAACAAGATATGTTGAATAAAAGAACATATGTCCATTATAAACTAGGTATACCACATATTAAGGGCATAAAAGAATTGAAACAATTAATTTGCTCCCCCTTAAAATGTGCGTATTTAGTTCAAAAACATTTATATGTATAAAATAGATAAAATAATCACAAAATCTAAGGAACATATGAGATATGCATATTTCTTTCCTTTGATCAAATGCATATAAAGCTCCAAACAAATATCATCTTTAGGTAAGTAAAAGAATATCCAATAAATAAATGTTAAAGATGAACAAACAACATGTCTCCAATAAAAAATGTTATATAATAAGAAAATTGATTTCATGATAGTAAAGAATTTTGGAAAAATTGTCTTAATGCGAATAACAGACATATACAATAAATCAGAGAGAAATCAAAAAGACTTTTGAAATGTGGAATTTATTAGGAAAAACTATCTTAATAAATATTCGAATGCGTCTGTTTAGTCCTCGATTGAAAGCTGACGATTCGAATCACGAAAACAGTTTTAATAAATGAATCAATAAATCATAAATAGCCTATTCTGAATAAATAAACATAACTAGATAAATGTCCAAAGAAAAATGTATTCTAGATATATGACATGTCAAAGGAATAATTGATTTGAAACAATTAACTGCTCCACCTTTACATGGCTATATCCAAAAATAATAGTATTGACAAACTTAAATTTTCAGAGACATATTTTCAAAAGTAGGAAACTAATTCAAAAATATTAGGTCTTCTTATCAAAGTTCATTTCTTCCCTTTAAAACCTTCGTACGGTGTCCATTAGATAACCCTAGGGTTAATGAGAAGAAACGCTTTGAGAGAGAGATTCAATTTGCCTGACTTCTTTCCCGCAAAGAATTACCGCTATAGGTAGTTAGTAACCTGAATAAGAAGAGAATAATAAATCTTAAATCATGAATATTACACAAACTAAAGACAAAATCGTAAGACTATAATATTCAATGTGTAGTCACAATATCAAATCAAGTTTAAATATAGAATAGAGTGACAAAATAAAATGAATATATCAAAAGATGACAAAAATTAACCTATGAAGATCAATATATGTTACCTTTCGTAAAAAGATATAATTAAATAATATTACCCATCAAAGCTAAAATCTAAATCCATCAGATAACAATTGCAACTTGATCTCAATAAATCTTTAGTTTATAAGGCGTTGATCAATCTTTGGTTAGCTGTAGGGGTACTGTCCCAGCTAACGGAGGTTCACTGGAGAACACTTAAGTACCGCTTCGCTTTAGCCGTAGCCGTAGTGACAGACAGACCAATTGTAGGCTTGTACCCAAAATAAATCTCTTCTTTAATAACCGAAGATTTAAGAAGAATTTGTGCAATATGAAATCAATTATATTATATGGACTAAAAAAAATCTTAGAACAATGTAGCATTCGGTATAAGATGTATGAATTACATTTCTTCATATGTGCTACAAAATCATTTGGTAACAATAAAATATAAAACATTTGTAAATCAAAATGTAGGACCTAGATTACTGGCATAATCTGGAACCTAGGAGACTGGGTTCAGTACCTTGGATCCAGAACTAGATAATAGTTGCAAGTAGACCTTAATAATTCTTAAGTCTATGAAGTATTGATCACTTTAGGTTAACTGTTGGGGCCGGTTTCCAGCTAGAGGTATTCCGAAGACTAGTACACCTTGTTGCTTCAGGCTATTTACACCTATATGACAGAATGACCCTTTCGACTTGTACACAAAATAATCTCTACTTTTAAGAACTTGGATTTAAAGGAATATATACAGTATCATCGAACAACATCAAAATCCAGAATCCCTAAATATAAAAGAGGTAAATACCCAAAAAATAGTTTATCAAGATCAAGATTTTGAAAGATTATTACAAGATCAAAAACATGCATAAACGAGCTTTATCAGACAAAGATGTAATTGATTCATAAGAAGTTAATAAAAATAAAATATGAGAATCAATAGTAAATATATTATGCAAGCACAAGGTTAACATAAAAGTATATGTATATACTTTTCAAGTAAATAGGAGACTTATGCTAAACATACATACTTACAAAATATCAATCAAAGAAAATATAACATGTTAAAGACAAATCGGTAAGAAGTGACAAAAAAATTAACGACGAAAAGTCAAAAGCATATTAACCAAAAAAATAAAACTACTATGGACTACAGTGGTATGAATACTTCAAGAATAAAGATTAAAAGTAAAGAGCATACATAGACAAATGTGTCACACTAATAAAAAAATAAAGTATTATATAGTGTGAACTAATCATTTAAGCTAAACAGCTAGTCATGCTAGGATTATATCTCACATTGATTCAAACAATAAACAAGTAGAAGATATCAAATAGAAAGACATTAATAAGAACATGCTAGATTCTAAGAAATAAAACCATAAAATAAATCATTTAGCATGTTACCAAAGTGGTTCAAGTGACCAGACTTATGTTGGTGCAGTAGCATGGAAGATAACCTTTGTAGTTGTGCAACCACGAACACGTTCTATGGTTCAGCATAGTTAGCTCCACCTTCAATTTTAGGTGAAGACTTTGGTATCCATTACTTGGATCCACATTTGTTAGCTTTGGGAACCCATTTGCACAAGTTTATATCAACTAGTTTTCTAATCTGACATCGATTAGAAACGTGTCCATTCATACCATAATAATGACAGAAAATATTAATATTAGTGCAATGTGAAGCAGTATGAGAATATGCATTGGTGTGATATGATGTGCGTGGATACTTGTAATAGAAAGCATGTTTGTGTGCAGCTTTAGCTTTGCTTACTTCCTTTGTAAAAGATCTGACGTGTGTGACTTTGTAATGTGCTACGTGTCTTATGCTAGACTGAGTCATAGGTTGTACTACCTGCTTTTCCAGTCTAATCTTTAATTTTTTAGAGTTAGCACAGATCTTATCATATTTAGCATTAAGAGCATCAATTCCACATGAAGCAATAGAATACTTCTTCTTTTCTGATTCCAATTCTTCCTTAAGTTTAGCATTTTCTTGAGTACTTTTCTCAATGCAATCAAGTGCCTCATGCAATCTAAACTCAAGTATGGAAATCTCAGTAGAATTATTAGAAGTATAAGTATTTCTAGTATCATTCAATAAGCAAGTAAACTTTTCATTCTCATGCTTATAGGATAGAATATCCTTTCTAGCTTGCTTATACTTATCTAATACTTTCTTGTGTTCTTCTAATAGATCACTGAAAGCATCAAAAAACTCGTCATAGGAAAATTTGCTCTCTTCATAAAAATAATTATTTTGTACCTCGTTAGATAATGCCATTGAGCATAAATTTGTAGCTTCATGATGACTCTTTTCTTCTTCAAAGTCTCTTGCTTCGCTTTCACACCATATGTTCGTGCTAGTGTACTTGTGAGACGATGATCTTGCTTTATTTGATCGTTCGTAGTGACTCTCCTTTCTAGCAGTAGTACAATCTTCTTGGATGTGGCCTATCTTCTTGTAGTTGTCACATACAAGCTCTTCTTCGTATAAGGGATTGTGTTGTACCTTAAATCCTAATTCCATTATGCACATATTTACATCATTATGTAGATTATCCTCCTCTTTGGGGTTTCTAGCTTTGCTTTTATACCTGCACTCATAAGTAGCTTCAAGAACTTTCTAAAATTTATGAGATATTGTGCAAGTAGTAATAAGATTGAATATATTTATGTCTACAACACAATAAAGGATATGCATAGCTTTTACATCAAGGCTAGCTAACTTCTTCTCTTTCTCTATGTTACTATAATAAGGCTTGTTGATTATAGAGTATATGGGAATAGAAGTATTAGTAGGCTTTTTGTAGCCATTGACAACAATTGACCATAAGTCAAAATCTAGAGACTTCAGGTATAAGCTCATTCGTGTCTTTCAATAACTATAGTTTGTTCCATCAAATAGTGGAAGTCTATTTGTGGATTGCTCTTCAGTTGTGAAGTACATGCTTGTCATATATGATACTGTGATCTATGTAACAGCTGTAATAAATAAGAATATAATAGCAGTATTACCTCGCTTTACCTGTATAACCCTCTCTGATAATCAGGATCTGCTCCAAGGATGTTAAGCCAAAATATTTATATAAGGAGCACCTGATTTGATATCTCTATAAGGAGCACCTGCTCTGATATAATTGTAGGTACAATTGGTATGAGCAATAATACCCTATATAACAAGCATCCGATTTGATACCAATTGTAGGAGCAATTGGTATGAGCAATAATACATATATAACTTGCACCCGCTCTGATACCAAGTGTAGAAACGAATTATAAAGCAGAATACTCTAGAGGAGGGGGTGAATAGAGGTAGGTAGCAGAAATTAGCTAATTAAAAATGTTAGCAGAAAGATAAGAGATAATATATCATAATTAAGTAAATGAAAAGCAGAGATCATAAAGCAAGCACAAACACAAGGATACATACTGGTTTTTATCTTGTGAGGACTAGTCCAGTCGAAAGAACTCTAGCTTCCAGTTGAATCCACTATTGGAAAATACCATAAGTTTTCATCCGAAGTTCTTGCAACTTCTACAACGCGAGCTTTGATCCGAAGTACTCAACCAACTTCAAATGTGAAGTGTCTTTCTTCAATCAAGCTTCTGATTACAATCACTCTGAAGCTTCTAGACCGTACCGAACTGGCAAATCGATTAGAGGATTGTAACTTGCTTGGGATTTGAAAAAGAAAGCTTTAGAACACTTTGGAAGAACGTATTAGGCTCAGAGAGAAGAGATAAGAAAGTGAATGAGTGAGTTGAAATGATCGAAATCCTTCTCTATTTATTTTTTCCAAAGGCAGAATTCTGACAGAATTCGGACAAAATTTGGGTAGAACTCTTTGAGAAAATCTCGGGTGCATCCCTAACTACACGAGGACCAAGTTTAAAATCCAACGGACACTAACTGAACTCTGGCCGAATTCGGGCCAAACTCGGGCCAAATTCTGTTGCAGTTCTATTTTAGGGTTTTTGTAAATTGGTTTTTAAGATTTTTGAAAAGTCAGACAGTTAGGAAGTAGTTTAGGCTTTTGTCAGTTGGGTTGTTTTCAAAATGAAAGGGTATTTTGAAAACATTTCTTGGGTAGCCTATTTGCCAGTACGATGCAGTGTACATCGTATTCTAGACTCAATAAATATAAAAAATACATTAATAAAATAGGAAAACCAAGAACCCTTTGATGACGCCTTTCTTCTGATATTTGAGCAGACCTGAAGACGACTTTTTTCTTGACGACAGTCGTCCAAAGATAAACAGATCTAGAAATCTGAATACCTTTCAGTTTCTCGTGTAACACCGTCTTTGGCCCATTAATAATTATTCTCCATTGCATATATCCTGATTTGACAAAGCTTGATCATGCTTACTGCATGTCTATAAATACATGTTAGACGAACAAAGCAGTATAGCAAATAAGATAACATTAGGACAATGCTAAATTTAAGTAGCAACATGATAGTTATTACATGAATATTTGTGACATCATTATGTTAAACTTAATTGATTATCCATAATAAAAAATATGATATAATCATCGGGCTAACAGTAGAAGGTACCGAAAGTTAGATCACTATCCACTAACTCATCATCCGCAAGAAAACTCTTGTATGTAGGCGAAACCTTATTGAAAGCATAGTCGTCTAACCGGCCCAACATTCATCTACATACGGAGACATCCTGATGGAGATATTTTGCACGATGATAGTTACGCAGTGTCGCATCCCCTTCCTTGTTACACTCAAGAGTGCTAGGAACTATCAAAGCAGGGTTGTGTAAAGCCAACCAACCCATCAAGTAGTAGTAAGGGAGTCCAACCTAAGGAAACTCATCGTTTCCCCTGCGGCACTTTACTATCCTCTTAGAGAACTCCCATAAACCATGCAGGATGTCACATACCGTAGCCGACAGCAGAGCCAAGGAATGTTTGAAGGCCAGCCTCACAGTGGGCAAAATAAGTTCCTGACTAATTCGTTCCGCATGCCCAAAATCTCCTGGAACCAAGGCCTTCCGCAACAATATCATCAGAAAAGCGGCTAAGGTTGCTTTCAGACTCAAAGCAGTCAGATTCTGACAGAAGAAGTAGTGGACAGTACAGGTAGGCTTTCCTCGGCATCTACTGAGGGAGCAGAGACCCCGCTTCGGCCATCAAATCGTCTACTTCGTCAGCAATATTTGCCCAATGCGCGGTAAAATGAACCTTCTTTGGCAACGACGGATGCTTTATGAAGATATAATCCGTCCAGGCCTTGATGTATAGAGGAGCCTTCTTCCCACCCAGGCACGTGCATACTTGGTGGTGGCAAAGCAATTCTTTATACACAGTCATCATCTCGGGATATTTGTTCTCCAGCACTAGAAACTCTTTCTTACAAAGGGTATATTCCTCATATGGCACGTTCCCCTATGGCAACTTCGAAATAGCACACATCTCATGGAGGGCTAAACCCATCTCTCCACAAGGGGTGAAGAAAGTCCCGATGTGGTGATTAAATAGTTCCAACAAAGCTGTGAACAGAGGTCGATTGATCTCTATACCTTGCTCAGTAGCCTTGATGGCACGACGCAGGCCCATACCTAACAAGTCTTTCTTGAACCTGCCTACCATCCATTGTGTTAGTTCGCACCATTCAACCTTAGAATAAATCGAACCTTCGACTCAGAAGATATCCTTCAGATATGTATAGCCTGTGGCCAGAAGCCTATTAGCAAAAAGAGAGGCTCGAAATGGATGCACCTCCGTAGTAAAATCAATGAGCAGGCGACCAGGGAGTAACATGCGCAACTTATATGATGGACTATCTGGTGCACTCTTTAAAGAATCCCTCTGATTAGAGTACCCCTCCACTTGCATATGGCCGGTCATTAAACCCCCTCGTTTCGAGGTCAGATCCCATTTCATAAGATGCTTCTCGGCCAAGCAGAAGAAAACTATGTACGAGATGTGTCGGTTGATCGATGAAACGTACAAAGAGATACCATCATTCTTATAGTACCAGTTTTCGTTTATCTCCAGAAGCTTGGTATGTTCCAAGACCAGTTGATCGCCAAAAAGAAACGAAGGTTTCAGCATCTTGACAAGATCAGAAGGAAGAAACAACTTGCCTCGATCCATCATACAGCGGAAGTATACGGGCTGTTGATCCCGTATCATGGCTTGTCGCCTTTTTAGTTGACCTTGGGCAATCAATTGCCTAACGGGAGTGGTGAGTGCCTCGTTAATATTTATGCCCAAGGCAGAGACCGCCACGTTCAAAAATATATCCTCAAAAAGTGACACGGACATAAGAACTGCACATAAACAAAGTGTGTCAGAATGACACAAAATATTTTCTGGAGAAACAGAAAACAAAAGCGTTGTGCCAGGATAGGAAAGCATCTGCACAGTCACTATGTGAACATTTGTGCAGACACTACCAAAGTGCATCATGCGTCGGCCAACAAGCATCCGCACAGGTACCTTGTGGAAAGAATTGCGTAGGGATACTGGCTGCACATCTACAAAAAAATTTAGCACCTTGATAGTCGTTACTTTGTAAGAAGTAACAACTATGTGCGTCAGTTAATAAAGCATCAGCACATCTTCAGAACACCACTCCGAAGAATGGTGCACATACACATCAATAAGAAAAAGCATCAACATATCTTCAAGACGATGCTCCTAAAAGTCGACGCTCATATGCATCAGCGAACCAAGAAATCAATGACAGTTAGACACCTACTAGCAACGGGTGGCCGTACGTCTCTGTGCACTGAGACTTCTATGATAGGATCTTGCTCAGCGATGACGGGTTGGGAAGCCAACTGCTTTCCTTTGGCCGTCGAGTGCTCGTCGTGGCCTCTCCAACTTGCCTCACCGATGACACTCTAGTCTGTCTCGCACTTACCACAGTTGGTCTGGGGCTAGCCACTACCCCACTGGCCTTCTTGGAGCTCGCTGTAGGAGCTTTTGGGGTTCTTGATTTCTTGGGAGCCATGGCAGGAAATCTTGGGTTTTAAAGAAAAAGAAGACTCTGACGAAAAGCTTCTGTTGGAAAAAAAGAAAGAAAGTTCTCTCTCTCCAAACAGTCCCTACTTATAGGGCACGGCTACATCAGCAAAAGAAGACAAAGCACTTCATGAATGAGGAGGCTCTTCGAACGATGTGAGAATTAATAGCTATGATTATGATGGCCGTTCCCTACAAACGAGGAGTTGTGATCAAATTTTTAATGAAGCGACAGCTCAAGACATTTAATGTCGCGTGACGACCGCCTGTCAGTAAGCGTGCTGGAGATTTACTTGCAAAAGACATGTGTCATGCTTCTATTCAAAGTATTCCGAGCTTGGTTCACGTTCGAAACACTTTGAAGGGGGTCTTATAGAAGCATGAAATGCGCAAACATATCAAAAACGCAGGTGACAATACTTGCTACACATGATGTCAGAAAGGCGATGGTACCCCAAAAACGCATACAACATGCAAAAGCCACAATAAGACATACAAAGAGGGTACATAAAGAGTTCTTTATCAAAATTATGTCTACAAGAATCTATTATAGATTCTTCATGATTACATATAAAGACTAGAAACACCTAAAGTCTACAAGTGGACAATCATCTTCACAAATGCGCAGCCCCCAGACGCGTAGCCTATCAAGAGCGAACCACTTCTTTGTCAGAGCAAACTACTTCCTAGCCAGATACAGAGGAACTCCATTACGGCTAATGAAGAATCCATTGGCCCGAGCCAGAACACAGCTCCTGCTTGCCACACTACTGCGGCTATTAATCAGGGCAGAGCACAACCTGTGGCTCTTCGGATTGGCAATCAATCCAAATCCGGAAGCTTGGATCCCGAAGACCTCCAAGATGTTATTCGGGTTTGAACTCCTTATGCCAAACGCTCAAATGCATCTCAAAACTTAGCAGTAGTTCTTCTATAAGGACATAGCTTCTTTGAACGAAGGGATCCACAACCAACAGTCGACTTGTGCAAGCCCAACGGCAGTTCGAAGCTAAGTCAGGATCGAGCATGATGGTAGGAATGCTAAGAGACAGTGGATGTAACCCTTCAGGAAAGCTTTCCTTTATATAGGTTGAGTGCAGTCCAACCCACATGCCATGTGACCGTTGGTCAAAGACCATCAAATTAATGGGATGAACCTAAGACTCAGCACAATGAACTTCTTGAATTCTCCAAATGACGGTGACAATTAAAGAAAAGGATGACTGACTCATCCGTTAAAAGAGCAGTCATTAAATCGCTCTTATGGCTTCGATAAAAGCTATCTTCTTCGACGTAGAAGTGCAACCACTTCAGTTCGACTCAGAAGCGCAGCTACTTCAATTCGACTCAGAAGCGCAACTGCTTTGGTTTGACTCAGAAGCGCACCTCTATTATTTAACCCAAAAGTGCAACTCCTTCAATTCTACCCAGAAACGCTCCCTGTTCAATGGCTCCTTCAGCTGACACTTTGTTGCCTCAAGCACAGTCTTCTTATCGTCCAAAAGCGCAGTGACACTGTCGTCTTTGAAACACAATCTACTCGTCGCCCCAAACCACAGTGACTTCGTCATCTTCGAAACACTGTCTACTCATCGCCCAAAAGTGTATGTCTCCATCGTCTTCGAAACACAGTCTACTCATCGCCCTAAAGCACAGTGACTACGTCGTCTTCGAAATACAGTCTACTCGTAGTCCAAAGCACATTGACTCAGTCATCTTTGAAACATGGTCTACTCGTCGCCCCAAAGCTCAGTGACTCCGTTATATTCAAAATACAGTCTACTCATCACCCTAAAGCATAGTAACTTCGTCGTCTTTGAAACACAGTCTACTCGTCGCCCTAAAATGTAGTGACTCCATCATCTTCAAAATATAGTCTACTCATCACCCAAAAGTGCAGTAGCTCCGTCATTTTTGAAACATAGTCTATTCGTCGCTCAAGAGGTGCAGTGGCATCATAGCCTCACCAGAAGTGTAGATCACATAAAAGCGCAGTCCTACGAGGTGGCATTATTCTACGTAGCAAGTCGGGTATCTATATCTTTTCGGATATCACCCAATTGGTTTGTTTAAACCACCACTCTTAAGATAGGATAGAGTTTGATTCTGTTGATAAGAGTAATATCCTATCGGTTTGTTTAAACCACAGATAAAGATGGAGCTTGTTTCTATGAACATAGCTCATATCCAATCAGTTTGTTTAAACCAATAACCCCTAAGATAAGGACAAAATCTAACTTCAGGATAGGATCAGAATCTGGTCAGGATCATACAATCAACATTAAATGCATGCAAGGTACCCTTTATTCAGTTATGTTGATAACTTCCCAAGATCTTGATGAAAAAGAATCCCAGCGTCCGCCATGTGTCAGCTCAGAAGCAGCCCTCACCGTGCAACCTTGAGATTCTCTCATATCTCTATGTGCAGCATTCCTATAAAATCCTTATTTATATCGTATATGTGCTTTCCTATAAATAGAAGGAGTTTTCTTTCGATAAAGAGGCTTCGAAATCTTCACAACTTTGGCGTCCTCTTGATTGGCAACCCCAGAGTTCCAATCAAAAGCAGCAAAAAGCTAGAAAAAGTTCAAGTCATCGTCAGATCGTCAACGGACTAAAGGAGCCGCTGCAGTGCTCGATCTCCACTGTCACACTTTCACAAAAAACTTTGTACTTAGATCTCCTATTTAGAAATCGATTGTACTCTTTATACGTTTAATATACAAAAAAGTTCGTATAACCTTTTGTTATGGCAAACAGGAACGAGCTCCAATACTTGATTTCGCTCAAATTGGTTTAGTTTCTCTTGCATTACAGAAATCCAAAATTTATCATTAAAAGCTTCTAAAATACTTTTGTTTCTATTTTGGAAATAAATACAACATTAGCTACTATTTCTCTTATGCTTGAGCAAGTACTTATACCTCTTGATACATCACCTATTACCAATTCTTTCGGATGGTCTGGCGTGAATTTTAATCATTTTGGTAGACTCTCTAGATAGGACGTGGATGGTGTATCTTCTGATGTTCTGTTTGAGGGAGTTTTCTCTTCTTTATTGTCACTATCGTTATTGCGTTGACTGTTTAGCTCATTGAATATGGTATTTATTGACACTTCATGTCACTGACACTTTTTAGAATAAGGATATTTTGGTAATTGTGAATTTTTTTGATTATTTTAATATTATTTATTTAATGTATTATGATTTTGTTATTTGCTCGTGAAACCTTAGAACTATTTTGCCTAGAGACTAGCCATGATCCTTGAGACTTTGCTAATGGACTTAGATTAGTAACTAGACTCTAATCTAGCTAAAAATCATTTAGAATCTAATTAAGGGTTAGAACCAATATGTTAGTTTGGGTCTTTAGCAAAGAGGCTTGTTTTGACAACTTAGAAAGCCCTTTAGGCTATTGTAACTTGACCTATCCCTAACCCACCCCCTCATGGCCGGCCACATAGAGATCCTCACCCTATATAAGTCATTATTAGCCCACTTCTTCCCCCTTTTATTGAAACCCTAACCCTAGTTTTGGTGTTCTTCTCCAAATTTTTCCATCTCCTAAATTAACTCCAAATTCACCCAAACCAATTACTATCTCTTCTACTTAAAGAGAGGAAGCCTCTATTGGCTAGCTATAAATGATTTAGAGCAATTTGAGCATTAGAGCTTGGTGGAAGGCTAAATCTAGAGATTTTTATTAGGATTTCAACTCCCAATTGGCAAGAGCCCTATAAACCTTTTCATTTCAGATTTCTTTAATGTAGATGTGTTTGCCATTGATTGTAAAAGTACAGAACAATTCTATAGGAGGACTGAACTTAGACTCATAATACAAACTCGCTCGTATAAAAAAAGCCTAGGAATGAAAACCTAGGTACAACAATCTAAGTACGATTGTCTATTTTTGATTCTGGGGGTGACGATAGAGGCTCGAGAAAGCGACGGTAGCTCTGCATTACTCCTTGGACGATCGAACGTAAACTTGGCTTTGATGAAGAAATGCTCTCAGGATGGGAAGACTCTTCTGTGCGCGCCTTTGTCTCTCTGTGTGTCCAGCCGGGTGGAGAGGATCTCTTTTACAAGGGAATGGCACCTTGCTATATTTTTTTCAGATCGGACCCTTTTGCAAGGGAATGGCACCTTGCTATTTATAGGAGTGGGGGTGTGATCATTAGGGTTTGTAATGATTCCCCCTTGAAAAGTCGGCGGCCAATCATCTGGGCCATTAATCTTGATTGCATTACATCTGGGCAATTGATTCTTGATTGCGCCAAATTTGTATAGGCAATTAATGCTGATTGTAATAAATCTTCATAATTTATCATGACAAGCTCGAATCTCCCGCCACGTGTCCAATTTGCTTAATCACAACAAATCTATTTTGATCTGAGTAATAATGGTGATTACACTAAATCTGGTTGTCAGGATTTGCGAGCAGCCATAACTCCGAGGGGATAAGACAGCCACGTGTCTCAACTGTCGTGAGGACCGCCACGTGTCTCTCTATCGTGTGTGGTCTCTAAGTGAATTGTATATGGGTGGCCCCCACAATCCTAGCCGCATGAAGGTAGCAGCTACATAAGGGTGGCAGCCTCGTGAAGGAGGCAGTCGCATGAAGGAGGCAGCCATATGAAGGTGGCAGCCGCATGAAGGTGGCAGCCATATGAAGGAAGCAGCTGCATGAAAGTGGCAGCCGCATGAAGGAGACAGCCGCATGAAGGAGGCAGCCGCATGAAGGAGGCAACCACATGAAAGTGGCAGCCGCATGAAGGAGGCGGCCACATGAAGAGGGTGGCCTCATGAAGATGGCAGCCGTATAGGGGTGCTTGGGACTCGACGGATCCTGTCAGTCATAAAAGATTTTCTTCTTTTTCTAAGGAGCACGCCATCATTATTTCAGCTTTATGTCAGAGCTGTCATTCATTGTGTCAGAGACGTCATTCATTGTGTCAGAGCTGTTATCAGAGTTATTAATTGGGCGGCAGCTTTATGGCCAACTGTAGAATCGGACGACATATAGCTACGTGTCTTTGCCTGAACCGCATGGAGCTGTTAGGGAGTTCCGAGCCGCATAACGTTTTGAAGGATTCCTGAGCCGTATGAGGCTCCTTCTTTTTTGGAGCCGTATAGGTTTTTTTCGTCCTTTTCCATGCTTCTACAAGACCCCCTTTAATGTTTTTAATTTGAAAAATTGAAATACTTTGAATAAGAAGCATGGCTATATATAAGCTCTTCTGGCCGCATAGGGTATTCTTAGCCGCATGGACTTCCTAGCCGCATAGGATGTTCTGGCCGCATGGACTTCTTAGCCGCATGGCCTTCCTAGCCGCATGGGTCATTTTTGTCCACATAGACTGTCTGCCCGCATAGACTCCATGACCGCATAGGCTCTCTGCCATGTCTCCCTGCCACGTATGCATCTCATTTATTGCCCTTGATTTGCTTTGGATTTAAAGCCACCTTTTGGGGCAGGATCCCAAGGGTCGGTCCGGATTTGCCTCCATGACTGAAGAGTCAATTTTGCAGCACGCAGATCGAAGCATCCTCCCTCTCCTTCTGCCTATAAATAGGAGCGTTCTTTGATAGAGAGACTTCTTTACTTTCTTCTGTCTTCAACTCTTTTTTGCCCTAAGTTGTTGTCTTCGTCTTCCTTCTCCGCTCATCAGTCAACAATGGCCCCCAAGTCTTCTACATCCACGACGAAGGGTAAGGGAGTGGCTTCTTCATCAGCCACGGCGCCTGAAGTCCACCCCGACGTTCACTCCACCATTGCTGGTAAGGGTTTGGGCGGATCGTATACTTCGAAACGAAGACGGCTCTGTTGCATGCTTTATGCACAAGCCTTTAATACGTTCCTCGTTTTCGTCAAACTGTTCAAATTGTATGGGCCACATATACGTCTCATGTTCGAGCCACATGGAGGTATACCCCATGTCCGAGCCGCATGGGAGTTGTTTAATGGCCGCATAAAACACTTCACAAATTGAACCGTATAGTGACCCATCGAACAGAGCCACATAAGTCACTCTGAATCAAGCCACATGAAGTCCCCTCAAACAGGACCGCATAAGTTCGTCTGGACTGGGCCGTATAAGACTCTGACCATCTAACTTTATTTCTTTTTATTTTTGATTCTGGCAGCATCCCTGCCGAAGGCTGAGATCATTGTGAAGGAAGAGCTCCTGCCTCCTCTCAAACAAGAGTTATCACTTGTTAAGGAGGAGATAATCCCAAAAACGGAGGAACAGAAAGGAGAGCTGGCACCGAAAGAGGAGCCCCAGTCTGACAGTGGTAGTTTTAGGAGTTTTGACCCTCATGCTTCGGACGAGGATTTTGCTCAAGTAGATCCTTCTTATAGAAAATGGTTGAGGGATTGGTATATGCGCCCCCGCAACTAGGATTTGTAGGCTCTCATAAGTGTCCGTCTTTTGTTTTGCTATTTCTGTCTGTCTGTAGCTGCAGTTTGTGTTTTGCTTCCTTTGGACATCAATGTAATCTTCTTTCTTTTTGTCTGAATGAAATGATAGAGAACTTTTCTGGCTTGCTCGTGAGATGTAGTCATGTGAATGTGACTGATTTTGAATGACCGAAATACATTCACTCTATTCTTTGCTTGTAGTAGTTGCCCCAATGGAAGACTTTTTGTGGACCTATTATCCTCGGCGTACCCTGGTTTTGGATACGGATAATAAGTTGGGAGGGAACCAACATACTTACTCAGAGGTAATGAGGACATGGTAAATATGAGGGTTTCTTCGATGGAGCCTTCCCACTCAGAGGTAATGAGGACATGGCAGGAGTGGGCTCTATGAAGGGGACATAGAACAACTCAGAGGTAATGAGGACGTGGAAGTTCTTATATGAGGGGTGGTTTGTTTTTTTTGATGGAAGGGAAACAACTCAGAGGTAGCATCGACGTGGTTGTTTCGGAGAATCTGTGGATCTGTTATCCTTTTTGTGCACTGAGAGTGCAGGTATTGGATCATAAGGAGGGAGCTCTTTTTAGGAGGAAAGTTCAGAGGTATAATCATACATGACTTACTACCTAAGAGAGGCGATATAGATTTATCTGTAGTGACCAGAGTGTGAGTTCAGCGGTACCAAGGGGTACATAACTCGACAATCTGGAGATTTGGGATCAGAATGTAAGTTCAGTGGTACCTACGGGTACGTAACTCGACAATCCGGAGGATTTGTAGTCGGGATGTGAGTTCAGCGGTACTAGCGGGTACGTAACTCATCATTTTGGCAGATTTGTAGTCGGGATGTGAGTTCAGCGGTACCAGCGGGTACGTAACTCATTACTTTGGTAGATTTGTAGTCAGGATATGAGTTTAGTGGTACTACAGGGTACATAACTCATCATCTTGGAAATTTGTCGTCGGGATGTGAGTTCAGTGGTACTACAGGGTACATAACTCAACACCCTGGCAGATGTCGTTTCAGATGTAATACTTCTTTAGGAACTTATCGTTGATGGGCAACATGAGTAAGTCTCCATTTTGTTTTGCAAGGCGGTAAGCTCTATTGGAGAATACAGCATCGATGATGAACGGGCCTTCCCACTTTAGCTGGAACTTATCGGCAGTTTTATGAGTCATAATCATCGGCCTCCGTACTGCCAGAACAAGATCATCCACTTGGAATATTCTGATTTTAACCTTTTTGTTGAAGGCGCCGGAGATACAGGCTTGGTACAGATCGATTCGCTGTTGAGCTAACAGGCGCTTCTCATCTAGGGCCTCCAACTCTTGTAGTCGGCGATGGTGATTATCATCTGTTGTCAATCGATAGGTGAGAGCGACACGGAGCGAGGTAATTTGAGTCTCCAGTGGGAGAACTGCCTCACTCCCATATACCAGAGAGAATGGTGTGTTCCCGGTGGCTGTTCGTACTGTAGTACGGTATGCCCATAAGCATTCGCCGAGCTTTTCATTCCAGTCGCGTTTATTTGATGACACAAACTTCTTGAGAAGCTTGATGATTGTTTTGTTGAATGCTTCAGCCAGACCATTAGCCGCCGGGTTGTATGGTGTTGAAGCAATATTTTGGATTTGGTATTTGTCGTAGAATCGATAGAAAGCGTGGCTTGTGAACTGCGATCCATTATCATGGATGATCCTTCGGGGCAGTCTAAAGCGATCGATGACGTGATGTTTGAGGAAGCTGATCACGTTTGAAGTCTTCACTTCTGCCAGCGGAATAGCCTCCACCCATTTGGAGAAGTAATCTATGATTGCGAGTATGAAGTGGTGTCCTCGGGCGAAGATGGAGTGATCGGACCAATAATGTCCATTCCTCATGCTTCGAATGGCCAGGATGCCACCGTCGGATATAGAAACTCGGATGGTTGGTGAATGAAGTCTGCATGGACTTGACAGGCTTTGTATTTTCGTGCATAGTCTATTCCGTCTGCAACCATCTGTTTGCCATTGCTTGTGAAAGTACAAAACAATTTATATAGGAAGACTGAACTTAAACTCACAATACAAACTCGCTCGTACAAAGAAAGCCTAGGGACGAAAACCTAGGTACAACAAACTAAGTACAATTGTTTAGTTTTTCTGGAGGTGACGGTAGAGGCTCGGAAAAGCGACGACAGCTCTGCCTTACTCCTTGGACGATCGGACGCAGCCTTGGCTCTGGTGAAGAAATGCTCTTGGACGTGTGGGGAGACTCCTCTGCGCCTTCGGTTGCTGGATCTCTGGATGTCTCTGTAGTGCTCTCTCTTTTTTCTCTGCTCTTTTTTCTCTTTTCTCCTCCTCTCGCTACTGCTTGCAAGGGAATGGCACCTTGCTATTTATAGGAATAGGGTATGCTCATTAGGGTTTGCAAATGATTGCCTCCTTCAGAAGTCGGCGGTTAAGGATCACTTAATCTGGGCCATTCATCTTGAATATAATAAATTTGAGCAATTAATATGATTGTATCAAATCTCTGTGGGCAATAAATGTTGATTGCCATGAATATTCGTGATTTCTGATAGCCTGCCACGTGTCCAATTTGCTTGATTTGATTTGATCTGGGCAATTATGACGATCGTAACAAATACAATTTTGTTAGGATTTATTAGTACCCATAGTTCCAGGGAAGATAAGACTGCCACGTGTCTCAATTGTCGCAAAGAGTGCCACGTGTCTCAACTGGACCGTCCTGGCAGAGCCGCATATGGGTGGTCCTTTCGGCCGTATGAAGCATGCAGCCGCATGAGGATAGGCAGCCGCATGAGGATGGGCAGCCGCAGGGGATGGGCAGCCGCATGGGGGTGGACAGCCGCATGGGGATAGGCAGCCGCATGCAGATGGGCAGCCGCATGAAGATGGGCAGCCGCATACAAATAGACAGCCACATGCAGATGGGCAGCCACATGGAGTGGCCTCGGGACTTGTTGGATTTTGCCAGCTGTAAGGAGATTTTCTCCTCTTTCCTAGGATTATGCCACCATGTCAGAGTCATTATTACGTCCTTATGTCAGAGCTGTCATAGCTGTTATTTGTCAGAGCGGCCGTCAGGGCATTAAATGCAGCTGAATGTAGAGAAGAACTGCTGAAGGCCACGTAGCTTCTTTTCTGAGCCGCATGGATCCTTGAGCCGCATGGACTCCTGAGCCGCATGGAATTCTGAGCCGCATGGGGATCCTGAGCCACATAGGGATCCTTCTGTCGGAGCCGCATAGGCCTTTCTTTATTCTTTTCCATGCTTCTACAAGACCCCCTTCAAAGTTTTTAATTTGTAAAATTGAAATACTTTGAATAAGAAGCATGGCCATGTAAAATCTCTTCGGGCCGCATAGGATGTTCTGGCCGTATGGATGTCTCAGCCGCATGGCCTTCTCAGCCGCATGGCCATCTGAGCTGCATGGACTTTCCAGCCGTATAGGCAGCTTGGCCGCATAGGCCCTTCGCCACGTCTTCATGCCACGTGTGCAAATCTTTTCATTGATTGCCTTTGATTTGCTGTCAGATTTAAATCCGCTTTTTGGGGCAGGATCCCAAGAGTTTAGCCTTGAATAGTCGGATCGCCTTGGTGAGGAATCATCTCCTGGAATTATGTACCGCCGAACCATAGATGCCTTTTTTCTTTCATTTATTTATGTTCTTCCCCTTTCTTTATGTAGTACTTTCGCCTTCCAAATGAAAGAGTATGCTTTATTCTACCCTTTATTTGTACTGCTTGTTGTGCTTGTGGTGTTATGGTGGTGTTTGCCCCGCTTGGGGGACTGTTTATGGATATGTTACCCTTGGCATACCTGAGTTTTAGGTACGGATAACAAGTTTGATGGGGATACCTGGAACGATTCCACTGTAAGGTGGTCATGGACGTTCCTAGCATCGGAAGAAAGAATGCCATGGAGCAGCTGGGCTCCCGGGGCATGATGAGAAATGATGTGCATGTACTAGGAAACTTAGTACAGCATTTGTGGTCAGCCGAGGACATTTGTAGGCCTATTATCCTAGGCGTACCCCGGTTCAGGATACGAATAATAGGACGAGATATAACTAACATACTTATTCAGAGGTAATGAGGACGTGGCAAGCATGAGGGTTTTTTACCGAGGAATCTTCCTACTCAGAGGTAATGAGGACATGGCAGGAGTGGACTCAGCGGAGGATATTTGTGGTCAACAGAGGACATTTGTGGACCTATTATCCTTGGCGTACCCTGGGGTTTTTTTTGGTACAGATAATAAGTCCAAAGGGAACCAGCATACTTATTCAGAGGTAATGAGGACATGGCAAGCATGAAGGTTTCTTCGATGGAGCCTTCCCACTCAGAGGTAATGAGGACATGGCAGGAGTGGGCTCCATTAAGGGATACACAGAATGACTCATAGGTAATGAGGACATGGAAGTTCTATGTAGAGGGGTGATTTGTTTTTGGCAGAAGTGAAACGACTCAGAGGTAACATCGACGTGGTCGTTTTAAGAATTTTCTGGATCTGTTATCCTTTTTGTGCACTTAGAGTACGGGTAGTGGATCATGAGGGAGGAGCTCTTTCAGAAGAATAAGTTCAGAGGTATGGTCATACATGACTTACTACCTAAAAGAGTGACCGGAATGTAAGTTCAGAGGTACATGCGGGTATATAACTCAGCAATCTGAAATATTTGGAGGAAGAATGTGAGTTCAGCGGTACTGGAGGGTACATAACTCAACGATCTAGGATTTTTGGAGGAAGAATGTGAGTTCAGCAGTACTGGAGGGTACATAACTCAGTAATCTGGAATTGTGAGTTCAGCGGTACCGGAAGGTACATAACTCAGTAATCTAGAATTTGGAGAATGTGAGTTCAGCGGTACCGACGGGTACATAACTCGATAATCTGGAATTGTGAGTTTAGCGGTACCGAAAGGTACATAACTCAATAATTTGGAATTTGGAGAATATGAGTTCAGCGGTATCGGCAGGTACATAACTCGATAATCTAGAATTTTGAAGAATATGAGTTCAGCGGTACCGGAGGGTACATAACTCAGTACTCTGGGATTTGGAGAATGTCGTTTAGACATAATATTTCTTCAGGAACTTGTCGTTGACGGGGAACATGAGCAAGTCTCCGTTTTGTTTTGCAAGGCGGTAAGCACCGTTGGAGAATACAGCCTCAATGATAAATGTCCCTTCCCACTTTGGCTGGAATTTGTCGGCGGTTTTGTGAGTCATAACCATCGGCCTCCGAACTGCCAGAACAAGATCGCCCACTTGGAATGTTCTGATTTTAACCTTCTTATTGAAGGCTCCGGAGATGCGTGCTTGGTATAGCTCGATTCGTTGCTGAGCCAAGAGGCGCTTTTCGTCTAAGTCCTCCAACTCTTGTAGCCGACGACGGTAGTTATCGTCCGTCGTCAATTGGTAAGTGAGAGCGATGCGAAGCGAGGGTATTTGAGTCTCCAATGGGAGAACTGCCTCACTCCCGTACACTAGGGAGAATGGTGTGTTCCCAGTGGCCGTTCGGACTGTAGTACGGTACGCCTATAAGCATTCACCAAGCTTCTCGCTCCAGTCCGTTTGTTGGATGACACGAACTTTTTGAGCAACTTGATGATGATTTTGTTGAATGCTTCTGCCAACTCATTCACTGCCGGATTGTATGGCGTCGAAGCAATATTTTGAATTCGGTGTTTGTCGCAGAATCGATAGAAGGCGTGGCTTGCGAACTACGGACCATTATCATGGATGATCCTTCGGGGCAGTCCAAAGTGATAGATGAAATGATGCTTGAGAAAGCTGATCAGGTTTGAAGTCTTCACTTCTGCAAGCGGAACAGCTTCTGCCCATTTGGAGAAGTAATCTGTGATTGCGAGTATGAAACGATGTCCTCGGGAAGAAGATAGAGTGATCGGACCGATAATATCCATTCCCCATGCTTCGAATGGCCAGGATGCCACTGTCAGATGTAGAAACTCGGATGGCTGGTGGATGAAATCCGTATGGACTTGGCAGGCTTTACACTTTCTTGTATAGTCTATCGCATCTGCTACCATCGTGGGCCAGTAGTAGCCCATTCGGCAAAGACGGTCTTGCAATTTTGGGCCAGGCTGATGGGCCCCGCAGACACCGTCATGAGCTTTATGTACGGCTTCTTTGGCTTCTGTGTTTGACAGACATCGAAGCAGTAATCCATCGTAGGATCGGCGATACAGTATTTTCGTCTCTGTATCGTAGAAGAATCTGAGAGAACGCCTTCTGATAGAGGTGGCTTCCTTCGGATTCTCCGACAGAATGTCGTAGACTACGAAGTCAATGAATGGTTGTCTCCAGTCTGGTACTTCGTCGATCGTCTGAGCGGAATAACTCACCACGAATTGAACGTTGTTCTTGGGACAGACCAGTTCATGGCCTATCACGTCCACCACATGATGAATATTGTTTGGCACTGCTAGGGAAGCGGCAAGGCCTGCTAGGGCATCGGCCTCGATATTTTGGAGTCTGGGGACATATTCGATGAAGAACCCTTCAAATGACGAGATGATGTTGATCGCTATTTGGTGATAGGGGATCATGTCTTCAAGGCGGACTTCGTACGAACCCCGAATTTGATTGACGATTAACTGTGAATCGCCATATGCTTCAAGATATTCTACCTCCAGCTTTCTTACAATTTGGAGGCCAATCACTAAAGCATTGTACTCAGCCACATTGTTAGAGCAGGGTTCTGTGAGGGAGTAAGCACGATTGATCACAAGTCCGGAAGGAGAAACCAGTACCACCCCGACTCCGATGACGATGTTGTCCTTGGGTCCGGTCCTTGAAGCACCGTCGAAGAACATTCGCTATATATCATCGTGAGAGGCCGCATACGAGTCGGCGGTCTCATCTGGAATTTCTTCATATATTCTGGCCGACTCCGAGCCTGGATGGGTTGATAAAAAGTCTGCCAGAGCTTGACCTTTAACAGCCTTTTGCGGGACGAAGATCATATAGTAGGGGGACAGTAATATTGCCCATGTAGCGAGGCGAGAGCTGAGTGCCCCTGGTTTCGTCATGAGGACCCTGAGGGGGTTGACTCGTGATATCACATGTATAGTTTGTCCCGTGACATAGTGTCGCGTCTTCTGAATGGCGAATACCAGGGCAAGGCATTCCTTCTCCACGGCAGTATATCGGTATTTCGGCCCCATCATCATTCAGCTGAGGTAAAATATAGCCTGCTCATGGCCTGCATCATTGTTTTGTGATAGCAAAGCGCCGAGAGAATCCTCCATTACTTGTACATAGAGCATGAATGGTTTTCCAGCAACCGGGGCCACAAGGACTGGAGGGTTCGACAAGTATTCTTTGATGCTGTCGAAGGCACGTTGGCATTCTTCATCCCACACTAATGAGACACCTTTCCTCATGAGGTGGGTGAATGGTTGACATCGCCCGGAGAGGTTAGAAATGAACCTCCTGATGTAAGCTAAACTCCGTTGAAGGCCTCGGAGTTCTCGGAGATTTCTTGGAGGACTCATCTCCATGATTGCCTTCATCTTCTCAGGGTCTACGTGGATACCCTGGGAGGTGATGATGAAACCCAGGAATTTTCTACTAGATACACCCAAGAAGGATTTGGTAGGATTTATTTTTAAGTTGTGCGCTCGCATGAGGTCGAATACCGTCCTCAGATCCTGCAGATGGTCTTCCTTATAGCGACTCTTGACGGTGATGTCATCAATATGGCACTCCACGATCTTGCACAAGTGGTCCCTGAAGATGATACTCATGGCTTTTTGATAGGTGGTGCCAGCATTCTTTAAACCGAAAGGCATGACTGTGTAGCAGTATGTGCCGATCGGCGTTCGGAATGATGTATGCTTTTCGTCGTTGGGATACATCTTGATTTGGTTGTACCCCGAAAAGCCATCCATGAATGACATACGTTCGAAGCCACAGGTGTTATCGATTATGATGTCTGTGATAGGGAGGGGGAACTCGTCTTTGGGACATGCCTCGTTCAGATTGTAGAAGTCGATGCAGATTCGAATCTTCCCATTCTTCTTGAGGATCGGTACTATGTTGGCGACCCAGTCCGGATGTTGTTCCTCGCGAATGAAGCCGCTGGCTATCAGTTTATTGACTTCGGCTTCGATCGCATCCATGATGCCTGGGCGGAAGTGTCGTTGCTGTTGTTTGACTGGCTTTGCATCTGGCCGAATGTTGAGCTTATGAAGAGCAACATCGGGGTTTAGTCCTGGCATGTCTTTATAGCTCCAGGCGAACACATCAATATATTCTTTGACAAGTTCCAGTAGTGATTCTCGCTCTTCATCAGTCAGATTCTTGCTGACGAAGATGGGTTTTGGGGAGGATTCATCACCGAGATCAACTTGTACAACCTTATCCTCAGTGGGAGGCTCTCTTTGTTCGAACCGCTTCTCCCACTGTGCATCTAGTTGTTGTGCCCATTGCTCTAGCTCAAGAAGTTTGGGAATGTCTTCGTCTTCTTCGTAGGCATCGGCAAGTGCCATATTGACGGACTAGACTTGCCTGAGCATGTCCCCGATGCTGATATCCGAATCGGAAGTGGGTGATCCGGTTGAGTGTGAGTGCCAGTCGCATTCTTCGTCTGAGCTTTCGGGTATTGTCACGGGTGTGACATAACCTAGCCCACGTCTTGTCTTGTTATAGTAATCTCGTGGCTTTCCAGCCGGGATCGGCAATTGTAAGGGTAACCGTCGTCCAGTTTCGTAGTTCAAGCCTAGTGTAGTTCCCAGATCATATCCTTATTTTTGCATAAGGTACTTGGATTGGGAACTATACAGATAAAGGGGCAATCTCCCGGTGTCGGGTTCGAGCTCAACTTCTTCCATCTTGAAGGGATTATTCTTCCGACCGAAGATGATTGGATGTTTCCCTCCCTCGATTATACGGTAGGCGTCTTCCACGGGAGTAAGTTGATTGGTGGTGTAAACATTTGTCACATATGTGTGTAGGTGAGTGCCTATACCGTGTTCTATAGCATACATTGTACAGAGCTTATTAAGCTCGATGTAGTTCAAAGATAGCCCTTTATTGATGAAGTAAGGTATCTTTTCTAACGGGATTACATCATCTGTAGATGGAACACCAGTGTGAGCAGCCACATACTTGGCCAGTTCTGGTTCTTCTTCGGCCACCCCCTGTATAAATGAAGACTGAGAGGATGACTTGGGCAACTTGATCATCAGGGGTTCTGCCGGTGGAGCAGAACATGGAGTCGTTGGCAAACTAGCGACCCCCAGTTTGTTATTCGATGCTGGTGGGGAGTTGTTGGCTCGCTAGAAGCCCCAGATTTTGCATCGGACTGACGATTCTCTTTGGGAAGACGTATCGTCATTGGCTTATTGGAGGGATTGAGCTTCTCCGTTTCTGGCTGGCCGACTCTAGGCAGTCTGATTGTCAGTGGCTCCGTTGTGGGTCTTGGCGCTTGGCCGGACCTTGGCAGCCGGATTATCATTTGCCCCTCTTGTGCCGAGAGGCTGATTGCATCCTTACGCAGAGCGGCCGTAAGGGGTACGGTTTTGCCAGGTTTATGAGCTTGGAGGTGGATCGTCAGAGGTTCTTCTGATCTTGTGGCTGTCTCAGTTCGAGCTTGCGCATCTCCTTCACCAAGTTGTCTCTTCGACTTTTCGTATAAGCAGGAGTCTGAGTAGTAGGATTCGATCCCTTTAAAGGGATCGATGTTGGCAAATTCTATCCTCACAAGTCGTGTTTGTCGACATACTTGAAGCACTGGTGCAGCGTGGAAGGCACGATCATGTAATCGTGTATCCAAGGGCGCCCCAGGAGGATATTGTAGGAAGTGTCTGCATCTATGACGTAACAGGTTACTTCTGACTGAAGATCGCCAATTTGGCACTTCAAGCGAATCTTCCCAATCGGGTAGCTCCTGCCCGAATTGAAACCGCTGATGGCGGTGCTTGTTGGCGTCAGGCGATGCATAGGGATGCGGAGATGATGTAACAGACCCTTCGGAATGATGCTTATGGAAGAACCAGGATCAATGTGCATCCGATCCACCTTTACGTCACCGATGTATCCAGTGTAGTATAACGGACGATCATGCAGGTTAGTTTTGATGAGCATATCCTGTGGAGTAAAGACAATATTGGGCATCGCTCCTGTGCAAGCGCTGTCTTAGAGATTTACAGGCGGGCTCTCTCCCGTGAGGTTGACCTGGGCTACATATGTGTCGACAATCTGGAGTGCCTCACTCAAAGCTACGCAAACAACCTTGGAGAGTCTCAGGAGCTCATATAATGACAATTTGGCCTGTGTGTTGGCCAATTGTGCCAGGATGTCAAAGTTGTAGGGCCTCTCCAGCCCATGAGATGCCTCTTTTCGGAGGGATTTGTCAAAGCGAGTCTCCTTCGATCTAGGCTTGTCGGTCGTCGGAGGTTGAGAAGGTCCCGGAGCGTCAGCAGTAGCCGGCTGATGTTCTTCAGCCGAGTTATCTGGTGTAGGCTGGGATTGAGCACCAGACCGAGTAATGACAGCTGCAGCTTCCTCGACATCCACCGAGATTGTGTGGCAGGATCTGACTTTTCCATTTTTTTCTTGCCAATGGAGGGTGGTATGGGCTGAGTCACTTCAGATACCAAGTCTGGATGGACCTACATGACCTCCCCTCATGATGTGGTGAGGGGTACTAGACCAGCCGTCTGATCTCGAGGAGGTAGAAGATTAGCAATCTCCATTATCGCTTGAGGGATGGGTATCATGCCGTCTTGAGCCTCTATTGGAGGGAAGCTGCCGAATTGTACTGACACCATATTGGCTGCCACGGTCACCTCTTCGAAATCAATGGCCAGAGTTTTCAAATCGATGAGATGTTGGATGTATCGCTTTAGTTGGTAACAGTCGTGTGTAGCATGGTGGACGTAGCGGTGGTAATGACAGTACTTCGGACTCTCCATTTCTGCCGGTCGAGGTTCCCGTCTTGGTGGAGGGAGCTGAATTCTATCTCCTTGTATGAGCATGTCCAAGATGGGTTTGACATGGCCGTCTTCGAAGGAGTAGGTCATTTGGGGCAATTGCTTGTCTGCCTATTTTGACTCAGGTTTCTGGACTGTGTTGGCCACCATAGCCTGCTTGCCCTTGTTGTCCCGATTGTTGGAGGCGTTACCACTATTGTTGTTGTTGGTATTAGGGCGCTTGCCCTTGTCCTCTCCCTCCGAGATGTGCAATCCAGTTGGCGAGCCTTCTTCAACCTGTCTTCGACGCTAGTGGCACTGATGATAAACGTCTTCCAGTCCTTAAATTGACTTTCGCCCATCCAGAGGCTGATTGTTGGAAGCAGTCTCTTTTGGCAAATTTCAATTAAGGAGGAATCCGGATTACCAGACGGTAACTTCATTACGGTTTGGCAAAACCACTCAATATATTTCCTTGTCAGCTCCTTCTCCCCTTGAACGACGTCCATGAGGGTGGACATTGTGACATCCTGTCCTACTTCATAGAATCTCTCCAAGAACACGCACTTGAAGCTGGCGAAGGAGTGGATGCAGTTGTCTGACAGGTTACGGTACCAGTCGAAGGTGACCCCTTCCAATGCCCCGATGAATAATCGTGTAAGGATGGCATCGTCATGGGGCAGATAGTCGGTGGTGACCTCGAAGTAAGTGATGTACCGGCTTGTGGAAGTCTTCCCATCATATGGATTAATGTGGAATGGTTTATACTTTGGTGGAAAGGGAACATCTCTCCACGCAGCGGGATACGGTTGTCGTATCCTGAGGTATTAGCAGTTTTCTCGGGCATAGAACAGGGCCCGGAGCTCCTGGACCTCTCTTCTTGTCTCCCTGGCCTCGTCTGCAGCGGTAGGAGCCGTCATTTCAGAAGGATTATTGTCCAGGTTTGGTGCCGCTGAGTTCGAGTCCGCATTGACCGCGGGACCCAAGTTTGTTTGGCCAAGCGTCCCTCCTTGCAGAGTAGGGAGAGCTGCTTTGATCTCATCCACTAATTTGACCAAAGTGTGCAGTATGGCCTCCAGAGTGTCGATGCGTTGGCGATTACTGGGACCATCTTGTTCGTCGTTTGTCATGAATGTCGTCCTCATATGAGCAGAAATAGAAGGGACGGTGGATGACGTGCCCTCCGAATCATACCCCTGTACCGAGAAGTCATCGGGGTATGTGGGGATATTCTCCTCTAGTTTGGACTCAGAAGGAATAGTACCCCCAGCTTCAGAGTTTGCTTCATCTTGAGAGTCGTGGACGTCCTCGCGGACGTCGGCACCTGCTGTATCTGATGGGAGAGTTGTTTCCCTGGGCTCGTCTTCTTGGAACATCGTATTGTCGTGGATGTTCGGAGAAGTGCTACCCCCAGTTCTAGCGACCCCCAGTGATGTGGATGATGAATCTTCCAATGTAGCACATTTCGTCTTTGAATGGGTACCTTGGAAAACTCCGGTGGTGGACAACCGTTTAGACGACAGTTTCTTAGTCACAGTGGTTGAAATCTTCGGGCTGAGAACGTTTATTTTCTTCCCTCTCCCATCGACGGGGATTTTTTGAGTAGAGTTGTAAGAGACTATGGGAGGTGCCTCATCCCCTAAGCTCGGCTGTTGTAATCTTTGGAAGACGGACTGCCGATCTTCTCGTACCGCTGCGTTGTTGCAACAATAGTTGACAATAATTTGGGTGTAGTGATGTCCGTAGGAGGACTTTTTGCACACTGAGGCTTCTTCTCTTTCCTTGTGCTTGTGGAGGATAACCTCACGTAAGTCAGAGAGGTCTGGAACGACCATGTTTGCTCCCTGGGTTTTGGAAGACTTTTGGGAACCACCCTGTCCTTTGTCGCCGAGGGCTGGACTCGAGTGGTTCTGTACAACTTTCCATCAGAGGCCCGTATAATAGTATATGGAGCGCTCGGATGGTCAGAGGTCGGGACAACGGACTGAGCTCGCCAAGCTCGTGCCGCCCTAGACTTCTTCACTCTGGTGCATGAGGGTACATAGTAGGAAGAGTCTAAGTAGTGTTGCAGAGAGTCAGACATATTTTCTTGAGAGCATGAGAGATCAGGACCATAGAAGAGGCGATCGAAGACTGAGCCTGAGCCGCGTGGAGCAGACAGTATGCGGCTGGAATCAACAGTCTTCAAGCGGCTGGCAATCGTAGTCGCATGGGCTTTCTTCATGCGGCTGGAAGTCTCGGCCGCATAAGTATTCTCCATGCGGCTGGAGATCTTGGCCGCATGGGTATTCTGCATCCGGCTGGCAGTTTTGGCCGCATGGACATCATGCATGCGGCTGGCAATCTTGGCCGTATGAATGTTCGGCTTCTTTCTGGAGCACATAGAATCACTCTTTGCCCCTGCAAGTCCAGCATCGTAGTGCTTTCCTCTGCCGGACTTGGGGACAGCAGAGTCCTCTATGGCTTGAAGTGGGGCCACATGAGAGTTGCCTTCGCCATCTTGGACAGCAGAGAGTACTCCGTCCAGAGCTTGGATTGGAGCAAATAATTTTGGCCTCCACTCCCTGCGAGCCTTCTTTGTGCGGGTTCGCTTCTGGACCGGGCCAGCGCTCCCATCGGAGAGCATTTCTTCAAACGCTTGTTGGTCGAAGCGGACGACCATCTTTTGTTGTGTAGAGCCAAGTTTGGCTGCGTCCGATTGCATCACCAACTTCTCAGCCGAGGAGAAGTTTGTCCCTAGCAGAGTTGCCATCATGTTTGCCATTGATTATGAAAGTACAGAACAATTTATATATGAGGACTGAACATAAACTCATAATACAAACTCGCTCGTACAAAGAAAGCCTAGGGACGAAAACCTAGGTACAACAATCTAAGTACAATTGTTTAGTTTTTCTACGGGGTGACGGTAGAGGCTCGGGAATGCGACGGCAGCTCTGTCTTACTCCTTGGACGATCGGATGTAGCCTTGGCTCTGGTGAAGAAATGCTCTTGGACGTGTGGGGAGACTCCTCTGCGCCTTCGGTTGCTGGATCTCTGGATGTCTCTGTAGTGCTCTCTCTTTTTTCTCTGCTCTCTTTTCTCTTTTCTCCTCCTCTTGCAGCTGCTTGCAAGGGAATGGCACCTTGCTATTTATAGGAATGGGGTATGCTCATTAGGGTTTGCAAATGATTGCCTCCTTCAGAAGTCGGCGGTTAAGGATCACTTAATCTGGGCCATTCATCTTGAATATAATAAATTTAAGCAATTAATGTGATTGTATCAAATCTCTGTAGGCAATAAATATTGATTGCCATGAATATTCGTGATTTATGATAGCCTGCCACGTGTCCAATTTGCTTGATTTGATTTAATCTGGGCAATTATGACGATCGCAACAAATCTGATTTTGTTGGGATTTGTTAGCACCCATAGTTCCAGGAAAGATAAGACTGCCACGTGTCTCAATTGTCGCGAAGAGTGCCACGTGTCTCAATTGGACCGTCCTGGCAGAGCCGCATATGGGTGGTCCTTTCGGCCGCATGAAGCATGCAGCCGCATGAGGATAGGCAGCCGCATGAGGATGGGCAGCCGCAGGGGATGGGCAGCCGCATGGGGGTGGGCAGCCGCATGGGGATAGACAGCCGCATGCAGATGGGCAGCAGCATGAAGATGGGCAGCCGCATACAAATAGACAGCCGCATGCAGATGGGCAGCCGCATGGAGTGGCCTCGAGACTTGGTGGATTTTGCCAGCTGTAAGGAGATTTTCTCCTCTTTCCTAGGATCACGCCACCATGTCGGAGTCATTATTACGTCCTTACGTCAGAGCTGTCATAGCTGTTATTTGTCAGAGCGGCTGTCAGGGCATTAAATACAGCTGAATGTAGAGAAGAACTACTGAAGGCCACGTAGCTTCTTTTCTGAGCCGCATGGATCCTTGAGCCGCATGGACTCCTGAGCCGCATGGACTTCTGAGCCGCATCGGGATCCTGAGCCGCATGGGAATCCTTCTGTCGGAGCTGCATAGGCCTTTCTTTATTCTTTTCCATGCTTTTACACCATCGTGGGCCAGTAGTAGCCCATTCGGCGAAGGCGGTCTTGTAGTTTCGGGCCAGGCTGATAGGCCCTACAGATGCCATCATGAGCTTCACGCACGGCTTCTTTGGCTTCTGTATTTGACAGACATCGAAGCAGTAATCCATCGTATGATCGCTGATACAGCATTTTCGTCTCTGTATCGTAGAAGAATCTGAGGGAACGTCTTCTGATAGAAGTGGCTTCCTTCGGATTCTTTGGCAGGATGTCGTAGACTACAAAGTCAATGAATGGTTGTCTCCAGTCTGGTGCTTCGTCAACTGTCAGCATGGAGTAACTCTCAACACATTGAACATTATTCCTGGGACAGACCAACTTACGGCCTATGATATCAACCAGATAATGAGCATGATTCGGAACTGCTAAGGAAGCGGCAAGGCCTGCTAGGGCATCAGCTTCAATGTTCTGGAGCCTGGGAACGTGTTCTATGAAGAACCCTTCTAAGGACGAGATGATGTCAATTGCTATTTGGTGATAGGGGATCATATCTTCATGGCAAACTTCGTATGAACCCCGGATCTGATTGACGATTAACTGTGAATCGTCGTACGCTTCAAGGTGCTCTACCCCCAGCTCTTTTGCAAGTCGGAGGCCAATGACCAAAGCATTATACTCGGCCACATTGTTTGAACAGGGCTCCATGAGGGAATAAGCTCGATTGATCACTAGCCCGATGGGAGAAATTAGCACCACTCCGACTCCAGCGACGATGTTGCCCTTGGGCCCAGTTCTAGAAGCACCATCGAAGAACATTTGCCATATGGTATCATGGGAGGCCACATTTGAATTGGCGACATCGTCTGGAATCTCTTCGTCTATTTTGGTTGACTCCGAGCCTGGATGAGCTGCTAAAAAGTCTGCCAGAGCTTGACCTTTAACAACCTTTTGCGGGACAAAGATCATGTGGTAGGAGGACAATAATATTGCCCAGGTAGCGAGACGAGAGCTGAGTGCACCTGGTTTAGTCATGAGGATCCTGAGGTGGTTGACTCTTGATATGACATAGATGGTTTGTCCCATGACGTAGTGTCGTATCTTCTGAATGGCGAAAACCAGAGCAAGGCACTCTTTCTCTACGGCAGTGTATTGATGCTCCGACCCTATCATCATTCGGTTGAGGTAATATATAGCATGCTCGTGGCCTACCTCGTTGTTTTGTGCTAGTAGAGCACCGAGAGAATGTTCCATCGCTCTTACATAGAGCAGAAATGGTCTTCCAGCAACCGGGGCTACCAAGACTGGAGGGTTCGTTAGATATTCTTTGATGCTGTCGAAGGCGCGCTGGCATTCTTTATCCCATACGAATGAAATGCCCTTCTTTATGAGGTGGGTGAATGGTTGACATCGTCCGGAGAGGTTAGAGATAAACCTTCTGATATGTGCCAGCCTCCCTTGAAGGCCTCTGAGCTCACGAAGATTTCTCGGGGGACCCATTTCCATGATTGCCTTCGTCTTCTCAGGGTCTACATGGATACCCTGGGAGGTAATGATGAAGCCCAAGAACTTTTCGCTGGATACGCCCAAGAAGGATTTTGTGGGATTTATTTTTAAATTGTGCGCTCGCATCAGGTCGAACACTGTCCTCGGATCATGCAGGTGATCTTCCTTATAACGGCTTTTGACGGCGATGTCGTCGACGTAGCATTCCACTGTCTTGCGCAGGTGGTCTCTAAAGATGATGCTCATAGCTCTTTGATAAGTGGCGCCAGCATTCTTTAAACCGAAAGGCATGACTGTGTAGCAGTATGTGCCAATTGGTGTTCGGAATGATGTATGTTTTTCGTCATCGGGGAACATCTTGATTTGGTTGTACCCCGAGAAACCATCCATGAACGACATATGCTCAAAGCTACAGGTGTTGTCAATCATGATGTCTGTGATAGGGAGGGGGAATTCATCCTTAGGACATGCCTCATTCAGATTACGAAAGTCGATGCAGATTCGAATCTTTCCACTTTTCTTGAGGACTGGTACTATGTTGGCGACCCAGTCTGGATGTTGTTCCTCACGGATGAAGCCGATGGTTATCAGTTTGTTGACCTCAGCTTCAATGGCATTCCTGACGTCGGGGCGGAACCGTCATTGCTGTTGTTTGATCAGTTTTGCGTCCGGACGGATGTTGAGCTTGTGAAGTGCAACCTCGGGGTTCAGTCCTGGCATATCTTTATAGCTCCAGGCGAACACGTCGATGTATTCTCTTACGAGTTTTAGTAGTGATTCTCGTTCTTCGTCCGTCAGATTCTTGTTGACAAAGATGGGCTTTGGAGAGGACTCATCACCGAGATCGACTTGTACAACCTCATCTTCGGTGGGAGGCTCTCTTTGTTCGAACCGCTTCTCCCACTGCGCATCTAGTTGTTGTGCCCACGACCCTAACTCAAGAAGTTCAGGAATGTCTTCATCTTCTTCGTAGGCGTCGGCAAATGCCATATTGACGGACCAGACTTGCTTGAGCATGTCCCCGATGCTGACATCCGAATCGGAAGTGGATGATCCGGTTGAGTGTGAGTGCCAGTCGCATTCCTTGTCTGAGCTTTCAGGGGTCGTTGTCGGTGTAACATAACCCAGCCCATATCTGGTTTTGTTGTAATCGTCTCGTGGTTTTCCAGCCGGAACCGGCGACTGTAGAGGTAGCCGCCGTCCAGTGCCATAGTTTAAGCCTGGTGTAGTTTCCAGATCATACCCTTATTTTTGCATAAGGTACTGGGATTGGGAACTATACAGATAGAGGGGCAATCTCCCGATGTCGGGTTCGAGATTAACTTCTTCTACCCTAAAGGGTTGTGGGTCATTCTTTCGTCCGAAGATGATTGGATGATCCTCTTCCTCGATTATGCGGTAAGCGTCTTCTACTGGAGTAAGTTGGTTTGCGGTGTAGACATTTGTTACCTGTGTGTGCAGGTGAGTGCCTATACCGTGTTCCATAGCATACATTGTACAAAGCTTATTAAGCTCGAGATAATTCAAAGATAACCCTTTATTGATGAAGTAAGGTATCTTTTCCAGTGGGATTACATCATCTGCGGATGGAACATCGGTGTGAGCAACCACATACTTGGCCAGTTCTGACTCTTCTTCAGCCACCCCCTGTGTAAATGAAGACTGAGAGGTTAACTTGGGCAGCTTAATCATCAGGGGCTCCATGGGTGGAGCATAACGTAGAGTCGTTGGTGTACTAGCCACCCCCAGTTTGTCGCTCGGTGCTGGGCGGGGAGTTGTTGGCTGGCTAGCAGTCCCTGGCTTAGTGCTTGGTTGCCGATTCGTTCTAGGAAGACGAATTATCATCGGCTTGACAGAGGGACTGAGCTCCTCTATTTGTTGCTGGCTAGCTTTAAGCAGCTTGATTGACAGTGGCTTTGTCGTGGGTCTTGGCGCTTGGCCAGACCTTGGCAGTCGGATTATCATCTGTTCCTCCAGTGCAGAGAGGCTAATTGCGTCCTTACGCAGAGTGGCTGTAAGGGGCGCAGTTATGCCAGGTTTGCGGGCTTGGAGGTGGATCGTCAGAGGTTCTTCTGATCCAATTGCTGCCTCAATTTGAGCTTGAGTATCTCCTTCGGCGAGATGCTTTTTCGACTTCTCATACAAGCATGAGTCTGAGTAGTAGGATTCGATCCCTTTGAAGGGATAGATGTCGGCAAATTCTGTCCTCACAAAGCCGTGCTTGTCGACGTACTTGAAGCACTGGTGCAGTATGAAGGGCACGATCATGTAATCGTGTATCCAAGGATGCCCCAGGAGAATATTATAGGAAGTATCCGCATCTATGACATAACAGGTCACTTCTGACTGAAAGATCGACGATTTGGCACTTCAAGCAAATCTTTCGGATAGCTTCTGCCTGAATTAAAACTGCTGATGGCGGTGCTTGTTGGCTTCAAGCGAGGCATTAGGATACGCAGATGATGTAGTAGGCTCTTCAGGATGATGCTTATGGAGGGACCGGGGTCAATATGCATCCGGTCCACCTTGATATCGCCAATGTACCCAGTGTAATACAGAGGGCAATCATACAGGTTGGTCTTGATAAGCATATCCTGCAGAGCGAAGACGATGTTGGGCATTGAACCCGTGCAAGCGTTGTCCTGGAGATCTGCAGGTGAGCTTTCCCCAGTGAGATTGGATTGAGCCAGATATACGTCGGCATTCTGGAGTGCCTCGCTAAGTGCAACCCGAACGTCCTTGGAGAGTCTCGGGAGCTCGTATAGCGACAATTTGGCCGGTGTGTTGGCCAATTGCGCCAATATGTCAAAGTTGTAGGGCCTCTCCCGCCCATGAGGCGTCTCTCTTCGGAGCGGTTTGTCGAAGCGAGTCTTCTTCGGCCTAGGCTTGTCGGTCGTCGAAGGCTGCGAATGTCCTGCAGCATCTGCAGCTGTTGGCTGATGATCTTCAGCCGAGTTACCCGGTGGAGGTTGGTTTTGTGTGCCGGAGCGGGTAACAACAGCAGTAGCTTCTTCGACATCTGTCGAGATTGTGCGACATGATTTGACTTTCCTATTCTTCTTCTTGCTGGTGGAGGGAGGTACGGACTGAGTCACCCCAGGTACCAAGTCTGGATGGACCCACATGATCTCCCTCCGTGATGTGGTAAGGGGCACTAGACCAGCGGCCTGGTCTCGGGGAGGTGGAAGGTTAGCTACCTCCATCTTTGCTCTGGAGACAGGCACTACTCCATCTTGAGTCTCTATCGGAGGGAACTTACCGAATTGTACTGACACCATGTTCGCTGCTACAGTCACCTATTCAAAATCAATGGCCAGGGCCTTAGAATCGATGAGATGCTGGATGTATCGCTTCAGTTGGTAGCGGTCATGTGTAGCATGGTGGACATAGCGATGGTAGTGGCAGTACTTGGGGTTCTCCAATTCTGCAGGTCGAGGTTCACGTCTTGGAGGAGGGAGCTGAATTCGACCTCCTTGTATGAGAATGTCCAAGATGGGCTTGACATGGCCGTCTTCGAAGGAATAGGTCATCTGAGGCCACTGCTTCTCTGTCGGCTTCGGTTCAGGCTTTGGCGCTGTGTCGGCCACCATAGCCTGTTTGTCCTTGTTGTCTCGGTTGTTGGAGGGATTAACCCCATTGTTGCTGTTGGTGTTAGGGCGTTTGCCCTTGTCCTCTCCTTCTGAGACGTGCAATCCCAATTGGCGAGCTTTTTTCAATTTGTCTCTGCGCTAGTGGCGCTGATAATGAAAGTCTTCCAATCCTTAAACTGACTTTCGCCCATCCAGAGGCTGACCGTGGGAAGCAGCCTCTTTTGGTAAATTTCAATTAAGGAGGAATTCGGATTACCGGAAGGCAACTTCATCGCGGTTTGGCAAAATCGCTCGATATAGTTCCTTCTCAGCTCCTTCTCTCCCTGAACAACGTCCATAAGGGTGGACATTGTCACGTCTTGTCCTACCTCGTAGAACCTCTCCAGGAACATGCGTTTGAAGTCGGTGAAAGAATGGATGCAGTTGTCCGGCAAGTTGTGGTACCAGTTGAAGGCGACCCCTTCTAATGCTCCAATGAACAGCCGTGTAAGAATGGCATCATCATGAGGCAGATGGTCGGCTGTGACTTCAAAGTAGGTGATGTACCTGCTTGCAGATGTCTTTCCATCATAGGGATGGATGTGGAATGGTTTATATTTTAGTGGAAAGGGGACATCTCTCCATGCAGCAGGATACGGTTATCGTATCCTGAGGTCTTGGCAATTTTCTCGGGCATGAAACATGGCCCGGAGCTCCTGGACCTCTCTTCTTACCTCCCTGGCTTCGTCTGCAGCGGTGGGGGCCGATGTTTCCGGAGGATTATCACCCGGGTTTGGTGCAGCTGAATTCGAATCTGCATTGACCGCGGGACCCGAGCTTGTTTGGCCAGGCGTTCATGCTTGCAGAGTTGGTAGGGCTACTTTGATCTCGTCCATGGACTTGACCAAGGTATGCAGTATGGCCTCCAGAGTATCGATGCGTTGGCGATCACTGGGCCGTCCTGGTTGCTATCCGTCATAAATACCGTCCTAATATGAGAAGAGATGGAAGGAACGGTAGAGGACGTGCCCTCTGAGTTGTATCCTTGTACAGAGAAGTCGTCAGGGTATGTGGGGATGTTCTTCTCTGGTTTGGAGTCAGAAGGAGTGGTACCCCCAGCTTTAGAGCTTGTCACGTCTTGAGAATTATGGGCGTCCTCAGGGATGTCAGGATCTGCTGCATCTGTTGGGTGAACCGTTTCCCCTGGATTGTCTTATTTTAATACCGGATTGTCGTGGATATTTGGGGGAGTGCTACCCCCGGCTCCAGGGCCTCCCAGAGATGTAGATGACAAATCTCCAAGTGTGGCAGATTTCGTCTTTGAGCGGGTACCTTGGTAAACTCCTCCTGTGACGGTGGTAGACAACCGCTTAGAAGAGAGTTTCTTGGTTACACCGGTTGAGATTTTCGGACTGGAGACATTTGTTTTCTTCCCTCTACCGCTGCCAGGAATCTTCAGAGCAGAATTGCAGGAGGCTACGAGAAGCACCACGTCTTCTGAGCTTGGGTGTTACAGCCGTTGGAAGACGGACCGCCGGTCATCTTGTACTGCTGCCTTGTTGCAGCAGCAGTTGACAATACCTTGGGTGCATTGATGTCCCTGACAGGACTCTTTGTACATCAAATCTTCGTCTCTCTCCTTGCGTTTGTGAAGAATTATGTTGCGCAAGTCACCCGCTTTGTAGGCCCGGGAGTTCTGAGCCCATGAGTGTATTGGCCACCTGTCTGCTCCCTGATGTGGGGGTAGCACAAGTACTTACCCCTGATCCTTGTTGGGAGATTCTTGATAACTATCCCGTTCGTTGGCCACCGGGGGCTGGACACGGGTAGTTCTGTACAACTTTCCATCAGGGGCTCGCGTAATAGTCAACGGGACGCCCTGATAGTCAGAGGTTGGGACAGCCGACTGAGCTCGTCGAGCCCGCGCTGCCCGAGACTTCTTCCTTCTAGCACCTGAGAGTGCATAGTAGGAAGAGTCCGCGAAGATTAGCACATGAGAGCATCTGGGGTCAGGATCACCTGAGAGGCGGTCGAAGACAGACCATGAGCCGCATGGGACAGATGGTATACGGCTGGGATCAGTGGTCGTACAGGGTGTCTGCGTGCGGCTATCCTTTGTGGCTGCATAAGCCTTCTGTATGCGGCTAGAAGCGGTGGCCGCATGAACCTTAGGGATGCGGCTGGAAGTCGTGGCCGTGCAGGCTGTCTGCATGCGGCTATCTTTTGTGGCCATATGAACCTTCTGTATGCGGTTAGAAGTCATGGTCGTACAGGTTGCCTGCATGCGGCTGGCAGTTCTGGCCGTATGGGCTTTCTGCATGTGGCTGACTTTTGTCGCCGTATGAGTTTTCTCCATGCGGTTGGCATTTGCGGCCGCATGAGCCTTCTTCATGCGGCTGGCACCCTTATGCGGCTTGGACTGCATAGAGTTCCTCTTTGCCCCTGCAAGTCTAGCATCATAGTATTTTCTTCTGCCGGACTTAGGCACAGCAGAGTCCTCTATGGTCTGAAGTGGGGCCGCAAGTGAGACTTCTTCGCTGTCCCGGGCAACAGAGAGTACTTCTTCGAGAGCTTGGGGAGGAGCGAATGATTTGGGCCTCCACTTCATGGGGGCCTTCTTCGTGCGGGTTCGCCACTGGACTGGGCCAGCGCTCCCGTCGGAGAGCATTTCTTCGAACGCCTGTTGGTCAAACCGGGCGACCAGCATTTGTTGAGCGGAGCCAAGTTTGGTTGCATCCGATTGCATCACCAACTCCTCAGCCGTGGAGAAGTTAGTCCCCAGCAGAGTCGCCATGGTGTTTGCCATTGATTGTAAAAGTATAGAACAATTCTATAGGAGGACTGAACTTAGACTCAGAATACAAACTCGCTCGTACAAAGAAAGCCTAGAATTGAAAACCTAGGTACAGCAATCTAAGTACGATTGTTTATTTTTGATTCTGGGGGTAATGATAGAGGCTCGGGAAATTGTCGACAACTCTGTCTTACTCCTTGGACGATCGGACGTAGCCTTGGCTCTGATGAAGAAATGCTCTCAGGATGGGAAGACTCTTCTGTGCGCGCTTTTGTCTCTCTGTGTGTCCAGCCGGGTGGAGAGGATCTCTTTAGCAAGGGAATGGCACCTTGCTATATTTTATTCAGATCGGATCCTTTTGCAAGGGAATGGCACATTGCTATTTATAGGAGTGGGGGTGTGATCATTAAGGTTTGCAATGATTCCTCCATGAAAAGTCGGCGGCCAATCATCTAGGCCACTAATCTTGATTGCATTACATCTGGGCATGGGACTCACAACTCGTGATAAGCATGGGTCAAGCCATATGAGATATACCAATACCTCATATCAATGGGTGGTCCTCTAGTACTACGTCGATGCAGTAAAAATAAATAAACCAGTAAAAATGACTAACTCAATCGCTTGCACCCAAGTATGGCTTGGACACACAAGTGATAGAGACATACAGAATATATGAATAACTAAAATAAATGATAGAAAATAAATGATAATAATCACAGAGTATAATGGCAAGGTATCTTGCCTGAGGGTGGTACGAGAAGTAGCAGAATCCAACAGTCAGAATCGTCAACAATGAAGTCAAAATCCGTAAACACCTTCGGATGCTGAAAAAAACATCATGAATATTTTTAGTATAAAAGATATGTCTTGAAACGTCTGCCTAAAAGTTCAATTCTGGATACATGAGCAAAATCGTAATTTTAGGTCAAAATGATGTCCGTCGTTGGACCCATTTTGCACCGAAAAGCGTGCCAGTACCTACGATCTCTAAGTTGTCAAGCTATATGTCGATGGGTCAGGTTTGACGAGGCAAACCCAACTGTATATCCAAAGTTGGATTCCAGTGGGCCGTGCACAATTTGGCCCGTTGGATCAGGTCGTAGGCCTGCCAAAAAAGTGTTTCGATCGACCTTCTCGGAATTGGACCAAACTTGGCATACAGGACCAAAAAATGATACGGTCCTGTTGGCACAAGTTCTGTCTTGAATCGACGACTGTACATGAAGTTATGGCCTAGTTTGTAAAGTGGACGATACGGGTTATCTTGACGGATACACATCGATTTCGTCGCGCACGTACAGCAAAATCGAGTTCCTTCAGTTCCCACGCGTCGAAAATATCCATACGCGCCTTTTCATGTTTATATATTGCGACCACATCACCCGGTTTGTCGAGGCCCACGCCGTATCGAGGGAAAGTTTCTAAAATTTTACTTTTAAAAAGCAGTTTTTGAATTTTTAACATCAGATAACTATCTACGTAATCTATGAAAAAATACTTCTACCAGATAGGTTTTGATCCCTTATATTTTGTCTTTCTCTGTTACAAACTAGATTTCAAAAACTATCAGTAGGTCGGCCACGATTGGCCTTCCAAGTTGGGTGTTTGAACAGCCCTTACTATTCGGGTTGAACTCTATTTTTCTTGATTTTCTCAAGTATTTATCTCTCGATTCTAACACGATTCGATTCGAACCAGTTACATGGATTAAGGATGGTTAGGTTGTCGTCTAAAATAATCGAACAGAGTGGTAATCGATCGAATAGGCATGTAGAATTTCACAGGGGAAGTTAGGTACCTGGAGTCGAATTCAAAACAGGGTTGCTCTGTTTTACGATCGGTTCAGGGGTCTCCTCGTCAGTGCGGCCGGCGACGCCAATGTGCAGGCTCCAAGACGTGTGTGCGCTGAGGTCAAGGAGGCTCGCGTGTGGGTGGTTTGGGTTTTGGAGAGATTTTCGATGGAGAATTCTGTAGAACTCCTCCGGCACTTCCTATATATATAGATGATAACTTCCTTCCTTTGGATTAGATTCCCTCTTGGATCCAATGTAGGGTTGGATACCTAATGTGTATATTTCGAAAGGGATTAGGTTGCGAACCTACTCGTGAGGATTTGGTGTGAAAGGATTTAACAAATCTTGCAAAATCAAACCTTAAAGATTTGGTTAGGGTACGGTTTTATCACAGAGGTTCTATGATTTCTCAAGTATGGTCGTGGCCTAGTAGGTACTGTTCGAGGAACATGAACAATATATTTTTTTTGTTATTTTTACTATATATATATATATATATATATATATATGTGTATATATATATATATAAATATATATATATATATATATTTTTTTTTTTTTTTTTTTTATAAATATATATATATATATATATATATATATATATATATATATATATATAAAATATATATATATATATAAAAAAAATATATATATATATATATAAAATATATATATATATATATATATATATATATATATATACACACACATAACACCTAAAAATTATAAAAATAATTCCTAAAAATCTAAAACTCACTAAATACCCATAAGTATAATTAAGTAATAATTTGCAAGTAGTATATCATGAGTAATATTTTACTCACTAGTATATTTATAGGGGAAAATCACATAATTATTTACTAACTATTCACTAGATAGGCAAATACCATAAATACTAAATAAAATAAATATATAAAATGTTATAAAATTATGGGAGTTTACATCCTATCCAACATATAAAAATTTTGTCCTCGAAATTAAAACTAACGTCGGGCGGGGGGGTATGCAATGCAATACGATGTGAATGGAAAGGAATTAACGTATGAAAGTCTTACCTTGGTTTTCGAACAAATGGGGGCAACGATTCTGGATGTCATCCTCACGCTCCCAAGTAGACTCTCCCATCGAGTGATGCTTCTATGCCACGCAAACCAATGATATAGATTGATTCTGCAATACCTTCACTCGACGATCGAGGATACCTACTTGTTGCTCTTGGTATGACAGGCTCGGACCAACGGTGATTTCGCAGTGATCAAGCACATGACTACTGTCTGCCACATATTTCCCGGCTAGGACACGTGAAATACGTCATATACTCCCTCTAGCGATGGCAGCAACACCAATCTATAGGCAACTTCTCCAACACATTCTAAGATATCGAAAGGGCCGATGTATCTTGGACTTAACTTGCCACGTCCTCCGAATCGAATCATGCCTCTAGTGGGGGATATCTTTAAGAAAACATGGTCGCTTCCTTGAACTCCAAGGGTCGACAACGGTTATCTACCCACTGTTTATGTCGATCCTGTGCTGCTCGCTGGTGGCCTTATATTTTCTTCACCTTCTCTACCGTACTCACAATCAACTCGGGACCCAATATCTGTCACTATCCTATATCGCTCCATCAAACAGGAGATCCATACTTCCTATTCAAACGGAGCCATCTGAATGCTCATTTGATTGCTATTGTTGTAAGAAAATTCCACAAGATAAAGTTGGCCTTCCTATGATCCGTCAAAGTCAAGCATACACACTCTCAACATATCTTCTAGTGTCTGAATAGTACGCTCTGACTACCGTCTATCTACGGGTGATACGTTGTGCTAAACTTCAAATGCATACCCAAACTTTCTTGCATGCTCCTCCAAAAGTGCGAAGTGAATCTCGAGTCACGGTTTGATACGATGCTAACTGGCACACCGTGTAGCTTCACTATTTACATCATGTACATCTCTGCCAAAACTTTCATAGACTGTCCCATCTAAAAGGTAAGAAGTGGGCTGACTTGGTAAGTCTATCAACGATCACCCAGATTGCGTCTTGTCTACTAGGACTCCGAAGAAGTCTTGTGACGAAATCCATAGTGATGTGCTCCCACTTTTACACGAGAATGGGGAGCGGCTGCAACAATCCAGCTATCCTTTGGTGCTCTGCTTTCACTTGTTGGAATACCAAGCACTTGGCCACGAAACAAGCTATCTATCGCTTCATTTCGAGCCACCAATAATACTACTGCAAGTCTCGGTACATCTTGGTTCCTCCAGGGTGTATGGAGTAAGTCGAGCTATGGGCTTCATCCATAAATTCCTCTCGTAGCTCTCTGTTTGGAACATAAAGACGATCACCACATCGTAATGTCCTATCAAGATGAATCCTCAATCCCGTCTGCTCTCCTGTTTTGGTTATCTCTCTAAGTCGTCGAAATCAAGCATCTGTAGGTAATGCTACCTTGATTCTCTCTACTAATGATGAATGTACTTGGAGATTGGCTACTACGCCATCAAATCCCGGCAATACGACTTCAACATCAAGCTTCTGCAAGTCTTTTATCAACTCCTTCTGCGTGGTCAAGAAATGAGCCATGGGTTTACGGCTTAATGCGTCTTCCACAACATTACCCTTGCCCGGATGATAATGTAGATCGATCTCATAATCCTTCATTAGCTCCAACCAATGCCGTTGCCGCATGTTCAACTCTTTTTATGTAAAAATATACTTGAGGCTCTTATGATCAGTATAAATGTCTACCTTCTCGTCGTACAAGTAATTTCTCCAAAGCTTCAAGGCAAAGATGACTGGTGCAAGCTCTAGATCATGGGTTGGATAATTCTTCTCGTGCACACTCAATTGTCTCGATGCATATGCTACTACACTACCATGCTGCATCAAGATGCATCTCAATCCTTTTCTGAATGCATCGCTGTATATCACGAATCCTTCCAGGCCTGATGGTAGTGTCAAGATAGGTGCAGTTGTCAAGCGCTTCTTCAACTCGACAAAAGTAACTTGGCACTCTTCTGTCCATACGAACTCCTGGTCCTTGCAAGTCAATCGAGTCATGGGTCCCGCTATTCGTGAGAAATCTTCCACGAACCTTCGATAATAACCCGCAAGTCCAAGAGAACTTCTCACCTCGGAAGCTGATATGGAAGTAGGCCATGTCTTGACTGTTGTGATCTTCTCCGGATCTACCGATACGTCGTCTCTCATAACGATATGCCCAAGAAACGAAACCTCCTTGAGAAAGAAATTACACTTGCTAAGCTTCGCAAAAAGTCGCTTATTCCTCAAGGTCCCCAAGACAATCCATAAATACTACTCATGCTCCTCTTGGCTCTTCGAGTATATTAAGATATCATCTATAAAGACGACCACAAACTTATCCAAGTACTGATGAAAGATCTTGTTCGTTAAGTTCATGAACACCGTGGGAGCATTTGTCAAATCGAATGGTATGACCAAAAACTCGTTGTGCCCGTATCTTGATCGAAACATGCAATTGGGCGAAGACAAATCCACTACCAACCATTTTAAATGAGAGAAAAATATACAAAGGAAGAATCGATAAAAATGGCAATGGACGATCCAAGTGTAATCCTCCTCGATAGAAAAGGAAGACCATGATCTTATCTAGAGCACCTACAAAAAGTCATGAAAGCACACACCTGGAGAATTCACCAGGTCCTTAGCGGGACGTAACAAGATACAAAAAAACAATATGTCGAATAAACTGTGATATATACTAAAATAAAGTGATGCATGCAATCTGGTGCCTAACCGTTCTACTGTGATCATGTTTGTTAAGAACAAGTCTTTGACGCGTAGGCGCTTCTGGCAAATAACAGAATTCGGTATAGTCCCCTCTTGGGCACCAGTGACCAAGTGCATAACGTTCAAGAACGTCAGTGCCAACCGGAGTGGATAAGCATACCCGTATCTCTAGCGGAGCTTCCGGGTTACAAAGAAAAGTGTAATAGTGGCCCATATGTTAAGGTATTGTTCTCCCCAGCCAATGCCTAGTAGGATCATCTCCATGACTTATATGAACCTCTAGTAACTACCAAGTCTACTAAACATGCAATTTTATTGGCAGTTACCCTAACCGTCGCACGTCTCATATGTATCGGTAGCCAGCCGAATACGCGAGAACCTGTCCTACATGTGACTTACAAATCGTGATAAGCATGTGTCAAGCCATATAAGATATACCAATACCTCATGTCAATGGGTGGTCCTCTAGTACTACGTCGATGTAGTAAAAATAAATAAAAACAGTAAAAACGACTAACTTAGTCGCTTGCACCCAAGTTTGGCTTGGACGCACAAGTGATAGAGACATGCAAAATATATGAATAACTAAAATAAATGACAAAAAATAAATAATAATAATCACAGAGTATAATGGCAAGGTATCTTGACTGAAGGTGCTGCGAGAAGTAGCAAAATCCAACAGTCAGAATCGTCAACAATGAAGTCAAAATCAGCAAACAGCTCCGGATGCTGAAACAAATATCATGAACATTTTTGGTATAAAAGATGTCTTGAAATGTCTGCCGAAAAGTCCAATTCTGGACACAGGAGCAAAATCGTAATTTTGAGTCAAAAGGATGCCCGTTATTAGACCTGTTTTGCACCAAAAAGTGTGCCAGTACGTACGATATCTAAAGTTCTAAAGCTATATGTCGACGGGTCCGGTTTGATGAGACAAACCCAACCGTACGTCCAAAGTTAGATTCTGGTGGGCCATGCACAATTTTGCCAGTTTGATCAGGTCGTATGCCTGCCAAAAAGGTGTTCTGATCGACCTTCTCGGAATCAGACCAAACATGGCATACATGACCAGATAAATGATACAGTCCTATTGGCACAAGTTTTCTCTCGAATAGACGACTGTACACGAGGTTATGGCCAAGTTTGTAAAGTAGCCGATATGGGATATCTTGACGGATACGCATCGATTTTGTCGCGCAAGAACAGCGAAATCGAGTTCCATCAGTTACCACACATCAAAAACATCCATACATGACTTTTGATTCTTATGGGTTGTGACCACATCGCCCAGTTTGTCGGGGCGTACGCTGTATCGGGGGAAAGTTTCTAAAATTTTAGTTTTAAAAAGCAGTTTTTTCTGATTTTTAACATCAGATAACTTCCTATGTAATCTATGAAAAAATACTACTACCAGATAGGTTTTGATCCCTTATATGTTGTCTTTATCTGTTACAAACTAGTTTTCGAAGACTATCAATAGGTCGGTCATGATTGGCCTTCCAAGTTGGTTGTTTGAACAACCCTTACTGTTCGGGTTGAACATTATTTTTCTTAATTTTTTTAAGTATTTTTCTCTCAATTCTAGCTCGATTTGATTCAAACCAATTACAAGGATTAAGGATGGTTAGGTTGTCATCTAAAATAATTGAACAGAGCGGTAATCGATCAGGTAGGCATATAGAATTTCACAGGGGATGTTAGGTACCTGGAGTCGAATTCAAAATAGGGTTGCTCTGTTTTGCGGTCGGTTCAGGGGTCTCCTTGGCGATGCGGCGGGCGACACCGATATGCAGGCTGCTAGACGTGCACGCGCTGATGTCAGGGAGGCTCGGGTGTCGGTGGTTTTAGGTTTTGGAGAGATTTTCGTTGGAGAATTATGTAGAACTCCTCCGGCGCTTTCTATATATAAATTATGATAACTTCCATACTTTGGATCGAATTCCCTCTTGGATCCAATGTAGGTTTGGATACCTACTATGTAGATTTCGAAAGGGATTAGGTTGCGAACCTACTTGTGAGGATTTGGTGGGGAAGGATTTAACAAATCTTGCAAAATCAAACCTTAAAGATTTGAATAGGGTGCGGTTTTATCACAGAGGTTCTGTGATTTCTTGAGAATGGTCACGGCTTAGTAGGTACTATTCACGGAATAGGTACAATATGCTTTTGTTTTTCTTTTACTATATATATATATATATATATATATATATATATATAACACCGAAAAATTATAAAAATAATTCCTAAAAATATAAAACTCACTAAATACCCATAAGTATAATTAAGTAATAATTTGCAAGCAGTATATCATGAGTAATATTTTACTCATTAGTATATATATAGGGAAAATCACATAATTATTTACTAACTAGTCACTAGATAGGCAAATACCATAAATACTAAATAAAATAAATATATAAAAAGATTATAAAATTAGGGGGGTTTACAATGCTTGCTGTGCAGGCCATGTTAGCAGTTATGGTTGGTCTTGAATCAAGGTTCAATCCAACCCTTCATAACCCAGTTAGCCATCATTCTGTTCTTGGAACTCTGGTAGTGCAGTCCTCATCTAAATTTGTTGTTCAGTCTTCAACCTGGTGAACTAGGTGTGATGCCTAGCCACTGTACAAACCACTTGAAGTTCTATCTTGAGATTGTGGTCGAGCATTTCGTTTACACCGTCCACTCCACCTCACCCTTTGTTTCACTACATTACTAATTGAGCATACCCTGCATACAACCCCATCTTGCATACCGTTGCATATCCTTGTATGAACCATATTTGCATTGGCCACTGCACATAACCAGATTCGTATACTGCACTTTCTTTTCACATTACCTTCCTTTGCATTAACATTCAACTAATACCTTGTCTACATATCTATGAGCCACTGCATACTAGTATCGAGCCTAACATACCTGCAAACATTCATTCTATTAGCCACTGCCACTTGGTTTAAAGAGATACATATCATTTGCATGCCCCACTTGGTATCATTACTGATACTTCCTAGTATCAGAACCCATTTGTATGCCCTGCCCTCGGTATTAGAACATGTAGCTTAGTCTGCAAATACCCTCTTTCCTTTAACCACATTATCTATATTGCATACCTGTATATAGGTATCTGATCTCTATGGCAAAGAGCCAACTGATACACTTATTGCACTGCATTCACATTTAGGTAACTGTACATTACATTTACATACACTTTACCTACTGCGTTTGACCCCCTTATTCATATTTGTCTTTTGAGTATCTGTCCAGTATTACCAGATGATTCCTACATCTATATACAATCATTCACTGCTTGATAACCACTACATCAACATCCATGTACTACAACACCTTTTATCCAGCATATCCTTATTTTAGAATGTATTACCTTACCTTCATTTATACAGCAGGTTAGATAAGGTTCTGCAGAATCCAGATAGCCAATTACATATCCCTCTTAGCCCCTACAGTAGGTATCCTGCATTAACCTTGCTTGTTCAGTCCAGTATTGGACTTGAGTTCCCTGTTTGGTTCAGTCCCTTACATGTGTTAACCTCCAAGTGATCCCTTGATCTCTAACTTTGTATATCATATCCTATATGTTGTCTATATGTTAATGTGTATATATATATGAGATAGATATATATTATATGGTATAGTACTATATGGTACATAGGCTTATATATGTCTAGGACTATAGGCTTTGGATGTATATATGGTATCCTAGTTATGTTAGCCTATGGTTTAGTTTGAGTTAGCCTATAAAGTTGGCCTAGATATTGAACAATAGTCTAAGTTTGACCTTCGTTTGACTAGAAAGATGACCAAAACCTTAGATAGTTGAACTTTGACTCTAAGTTGACCAGAGGGTTGACCAGAGTTGACTTTAGGTTAACTTTTACCTAGAATCATGTAGATTGCATTGTATACTTCAATTATTCAATGATAAACACATTATAACTTGTATTTCTATAAATAGGACTCTGTTACTCCAATTCAGACATCTGTATATATCGGTTACTCAGGGTATCAGGCGAGTACATTTTCTGTTAGTTTTTATTCATGATAGTATCGATATTGCCTGCTCTAGACTACTTTACTTGATTGTGACACATTGTTAACACGAATTGGTACTATATGGATCTTGTCGTACGATATTATCCCCTTATCGGGTACATCAGGTATCCCATGTTCATGTATTTTATCGTGTGCATCGTGTACCTTGTATTCGTGTCTATTCGTGTGCTCATATGAAATGATAATCGTGTACGTAACATATCTTGGTTGGATCCTTGTGTGTTGATCGGGACAGGGGAGTAGAAGTGGTTATGTGATTAAACCCCCTTAGCATACTCGTGTACATGTCTATTATACCCTCACGTATAATGGAGACCCCTTAGTATACTTGTGTACAAACCTAAACCAATCACATGATCATATTGTGCTCTAAAATACTTATATTTACTTATAGTTCTTATTTTCTATATATCATTCTTGTACTCAGATTTGGTCCACATTCAATGTTCTTGTACATCTCTTTATAGCGATTCATGTATTTTATTCTATTGCTTGCTCTATATTTCCTATCATGTTATGGAACTGCTTTCAGAGTTATGTATTCGCTCCCATCCTGACTAAATATGTTGACAAATTTTACAGAGAACATAGAGGACTTTTGTACCACCTATTATGGAGCTAGCGTAGATGACACCCGCGACCTGAACCCTCAGGAGGATCTAGCTTGCTTAGAGGAGACTATCATAGTTCGTAGGCTAGACTGTTAGAGTTATTATCTGTTTATTAAGATACTTTGAGTTGTATTATTCATATATTTCTCCGTGGTGTTGACAACACTTAAACCTATTTCATTTCTGGTTGTATCTCACTTTGAGTATTTTATATCTATCTTATCATGCTTATTATCCATCTCTAGTTATTGTGATTGAGTTGTAGTTAAGTTGTCCTCCGATTGGAGAGTATATTCTATATAGGTATATTTATAATGTGATAGATGTTTGAGACCTAGGCAGCGTTCTACCGCAGACACTGTAGCATAGGCTGGACGTACCCACATTCTCGTACCCTTACACTGGGTGCGGGTTGAGACACTTCAACAACGAGTGACCTCTTGCTGAATACTTTGTATCCTTTACTTTTTGCCACATAACCCAAGAATATGCCTTCATAAGCTTTTTTGTTGATTTTTCCCAAGTTGACATTTGTACTCAAAATAAAACATCTAGAACCAAAGACCTTAAAATAGCTGATGTTAGGAGTTCTATTAAACCATAATTCATAAGGAGTCTTTTTAGAGATGGGTCTAATCAGAACTCTGTTCAGAACATGGCATGCTATATAGACAACTTCTGCCCAAAAATACTTTAGAAGATTATACTGGTTAAGCATAACTCTGGCCATATCGCCAAGAGTTCTATTCTTCCTCTCTATAACGCCATTATGTTGAGGTGTTCTGGGGCAAGAAAATTCATGTGATAACCCATTCGAATCATAAAATAATTTAAACTCATGGTTATCGAATTCTTCTCTATGATTATTTCGTATCCGAGTAATCATGAATCCTTTCTCATTTTGTACCTTTTTATAAAAAGATACAAATTCAGAAAAAGCCTCATTCTTATTTGTAAGAAAGTAAACCCAAGTATACCGTAAATAGTCATCAACTATCATATAAGCATATAGCTTACCGCCAAGACGGACAACTCTACTTGGTCCAAGTAAGTCCATATGAAGTAATTACAAGGGTCCAAAAGTACTTATAGTGTTTTTTGATTTGAAAGATGATCTAGATGTCATGTTATTTTCACATTCGGCACAGACCATATCATTCTTGAAGGTTATTTTAGGTAAGCCTCTTACTGGTTTCTTGGAGGACAATCTTGCAATAATGTCTATGTTCGCATGTCCAAGATGAATATGCCATATCCAACATTTGTCTTGAGTTGTGAACAAACATTTTCTTGTACTGTTAGTCTTCTCTGACCAATATAGCACATATATATTGTCCTATCTTATTCCTGAAAGGAAGTTATTCAAGAAGATTTATCATAAAAAAACATTTATTTTTAACAAAATTAATTCCATAACCATGACTAGTCAGTTGACTAATACTTAGTATGTTATGTTTTAATTCTGTTACTAAGCATATATCTTTAATAATAGGTAAAGAAGAAGTACCTATGTTGCCAATTCCAACGATATGTCATTTAAGATTATTCCCAAAGGAGACATAGCCTTCTTTCTTTATCGATAGAGTTGTAAATAATTTGTTATCACTTGTCAAGTGCCTGGAGCAACCACTATCGAGTATCCACTTACTTTTAGTGGGAGGAGAAACGTCCACCTATAACACAAGTTGAAGATGTAACCTTTGGTACCCACTTTCTTGAGGGTCCTATCTGTTAGTTTTTGGAACCCATACATACACATTAAGATCTACTAGATTTCTAATTTTACACTAGTGTGATACATGTCCTTTTAAACCACAATAGTGACATGTGGCAAAAATGTTAGTGGTAGGTGTAGTTCGAAGATCATGTATATGAGTTTTTGAAGATGTATGTGCTTTCTTATTGTGTGGAAAGGTATACATATATGCATAGCTTCTAACAGTTCTAGCAATGTTGGTTGTGTTTTGTATGTGTTTAGCCTTATGGCTTGTGTTCACCTGAGCTTTATGTTTAACAACCTGTTTTCCCAGTTTGATCTCTAACTTTTTAGAGATGTCACAGGCTTCATTGTACTTGGCCGTGAGTACATCTACTCTCTGAGTAGCAATATTGTACTTTCTTTTCTCTAGTTCATAAAGATCGTTAGGTTTTATATTTTCTTGATTCGCTTTCCCAAGCTTTTCAAGAGTTTCATGTAAGCTTAACATTAAGGAATAATCTCATTGGTGTCACTAGAAGAATCTTTAATATCTTCTAGCATTCTAGATTACTTTAAAAACTCAGATTGTACAAATTTTAGCTCTTTCATAGCACTTTTGTACATATCTATCATTTTTCTCTGATCTTCTAATAGATCAGTAAAAGCATCAGATAATTCATCAAATGTAAATTCTTCATGGAGAGGGTTTGATATTACCTTAGCATCAACAGCCATGAAAGATAGGTTTGATGTGTTGCGAGGCTTCTCTTCTTCTTCAAAATCGCTAGCTTCGCTTTCACACCAGATGCTAGTGTTGGTAGAGTTTCTAGTTGAAGACCTTCTCTTGCTTGTCTGATCATGTCTGCTTCTCTTCCTTATGACAGGTTAGTCTTTCTTGATATGACCTGTTCTTTTACACCTTAAGCAGATAGAATTTTCATCACCTCTGAAATCTTTCTTCTTCTTAATTGACTATACATGCATATCTGAGGAATCTTCTAAAATTTCTTTTCATGAGGGCTATATATTCGTTGTCTGAGCAATCTGTCTCACTTTGATTATCTAAGGCTGTCTTGGGGTTAGCTTTGAATGCTATCGCCTTCTCTCTTGGAGCTGACTCTTCAAAATCTTTAAGGTCTAGCACATGCGTCATAAGCTTTTCCATAAGGGTTTCAAAAGTCATGGTCGTGAGATTATTTTCTTCAATAATGGTCGTCGCTTTAGGATTCGAGTTCTTGCTTAGCCCGCGAAGCACCTTCCGAATCTTCTCATGATTGTTGTATTCTTTTCCAAGGGAAGATAAAGGATTAACAATATCTAGGAACCGAGTAAACATATTTGGGATAGTCTCATTAGGCTTTATTTTGAAGGCCTCATATTCTTGTGTTAGTCGTAAGATTTTGGACTCATTCACTTGTGAAGTACCTTCATGAGTAACCTCAATGTTTGCCATTAAAATATCAAGAACAAGAATTACAGATGAAGTGAACTTGATTGCAAACTCGCTTGTACAAAAGAAAGCCTAGAAAGAAATCCTTGGAAACAATCTAAGTACAATTGTTTAATTTTTGATTCTGGGGGTGACGATGGAGGCTCGGGAAAGTATAGCAACTCTGCCTTACTCCTTGGACTATCAGACACAGTCTTTGCTCTTAAAAAATTTTTGCCAGCCTTTGATTGCCAACTTTAGCATGGGTGTGGTACCCTACTATTTATAGTGATTCCTGCATAAAGCAGATTTTGGGCTGCATAGAGGGCCACGTGGCCACGTGTCTGTAACAACACACAAAGGATCTATCTAGGGCTGCCAGCTAGTGGGGGTTATTGAGATTTCTTTGTTGTAGCAAATCTAGGTGGTTGAGACTCGGTCAAATTGCCATGTGTCCCCCCCACAAAGTAGAGCCTGAATCATTTTGGCCGCATAATGGCCTTAGCAGCCTTTCTTCTGTGGTTCGGCTCTGTTTGGCCGCATGGGATCTTTGAGAACCTTGCTTCTGCGGCTTGGTTTCATTTGGCTACATGGGATCTTGGAGAACCTTGCTTCTATAGCTTGGTTTCACTTAGCCGCATGGGATCTTCGAGAGCCTTCCCTCTGCAGCTCGAATCCTCTTAGCCGCAGGGGGTATTCGAGAGCCTCGCTTAGTTTCACTTTGCCACAAGGGATTTTCGAGAGTCTTCCCTCTGCGGCTTGATTTCTCTTAGCCACATGGAGTGATGATCTGCATAAACTCCTTTTTTTCTATGCTTTTACAAGACCCACTTCAAAGTTTTAAAATTGCAAATTTGGAATACTTTGAATAAGAAGCATGGAGTCATCCATAAAACGTCAAGTCGCAGGGAAGCTTCGAGCCGCAGGGAAATTTTGAGCCGCAGAGAGACTCTGTCTAGCTGTCACTGTCGTATTTAATGCTCGGATTTGCTTTTCAGATTTTGGCTCTCTTTTTAAGATAAAGGTGACGGTTACTAAGGATAAAATCCAAAAGGCCATCATTATCTTTTAATGGCACGATAACCGAAGCGACACCTATCCGTTTCCACTTCTTGGTGGCCTATAAATATATAGGCCGTATAGCAGCGAGAGAACTCCTATTGCTCTCTTCTGTCTTCTTTTTTTGGCCTCTTCTCTTCCGACATCCTTTCAGCTCCCGATCAGCCATGTTTCCTGAAGACTCCAAGTTGACCGGCGCTGCTAACGGAGGAAAGGGGTTTGCCTCTTTGTTGATAGTTGCGGACTCATTCTTCGCTCATCCTGACGTACAGCCTCCTATCCATGGTAAGTATGGTAGGGCAACGAGTGTTTCAAACTCAGATGGCCATGTTGCATGCTTTATGCGCAGGCCAATTATACATCATCGCTGTGCTTTGGCTTCAATATTTTTTACGCATAGTCGAGCTTCCACGGTGTATGTGTTCCCTGTCTCACTAGGCCGCATGTGTTTGTGTGATCGGTCCACATGGATTGAACTACATAGCTTCCACTCGATTGAGCCGCATGAGCTCTCCCCTGATCCGGGCCGCACGTGTTCTTTTGTGACTGGGTCGCATGAACTAAACAGAAACCCATTCACTTTATTTTCTTCTGACTGTTAACCTCTTTCCCCCTTTTTTTAAGGATCTGGCTAACAAATTTCTCCAGAACCTGTATCGGCAATATTGGATATTGTGAAGATGCAACATTTGACACACACATCAGACAGCTCAGAACTCTCCAAGCTTCGGAAGGGTTTTCCTCAGATGGTCGGAAGAACCTTTATACATCAGAGAGTCGGACGGTGGTTGGGCGTCGTCGTGAAAGTTTTGTTTTCACAGCTCTCCAAGTAGGCTAAAGCAACACTAGGGATGTTGTTTTGAAGTTATGGCCTTTTGGAGGAACGGGCCTAGGACATCCGCAATACGGAGGAGAGAAAGTTAGCGCTTGTAGATAATTTTAGCATGCTATATTTGCCCTCCTCCATGTGACTTCTCGAAGGTTCAACAGCCTTGTTTGCTTCTTAGTAGTAAAACATGACTCCTTTCAAGGGCTACGAAACTGCTTTTTGACAAAGGCATGGTGCTGCCAAACTGGCTAAACTATGTGTTGCTGATGAGTAGTGGATTTCCCTTTTCTTTTTGCTGCTGGAGATGTAGTTCTATGAATATAACTGATTTTGAATAAAAAGAATACATTCACTTCATTCTTTATTTGTGGTATATTTGGTGCTTGTACTAAAGGACCTAATACAACATTTGTGAATGATAAAGGATATTCCATTGGGAGACTTTTTGTTGACCTATTGCCCTTTTGTGCATCTGGAGATGCGAGCAATAGATTTAAATAATATTTTGTGGACCTATTACCCTTTTGTACACCGGTAGTGCGAGTAATAGATTTGGATAACTTTTGTGGACCTATTACCCTTTTGTGCACAGATGGTACGGGTAATAGATTTGAAACAAAACCTAACATAGGTAATATGGACGTGATAGATTATGTGGTCTTAACACCCTAATTTTATCCCAGATTGGGTACAGGTGTTAGGTTAGGAAATTATCTATATCAGAGTAATATGGATGTGACATACGATAATCATGAATAATTTTTGGTTGACCTATTACTGTTCTGCGCACTGATTGTGCGAGTAATAGATCTTGAGACACAACCCAACAGAGGTAATATGGACATGATATGTTCTGTGGCCTTAATACCGTGATTTTATCCTAGGTTGGGTATAATTGTTAAGTTAGGAGATTATCTATATCAGAGGTAACATGGACGTGACATACGATAATCATGAATAATTTTTGGTGGACCTATTACTCTTCTGCGCACTGGTGGTACGAGTAATAGATTTTGAGACAAAACCCAACAGAGATAATATGGACGTAATAGGTTATGTGGCCTTAACACCATGATTTTATCCCGGGTTGGGTACAGGTGTTAAGTTAGGAGATTATCTTTATCAGAGGTAATATGGACGTGACATACGATAACATGACTAGGATGTTTGCTCAGAGATAGCAATAAGCCTGGTAAACTCCGGCGGGGTGAAGCATTAGGGTGGAAGTTCAGAGGTATTAGTATACATGACTTGTCACCCAGGGGGATGCAATATGAATCCACTCGGAGCTAATAGAGCATAAGTTCAGAGGTACTTAGTGTACATAACTCGACAGTCTGGAAGATTTGGTGGTTTGAGGAAGTACCAGCATGTCCTTAGATAGTATTTCTTCAGGAACTTGCCGTTTACGGGCATTATGAGCAAGTCTCCATTTTGTTTTGCGAGCCGGTACGCGCCATTGGAGAATACGGTCTCGATGATGAATGGACCCTCCCATTTGGGCTAGAATTTGCCGGCAGTTTTGTGAGTCATGACCATCGGTATGCGAACGGCCAAGACAAGATCGCCTACTTAGAATGTCCTCTGCTTGAATTTCTTATTGAAGGCCCGAGAGATGCGTGCTTGATAGAGCTCGATGCTTTGTTGAGCTTGCAAATGTTTTTCGTCTAAGGCATCCAATTCTTGTAGCCGTCGGTGGTAGTTATCGTCTGACGTCAACCGATAAGTGAGGGCCACACGAAGTGAGGGGATCTAGGTCTCCAATGGGAGAACTGCCTTGCTCCCGTAAACCAGAAAGAACGGTATATTTCCTGTAGCCGTCCGAATTGTAGTGTGATACGCCCATAAGCATTCGTCCAGCTTTTTATTCTAGTCGAGCTTGTTTGAAGACGTAAAGTTTTTGAGAAGCTTAATTATGGTCTTGTTAAAAGCTTCAGCCAGACCATTAGCCGATGGGTTGTATGTCGTTGAAGCTACATTCCAAATTCGATTCTTGTCACAGAATTGATAGAAGGCATGGTTGCAAACTGCGGACCATTGTCATAAATGATCCTCCGGGGCAGTCTAAAATGGTAGATGATGTGATATTTTATGAAACTAATCATATTTGATGTCTTTACCTCTGCCAACGGAACAGATTCTGCCCACTTGGAGAAGTAGTCGGTGATTGCAAGTATAAACCGGTGTCCCCTAGACGACGGTGGGGTAATTGGGCCAATGATGTCCATTCCCCATGCTTCAAATAGCAAAGAGGCCACTGTTGGGTGCAAGAATTCAGATGGCAGGTGTATAAAATCTGCGTAGATCTGATAAGCCTTACACTTCTTTGCATAATCGACTGTGTCTGCTACCATTGTAGGCCAATAATAGCCCATCCGACGGAGACGGTCTTGTAACTTCAGGCCAGGTTGGTGAGCCCCATAAACGCCATCGTGAGCCTCGCGTAGGGCTTCTTTGGCTTCTATAATTGACAGGCATCTTAATAGTAGCCCGTCGTAGTGTTTGCCATTAAAATCTTTTTTTGCAATTTCAATTACAAACAGAACAGTGCTACAATGTAGGACTTGGATGTAGTCCTAGGAGAACACTTTTGTATATCTAGATCCCTGTATCGATGGAGTGAGTGGAAATGCGTTGACTCCATTGACGATCTGACGACGGTTCTCGGTTCTCTGAAGGTCTGAGTTGCTCTGGGTGCTGGAGTTTACAGATGGAAAAAAGACGTTGAGTGTCTCTTCCGATCTTGGTGGATGATAACTCTGATGCCTTTTTTTGTCTGTGTACGTATGTATATTACGCTGTCCGTATGTGTGTGGAAGAAGGAAATGATCCCTCTATTTATTGCTTGCAGGCTGGCTGCTCATGCGCGTATATGTAGGATGCGCCTGTACGTGGGGACGCCACGTGGTTGAAGCTGCGGGAGGCGCATAGATGATACACCATCATTTATAGGTTGAATCCTTCATACTGCTTTTGTGGGCTGGCACGTAGCAGGGGAGAGGATCTTTCAGTTATTGAGATCTTGGGTGATTAGTACCCCTTCATAGGCTGAATTGAGTCAAAGGACATGTGGCGCATGCCCGTTGCTCAAAGATCTCGGATTTGGTGGAGAGTGATCTGATATAATGCGCCTGGGATCGGGCGCATGAGAATACTTTGGCTCACAACTTTCAGTAGTCTCGAACCAGTCTGGACGCACAGCTTTTGAGGCGCATACGAGTCTTCAGGCGCATGGGTGCTGAGGCGCATGCGAGTGGTTGGTCGGCCACGTGGGTCGTAACCATCGAAATAAAGTAATGATGATGCTGATGTCAGCGACGCTTTGTTTTCTGAAAAAGCTGCTAACTGTCCAGTCCTCGGGGGACGTGCTGCCAACTCTGTCACTTGAGCATTAATTGCTTGATGGATGACGAGCCAAAATGGGCGCATGGGTCCATATTGATTAGGATGCATGAATCTGTGCTTTGTTGGGCGCATCCTTAAGGGGCGCTTTGGAACTGACGGGCGCGTCTGTAGGATGCGCGATGTCTGACCGGCGCATCCGTTTGCATGATGTGCCTTTATTGGTCCGACTTTGGTGTTCTGTAAGTGCTTTGAATAGCCATTTTGACTTAGCTGAATTTGAAGCGTCAGGTTCATCACCATAAATGCAAATTCATTGCACGGGATTCGGAGAGCCCGCCACTTGGCGCATGGGTTTGATTTGCTTGGCCTATAAATAGTGGCCAGGAGAGAGTCTGCTTCTCGTTCTCTCACGTCTTCCTGAATGGACTTGTTTGCTCGAGCACATTTTATTGACGAGATGCTCCCGAGGGTGAAGATGCGATGACTTGTCTTCGTTCATGCACTTGAAGGTGACTGTTACATCCAAAAGTCAGAGTCGAGGGCTTTTGAGGCAGGCGAAAGGTGCATGTTGCATCCAAAGATCGGGATGCTCGAGCCCTGTCTCCGTTATGCTGGAAGAGCCACAGATCAGAATTGTGGTGCTCCCGGCTTTGGAGGCTCTTTCTTTTGCCAGAGTGGGTGTTGTCCATTCTGGTTGGGTTGAAAGCTGCTCCTTTAGCCGCGGATCGATTGCGGTGCTCTCCTCTTCCTTGGGCTTTGGAGAGCTCTTCCTCCTGCAAGAGTGGGGTTGATCGTCCACTCCTGTTCTGCTCAATAAATGCTTCATTAGTCAAAGCATTTGACCGGGTCGAAGTAAGGCGCATATGCTGAGACTTCATGATGCGCATAACTGAGACGATGAAGTGATGTGCCTGACTGAGATGCTGAAGAGACACGCCTGACTAAGACGTTGAAGTGATACGCCTGACTGATGATGTGCCTGGTGGGGACGCAAGGCAGTTTGCTGCGCCTGGCTATAGTCTTAGGATCTTTCTTTTTGTAGAAATTCTCCTTTATAAAGCCTTTCTTTAGACAAGTAATAGACTTTTATATGAAATAAAAATCCTTTCGATGGCTATCCTTTTGAGCTCCCTGGCGCATGTAGTGTTAGGCGTATAGGAATTATGGCCTGTGGATGTGCCTGAAATTCCATGCTTCTACAAGACCCCCTTCAAAGTTTTCAAAACTTTCTGTCAAGTTTTGGAGTACTTTGAATAAGAAGCATGGTGTTGACTTCAATGGGGCGCATGACTGTTCGGGCGCATGGTTACTCCGTGCATCAGTGATGGGGCGCATGCTCCTCTCAGTTAATGTAAATGATAATGTTTTGAAGTAATCAACAAAAGATTAATGATGATCTTTTTGGATTATTTGCAGTTATCATTTTGCAGAACCCTAAGCGGTGGCTGACGTCACTCCTCATCGTTTTTCGCGTATGCCCAAGCCTATAAATAGGCGTTTGATGGAGAGAGAGAGAGTTCTTCTCCTCTTTGTTTTATTCTTCTCTAGAGTTCTTCTTTCAAAAAACCCTAACTTCTTCTTTCACGAGATGGCCCCCAAAACTCCTCGCGGTGGTGCTGGCAATGGAAAGGAGCCTGCGGAGTTCGTCAAGAAGGACGCTCCTGTCACCATTGAGACTCTGGCCGACGTTCGGCCTACGATAACAGGTGGGTGTGGTCTCCCAACTCTTTTTTTAGACAAGTTTGGGGCACACGAATGAGTTGCATCATGTTGTTGTGCCCTAACTCTTCATCGCTGACGCGCATAGGCTTCTGTCCTGATGATGCGCTGAGGCTATTCCATCGATGCGCACGGGTTTAGACCCTGATTATGTGCCGAGGTTTTACTGCTGACGCACATGTGTTTAGACCCTGATTATGCGTCGAGGTTTTACTACTAACGCGCATGGGTTTAGACCCTGATGATGCGCCGAAGCTTCATTGCTGACGCGTATGGGTTTAGACCCTGATGATACGCCGAAGCTTTACCGCTGACGCGCATGGGTCTAGAACCTGATGATGCGCCGAAGCTTTACCGCTGACACACATGGGTCCAGACCCTGATGATGCGCCAGGCTGCTTGACACACCCAATATTTTGTCTTCATATTGCCTGACTTTTTTCTTTGCTTGTGTCAGTGTCGATGACTATCCCTTTGCTGAATGAAGTGCTTCTGGATGCTTCTTTCTGCCAAATGGGGGTTAATTTCGACGAGGAGGTTATTAACCCCAAAAAGGCTGCTATCCTACTGAATCAGCCTTCCGAGAGAATGTTGCAAATTCGGGATCAATCGTCTATTTTTCTTCAGAGTATGATGGAGAGCGGCAAACTAAAATACGCTGAGTCCTAGGATGCGACTTTTTTGAAACCTGCATTTCTGTTTGGTGACCGCTTGACCTCCACCGAGGCGAAGGTACTGAAGATCAAGGAAGACTGGTTCTTCTCTGCGAAGGGCATGGTTTTGTACATGCGGCAGTTTGAACGTCAATTGCCGCTGACAGCCTTCTACCGTTTGGCTTCCAAGAGAAGGATGCCATTGGAACTTACTCCTTCTCTAGGAGGGGCAGTGGAGGGTACCCTTTCGATTGATGTTACTTCGAATCAAAGGGATACTTTGGCCGCCTCGCGAGCCGGGACCTCGTTCAGTTGCCGAACTTTGCATCCTGGGAGCCTTTATAGTAATGTACCTAATGACACATTTGCCTTTGGTGCTTCGACCTTTGCAAATCGGATGCTAACATCGAAGGTTATGTATCTGAAAGGTGGCTTTAGGGTTGAAGGTTGGTGTCACCACGTGCCAAAGTGGGACGAGCTGACCTTTTGGGTTTTGTCGAAGTTCAAGGCTGAGCTTAAAGAGATTGGGCTGACTGCCGCTATCCGTGCCACACAGGCGGGCGTGGACCTCAACAAGCATATGTTCCTTGCACTCCTGGAAATGTTCAATACCCAGACTGGCACTTTATTTACTCTGGTGACGGAGTTGGGATTGGCTCTCCATGAGATATACGAGGTGTCCAAGCTTCCCTGGGGCTCGGAACCGTGCGAGGAATATTTGTAAAACCCCTAAATTTCTACTATTTTATTTTTATTTTTATTTAAATTTGGTACCGATTTGAAAATTTGTATTGTACGTCACGTAGTCATATTGTACGTCGCGCACGAAATTTATTTTCTTGCTCGTCGAGTGCGAATATGTGCGAGCGTACATATTTTAGAAAAATATATTTTTATTTTTATTTTATTATACGCTTTCAAAATATTATACATAATTATTTTTTTTTTGCAGTTATTAATCATAAATAATATTTTATTGTATACTAAGAAAAGCATAATTATGAAAATATTATTTGTGCATATATATAAATTTATAATTAATTATTAGTTATTTTTAATGTAATTTTTGAAATTAATATTATTAGTATTTTAGAAAAATATTTTAAATTTATTGTGAAGATTTAAAATCTTGATTTAAATTTATGGATTTATTTAAATAGTTAAATATTTGAAATTTTAGTCATCCCATTTGATTTGAGCTAAAAAATTTAATTAGATTTAATTAGATTTGTATTTGGAATTGGATTTGATTGCTTTTAAATTTAAACTACGAATTATCTATTTTGGGTTTTAAATCTATTCTAAATCCTATCTTATTGGGAATTCCCACATCCTATAAATAGGCAGGTACTCCTCCAATATTTTCTCCACAATATTTCTCCAAATTCTCCACAACCAAAGGTGAGTGCATCGTGTCCATGACCGTGTCCGTGTCCCATCCACTACTTATCTTCTTTTACATATACAAATTTCCTGCGTCCGACAAACCCGGATGCCAATCCATCCCGTGTCTCGTAGGACACTTCTTCCAGTCGTTGTGTCGGACACTCCCGACCTAAACCTTAAACCTAACTCAGCCCCTGTCCACTACCCTACACGACGTCCACACCCTCGCCACAAACCACCACCCGAACCCAACAGCCCCCGACTCCTGTTCCGTTCAACCCGACCAAGCCCGACTCTCCGCCATCGCTGCCAAACCTCCGTCAACACCACCATACAGCCTTCACATCGTCCCGACCACCAGCCATCACCACCATACCCTGGCCAACTTCAGCCACTCCCAACTCCACCACCCGTCGACCCCGAGCACAGCCCAGCCATCACCACACCATCACCAGCACAACACCGCCACTGCCGGAATACTTTTCACTGACACCACCACAGCCCGACGCCCAAAACCGCCACTGCCAAAATCCCAGAAAACATCGCATAGAAAATAAAAAGAAAAAAACCCAATTAAACACACACCCTGACCTCCACCGGCCGTCGCGCCTGTCCGCCGCGAGCTCGCCGCGCCGCCTCCATAGAGGACCGTGGCCGAGAGAGCTCCGCCTCCATTCGCGCCCAGCACCGAACCCCGCCCAGAACCCTCCTCTCTCGAGTCTTCCTGAGCAACCCCCTCGTCGCTGACCATCCGCCTCCGTTCGCCGTGGCCAGCCTTCCAACGACCAACCGCCGGCCTCTACTCCTCCTCCTCCTCCTCCGCGCAACTCCAACCGCCCTGGCCTTCCGCCTTCGACGAGCGCGACCAAAAACCTCGCCGCCGCGTGGAAGTACGAGCGCCCTGCCGGAATAGCGCCGTCGTGCGACGCTGCGACCGCGTCTGCACGGGCAGCAAACGCTGCTGAGCCTCCAGCGCGCGCCCTTTTATCTCCTCCCTTCGCCACCGCCATCCTCGCAGGCCAACCGCCGCCTCACGGAGTACGCGCCGACCGCCCCAGAAAAAAACCCTCTTCACCCCATCTCTCTTCCTCCTCTGCTTTAGATTTAGTTTATTTTATTTTATTTTATTTTTTGTTGTGCTTTGGTCTTCGAGAGAACATAGTTGTCCTTAGTCAGGATATTTTTTATTATATTATTATTATTATTATTATTATTATTATTATTATTATTAATATTATTATTATTGTTTTATTGTTATTTCTATTTCTGTTTGCCATGAAATATAAAAGAGCAGAACAGTTTTATGGGAGGACTGGACTTTTACTTCACGTTACAAACTCGCTTGTACAAAGAAAGCCTAGGGACAAAAACCTAGGTACAGCAATCTAAGTACAATTTTTTATTTTTGATTCTGGGGGGTGACGATAGAGGCTCGGGAAAGCGACGGCAGCTCTGCCTTACTCCTTGGACGATCGAACGTAGCCTTGGCTCCTGTGACGAGATGGTTGGCGTTGATAAAGAAATGCTCTTCTTGCTCTCCTCGTATTGCTCTTCTGACTTCTCTCTCTCTGGATTGATCTCTGTGGATTTTTCTCTTTGATTATTGGGGGAGTGTCTCTCTGTATGTGCGTATCTCTCTCTGTCCGTCTATATCTTACAAGGAAATGGCATCCTGCTATTTATAATAGTGGGGAGCATCATTAGGGTTTGCAATGATTGCCCATTCTCAAAGTGGCGGCAGCCTGGTAAATGATCAATCTGGACCATTAATCTTGAGCGTGAAGGATCTGGGCCATTAATGAGGATTATGCCAAATCATGTCAGTCATTAATGTTGATTGCAATAAATCACCATCATGATGATTTGCTGATATCCGCAAATCTGAATGAATCAATTTAATTCATTCTCTTGCCACGTGTCCCAAATCATTGGGATCTGACCCAAAATTAGATTATCTTCAGGACACGTATTCTGTCATCATTGTTGAGCCGTATGAGGAGCGTTCATATTTGGGCCGCATAAAGGTCGTCATGACCGAGCCGTATGAAAGGTTTCATGACCGAGCCGCATGAATAGTCTCTATACTCGAACCATATGAAGGTCATCATGACCGAGCCGCATGAATATGTTCATGACCGAGCCGCATGGGGGTCTTCATGGCCGAGCTGTATGAGAGACTTCATGGCCGAGCCGCATGGATTTTTTTATGGCCGAGCCGCATGGGGGACCTTCATGATTGAACCGCATAAGTTTATCTACACTGGCCGCATGAACTCGTCTAGCCTGGCCGCATAAACTTGTCTCGAAGCTGTGAAGATTTTATCCAATTCCCTAGGAAGATAGTGCTCTTGTGTTAGTCATCATGACTACTTTCCGTCAGGGCTGTCAGCTGTCAGCTGTGAGAGCATTAAATGCGTCCAAACGTTGGGCACAGCTGCTTTGAAGGCCACGTGGCCTCTCTCTGTAGGCCGCATGGAGTTTACTCGAGTTGCCTATGTGTTTGAGCCGCATGGGACTCCTGAGCCGCATGGGCCCTTCGAGCCGCATGAGGCTCTTTGGCCGCATGGATTATTTTTCTTGAGAAGGCCACGTGGTGTTGCTTGAGCCGCATGTCCATGTTGGTGACTTTTGAGCCGCCTGATACTCTTGAGCCGTTTGAAGCTCGTCTGATTTTGAGTCGCATGAAGCTTCCTGGGTTCTGTGCCGCATGAAGAATGTCTCATGACCGAGCCGCATGAAGGACGTCTCATGACCGAGCCGCATGAGGAATGTCTCATGACCGAGCCACATGAAGGACATCTCATGACCGAGCCGCATGAGGAATGTCTCATGACCGAGCCGTATGAAGGACGTCTCATGACCGAGACGCATGAGGAATGTCTCATGACCGAGCCGCATGAAGGACGTCTCATGACTCGCATGAGGAATGTCTCGATCAGTCCGTGCACTCGCTTTGTGGGCCCGGGTATCCCGAATCACACGAGTGTGTAGGTATCATGTTTGCTCCCTGATGTGGGGCTAATAGAAACACTTGCTCTCGATCTTTGTTGGGAGACTCTTGAGAACCACTCTGTCCGTTTGCCGTCGGGGGCTGGACACGGGCGGCTCTGTACAACTTTCCATCAGAGGCCCGCTTAGCGGGACGCTCTTTATGGTCAGAGGTTGGGACAGCTGACTGAGCCCGATGAGCCCGCGCTGCCCTAGACTTCTTCTACTTAGCACCCGAAGGTGCGTAATAAGAAGAGTCCAAGTTTTGGAAGGAGGGAAGAGAAGTTGGTGCCCTTTTCAAAGGAGAAAATGGGGCTCTATTTATAGAATGGAGTGAGCCCTTTCTTCTTCTCCTTTCCGATGTGGGACTAAAAGCAATATTTTCCATGCTTCTACAGGACCCCTTTCAAAGTTTCCAAATTGCAAATTTGGAACACTTTGAATAAGAAGCATGGAAAGTAGAGTTGTTTGGGTGTGGCAATCCAATCAGAGGTAGCATGGACGTGATAGGTTTGGGTAGTTCCGCTGAAGATTTTATGTGGACTTATCATCCTTGGCGTACCTCGGTTTTAGGTACGAATAATAAGTTGAGAGAGGGAATCATCATATTTTCCCAGAGGGGATGAGGACGTGGTAAATATGGGTCTAAAGTAAAGCCTTCCTACTCAGAGGTAATAAGGACGTGGTAGGAGTGAACTCGAATGAGGAAACATAGAACAACTCAGAGGTGCTATCAACGTGAAAGTTTTATGCATTGGATGAAAGAATGCTATGGAACAGCTGGGCTCCGAAAGCATGTGATGATGAGGAAAGATGTGGATGTACTAGGGGACCTAGTACGACATTTATGGTCAACAAAGGACATTTGTGGTCCTATTATCCTTGGCATACCTTGGTTTTAGGTACGGATAATAAGTTTGATAGGGATACCTAGAACAACTCCACAGTAAGACGGATATGGAGGTTCTTGGTATCGGGCGAAAGAATGCCATGGAGCAGCTGGGCTCCCGGGGCATGATGAGAAATTTACGGTCAACAGAGGACATTTGTGGTCAACTGAGGACATTTGTGGTCAGCAGAGAACATTTGTGGGCCTATTATCCTTGGCGTACCCTAGCTTAGGATACAGATAATAGGATGAAAGGGGACCAACATACTTACTCAGAGGTAATGAGGATATGGCAAGCATGAGGGCTTTTTACCGCGGAGTCTTCCTACTCAGAGGTAATAAGGACATGGCAGGAGTGGACTCAGCGGAGAATATTTGTGGACCTATTATCCTTGGAGTACCTTGATTTAAGATACGGATAATAATATAAAAGGGGACCGACATACTTATTCAGAGGTAATGAGGACATGGCAAGTACGAAGGTTTTACCGTGGAGTCTTCCTACTCAGAGGTAATGAGGACATGGCAGGAGTGGACTCAACGGAGGGTATTTGTGGACCTATTATCCTTGGCGTACCCTGGGGTTTTTGTTTTTTGGTACAGATAATAGGTCGAGGGGGGACCAACATATTTACTCAGAGGTAATGAGGACATGGCAAATATGAGGGTTTCTTCGATGGAGCCTTCTCACTCAGAGGTGATATGGACATGGCAGGAGTGGGCTCAATGAAGGAGGGTACATAGAATGACTCAGAGGTAATGAGGACATGGAAGTTCTATGTAAAGGGGTGATTTGTTTTTGGCAAAAGTAAAACGACTCAGAGGTAATGAGAACATGACCGTTTTGGAATTTTGTGGATCGGTTACCCTTTTTGTGCACTGGGAGTGCGGGTAGTAGATCATGAGGGAGGATCTCTTCCAGGAAAAAAGTTCAGAGGTATGATCATACATGACTTACTATCTGAAAGAGTGACCGGAATGTGAGTTCAGAGGCACCAGCGGGTACATAACTCGATAATCTAGAATGTGGAGAGGTGAGTTCAGCGGCACCAGCGGGTACATGACTCGATAATCTGGAATGTCAGAGAGTGTGAGTTCAGCGGCACCAGTGGGTACATGACTCAGTGATCTGGGAAATTTAGAGGCGGAATATGAGTTCAGCGATACCATCGGGTACATAACTCAATCATCGGGGATTTTTTTTTGTCAAGGGATGTGATCCCAGATGATGTTGTACTTTGAATTTTGAATAAATGAGCATGTTTCAACTCATCTTCTCTTTCTTGTACTTGTGGTGTTTGTAGAATCGGACCTGCTGGGGGATTATTTGTGGACCTATTACCCTGGGCGTACCTTGGTTTTAGGTACGAGTAATAAGTTTCGGAGAGGAATACCTAGAACAACTTCGCGATAAGACAGCTATAGAAGTTTTTGGTATTCGAGAGAATGCCAGGGAGCAACTGGGCTCCCGGGCATGATAAGGGAGGGATGGGCGTGTACTGGAGACCCAGTACAGCATCTGTGGTCGACTAAGGACATTTGTGGTCATCAGAAGACATTTGTGGGCCTATTATCTTTGGGCGTACTCAGATCGTGGGTACAGATAGTAGGGTGAAACAGAACCGACATATTTGCTCAGAGGTTATGAGGACATGGCAAATATGCGGATTCTATTATGGAATCTTCCTGCTCAGAGGTAATGAGGACATGGCAGGAGTGAATTCACGGAGGATATTTGTGGCCAACAGAGGACTTTTGTGGTCAACAGAGGACATTTATGGTCAACAGAGGATATTTGTGGTCAACAGAGGACATTTGTGGTCAACAGAGGACGTTTGTGGACCTATTATCCTTGTCGTACTCCGGTTGTGGGTACAGATATTAGGTTGAAAGGGAACCGACATACTTACTCAGAGGTAATGAGGACATGGCAAGTATGAAGGTTTCTTCTACGGAGCTTTCCCACTCAGAGGTAATGAGGACATGGTAGGAGTGGGCTCAATGAGGAGGGGATACATAAAACGACTCAGAGGTAATGAGGACATAGAAGTTCTATGTGAGGGGGCAGTTTGTTTTTGGTGGAAGTGAAACAACTCAGAGGTAGCATCGACGTGGTTGTATAGGAATTTTGTGGATCTGTTATCCTTTTTGTGCATTGAGAATGCGGGCAGTAGATCAGGTGAGTTCAGCGGTACCAGCGGGTACATAATTTCGACAATCTGAAATTTTGTGGGTACGAGTTCAGCGGTACCAGCGGGTACATGACTCGATGATCTGGAAAATGTGAGTATGTGAGTTCAGCGGTACCAGCGGGCACATGACTCCATGATCTGGAGAATGTTGTTTTAGACATAGTATTTCTTCAGGAACTTGCCGTTGATGGGCAACATGAGCAAGTCTCAGTGTGAGCAGCCACATGTTTGGCCAGCTCCGACTCTTCTTCGGCCACCTCCTGTGTAAATGCAGACTGAGAGGATGACTTGGGCAACTTGATTATCAGGGGCTCCATGGGTGGAGCAAAACGTGGGGTTGTTGGCGTACTAGCCACCCCCAGTTTGGTGCTCGGTGCTGTGCGGGGAGTTGTTGGCTCGCTAGAAGTCCCAGACCTTGCATCGGGATGATGATTCTTCTTGGAAAGGCGTATCATCATCGGCTTTTCGGAGGGATTGAGCTTCTCCGTTTGCGGCTGGCCGACTCTCGGCAGCCTGATTATCAGTGGCTCCGTTGTGGGTCTTGGCACTTGGCCAGACCTTGGTAGCCGGATTGTCATCTGCTCTTCTTGTGCCGAGAGGCTGATTGCGTCCTTACGCAGAGTGGCGGTAAGGGGTACAGACCTGCCCGGTTTGCGAGCTTAGAGGTGGATTGTCAGAGGCTCTTCTGATCCTATGGCTGTCTCGGTACTGGCTTGTACATCTCCTTCACCAAGATGCTTCTTCAATTTTTCGTACAGGCAGAAGTCTGAGTAGTAAGATTCGACCCCTTTGAAGGGATCGATATCAGCAAATTCCGTCCTCACGAAGCCGTATTTGTCGACATATTTAAAACACTGGTGCAGCATGAAAGGCACGATCATATAATCGTATATCCATGGGCGCTCCAAGAGGATGTTGTAAGAAGTGTCTACATCGATGACGTAGCAGGTGACTTCGGATTGGAGATCGCCAATCTGATACTTCAGACAAATCTTCCCAATTGGGTAGCTCATGCCCGAATTGAAATCGCTGATGGCGGTGCTTGTAGGCGTCAGGCGATGCATCGGAATACGAAGATGATGTAGCAGACCCTTCGGAATAATGCTTATGGAAGAGCCAGGATCAATGTGCATCCGATCCACCTTTACGTCGCCGATGTATCCAGTGTAGTATAATGGGCGATCGTGCAGATTAGTTTTGATGAGCATGTCCTGCGGAGTGAAGACGATGTTGGACATTGCTTCCGTACAGGCGCTGTCTTGGAGATCTGCAGACAAGTTTTCTCCCGTGAGGTTAACTTGCCATAGGCATCGGCATTTTGGAGTGCTTCGCTCAATGCAATACGAACGTCCTTGGAGAGCCTTAGGAGTTCGTACAGTGATAACTTGGCTGGTGTGTTAGCCAATTGCGCTAAGATGTCAAAGTTGTAGGGCCTCTCCAGCCCTTGGACTGCCTCTTTTCGGAGGGATTGGTCAAAGCGAGTCTCCCTCGGCCTAGGCTTGTCGGTCGTCGAAGGCTGAGCCAGTCCCGGAGCATCAGTTATAGTGGATTGATGATTTTCAGCTGGATTGTCAACCACAGGTTGGGATTGTGCCCCAGACCGTGTGACGATGGCTGTAGCTTCCTCGTTGTCTGCCGAGATTGTGTGGCAGGTCCTGTCTTTTCTATTCTTTTTTTTGCAGATAGAAGACGATATGGGCCGAGTCACTTCCGATACCAAGTCTGGATGGATCTACATGACCTCTCCTCGTGATGTGGTGAGGGGCACTAAACCAGCAGCCTGATCTCGGGGAGGTGGAAGATTAGTAATCTCCATTGTCGCCAGAGGGATGGGGACCACCTCGTCTTGAGTTTTCGTCGAAGGGAAGCTGCCGAACTGTACTGACACCATTTTGGCTACCACCGTTACCTCTTCGAAATCGATGGCCAGAGCGTTCGAATCGATAAGATTTTGGATGTACCGTTTCAGCTGGTAGCAGTCGTGTGTAGCATGATAGACATAGCGATGATAATGGCAGTACTTTAGATTCTCCATCTCTACCGGCTGCGATTCTCGTCTTGGTGGAGGAAGCTGAATTCTGTTCCCTTGTATGAGCATGTCCAAGATGGGCTTGACGTGACCGTCTTCGAAGGAGTAAGTGATTTGCGGCCATTGTTTGTCTGCTGGCTTTGGCTCAGGTTTCTGTGCCGTATCGGCCACCATAGCCTGCTTGCCCCTGCCGTCCCGATTGTTGGAGGGACTACCCCTATTGTCATTATTGGTGTTAGGACGCTTGCCCTTGTTCTCTCCGTCTGAGATGTGCAATCCCAGTTGGCGAGCCTTCTTCAGTCGTTCTTCGGCGCTTGTGGCACTGATGATGAACGTCTTCCAATCCTTGAATTGACTTTCGTCCATCCCGAGACTGATTGTTGGAAGGAGTCTCTTTTGGCAAATCTCGATCAAGGAGGAGTCTGGATTTCTAGAGGATAGCTTCATGGCGGTTTGGCGGAACCGCTCGATGTAGTTCTTTGTCAGCTCTTTCTTCCCTTGGACGACGTCCATGAGGGTGCACATGGTGATGTCCTGCCCTACTTCGTAGAATCTCTCTAAGAACATGCGCTTGAAGCCGGCAAAGGAGTGGATGCAGTTGTCTGGCAGGTTGCGATACCAGTCGAAGGCAACTCCTTACAATGCCCCGATGAATAATCGTGTGAGAATGGCATCGTCATGGGGCAGATGGTCGGTGGTGACCTCAAAGTAAGTGATGTACCGACTTGCCGAGGTCTTGCCATCATAAGGATTGATATTGAACGGCTTATATCTTGGTGGAAATGGAACATCCCTCCATGCAGCAGGGTACGGTTGCCGTATTCTGAGGTCATGAGAGTTTTCACGAGCATGGAACATGGCTCGGAGCTCCTGGACCTCTCTTCTTGCTTCGCGTGCTTCATCCACGGCGGTGGGGGCCGTTGTTTCCGGCGGATTGTTGCCCGGTTTGGTGCCGCCGAATTCGAGTCCGTATTGACTGCGGGACCCGCGCTTGTTTAGCCAGGCGTACCTCCTTACAGAGTTAGAAGGGCCATTTTAATCTCGTCTACAGACTTGACCAAAGCAAGCAATATGGCTTCGAGACTATCGATGCGCTGGCGATCACTGGAACCACCTTGGTTGCTGTCTGTCATGAATACCGTCTTCACATGTGGAGAGATAGACGGAGCGGTGGAGGAAGCGCCCTCCAAATCGTACCCCTGTAGTGAGAAGTCATTGGGGTATGTTGGTATGTTCCCTTCTGATTCAGACTCGGAAGGAACAGTACCCCCAGCCTCCGAGTTCGCCTCGTCTTGGGAGTTGTGGATGTCGTCGGGGACGTTAAGGTTTGCTGTATCGATAGGAGAGTCATCTCCCCTGGCTCGTCTTCTTGGAACATCGGATTGCTGTAGAGGCTCGGAGGGGCGCTACCTCTAGCCCCAGCAACCCCCTGCGTTATGGACGACGAGTCTCCCACTGTAGCAGATTTTGTCTTAGAGAGAGTAACTTAGAAAACTCCGGTGGTGGGCACCCGCTTAGATGATAATCTTTTAGTCGCAGTGGTTGAGATCTTCGGACTGGGAATATTCGTCTTCTTCCCCCTTCCATCAGCGGGGACCTTCCGAGTAGAGTTGCAGGAGACGACGGATAGTGCCCCGTCTTCTGAAGATGGCTGTTGCAGTCTTTGAAAGACAGACTGCCGGTCTTCTTGCATTGTCGTGCTTTTGCAGCAGCAGTTGACGATGACTTGGATGCAATGACGTCCGTGGGAGGACTCTTTGTACCCCGATGCATCTTCTCTTTCCTTGCGTTTGTGGAGGATGGCCTCACTCAAGTCACTTGCTTTGCTGGCTTAGGAATTCCGAGCACGCGAGTGTGTAGGCCTCCCGCCTGCTTCCTGATTCGAAGGTAGCTCGTATACTTGCCTTCGCTCGTTACTGGGAGATGCTTGATGACTATCCCGCCCATTGGCCGTAGGGGGTATGGTACGAGTAGCCTTATACAACTTTCCATTAGAGGCCCACGTGACAATCAGCGGGACGCTCCGATAGTCAGAGGTTAGGGCAGTTGACTGGGCTTGGTGGGCCCATGCTGCCCTAGACTTCGTCCTTTTAGCACTTACGGGTGCGTAATAGGAAGAGTCCAAGTTGGATACCACAGAGTCTTTATCATCCAGAGAACCATCAGGGTCAGGACCGCATGAGAGACGGTCGAAGACTGATCGAGAGAAGCATGGAACAGACGCTATGCGGCTAGGATTGGAAACCGTACAGGCTGTCTGCATGCGGCTGTCTTTAGTTGACGGATGAGTTGTTCTTGTGCGACTAGGAGTCACGACTGTGTAGGCTAGCCGTATGCGGTTGGCAACTGTGGTCGTATGGGTTTTCTGCAAGCGATTGACTTCAGTAGACGCATAAGTTTCATCCATGCGGTTGGCAACTGTTGCCGTATAAGCTATGCGGCTGACAGATGTGGCCGCGTGAGTTTTCTTTCTAAGGCTGGCGGATGTAACCGCATAGGCTTTCTCCATGCGGCTAGAACCCTTATACGGCTCGGATCGCATAGAGTTCCTCTTTGCCCCTGCAAGTCCAGCATCATAATATTTTCTTCTGTCGGACTTGGGGACAGCAGAGTCGTCTATGATCTGAAGTGGGGCCGCGAGAGAGTCTTCTCTGCCGTCTTGAGCAACAGAGGGTATTTCTGCAAGAGCTTCAGTAGGAATGAAGGATCGGGGTCTCCACTCCTTGCGGGCCTTCTTTGTGCGGGCTTGCTTCTGGACCGGGCCATCGCTCTTGTCGGAGAGCATTTCTTCGAACGCCTGTTGGTCGAACCGGGCGACCATCTTCTGTTGCGTGGAGCCAAGCTTGGCTGCATCCGATTGCGTCACCAACTCCTCAGCCGTGGAGAAGTTTGTCCCCAGCAGAGTCACCATCGTGTTTGCCATGAAAAATAAAAGAGCAGAACAGTTTTATGGGAGGACTGGACTTTTACTTCACGTTACAAACTCGCTTGTACAAAGAAAGCCTAGGGACGAAAACCTAGGTACAGCAATCTAAATATAATTATTTATTTTTGATTCTGGGGGTGACGATAGAGGCTCGGGAAAGTGACGGCAGCTCTGCCTTACTCCTTGGACGATCGGACGTAGCCTTGGCTCCTGTGACGAGATGGTTGGCGTTGATGAAGAAATGCTCTTCTTGCTCTCCTCGTATTGCTCTTCTGGCTTCTCTCTTTCTGGATTGATCTCTGTGGATTTTTCTCTCTGATTATTGGGGGAGTGTCTCTCTGTATGTGCGTATCTCTCTCTGTCCGTCTATATCTTGTAAGGGAATGGCACCCTGCTATTTATAATAGTAGGGAGCATCATTAGGGTTTACAATGATAGTCCATTCTCAAAGTGGCGACGGCCTGGTAAATGATCAATCTGGACCATTAATCTTGAGCGTGAAGGATCTGGGACATTAATGAGGATTATGCCAAATCATGTCAGTCATTAATATTGATTACAATAAATCTCCATCATGATGATTTGCTGATATTCGTAAATCTGAATGAATCAATTTAATTCATTCTCTTGCCACGTGTCCCAAATCATTGGGATCTGACCCAAAATTAGATTATCTTTAGGACACGTGTTCTGTCATCATTGTTGAGCCGCATGAGGAGCATTCATATTTGGGCCGCATGAAGGTCGTCATGACCAAGCTGCATGAAAGGTTTCATGATCGAGCCACATGAATAGTCTCTATACTCGAACTGCATGAAGGTCATCATGACCGAGCCACATGAATATGTTCATGACCGAGCCGCATGGGGGTCTTCATGGCCGAGCTGTATGAGAGTCTTCATGGCCGAGCCTGTAATGCCTGTGGTTCGTATTACGTATTTCTTGAATACGTGTACGTATTTATTCTTGTATTGCATGATTTCCTTGCTTAATTTCCTCCATGGCCTTGGTTTACTCTTGGTTTGGGTTGGCTTGGTTCGGTTTGGGATTGCTCTTGGTTCATCATGAACCAAGGGGTGAACCCCCTACCTACCACCACCACTCATATTTATTACCTATTCTTCTTCTCTCTCTTCATTAATCTTTTTTTTCTTCTTCCATTTACTCCCTTCACCTACCAGAGAGGGAAGAGAGAGGTCTAGGTAAGTGCAACTTGCTTCCATAAGAGAGCTCATTTTTATTGTTCCATTAGCTTCTCCTCATGTTTCTAAGACATATTAGAACTTGTCATTTTTTATTTTGAGGCTTTAATTTTTGTAGATCTAGAAATTAGTTATTTTTGGATTTTGGTGGTTTTTATCTATCAAACTTCTTTGTTTTCAAGTTTTGATGGTTCCATGTTGTAGAGAATTTTATTCTACCCAATTTTGACCTTTGAAAAGTTGGATTTGGACCTATTTTGACCAAGTTATGGACTTTTGAAGCTTTGGGTTCAACCATGGAGTTCTTGCTGATTTGAAGAAGACAGTGAGCAGTGCGCGAGCTTTTTAGCTTGTGCCACTGAGCTGTGTGCGCTCTTTAGCGCAGCACAGTCTGACCTCATACGCTGCCTTTTGGAGGCGTATGTCTTGCATACGCTGCCTTGGCAAAGAGTCGTATGGACCTCATACGCTGCCTTGGCTAGGAGTCGTATGGACCTCATACGCTGCCTTGATGAGGAGTCGTATGGACCTCATACGCTGCCTTGATGAGGAGTCGTATGGAGTACATATGCTGCCTTTTGGAAGCGTATGTCTTGTATAGCCTGACCTGAGCGTAGCCTGACCTGAGCGTAGCCTGACCTGAACGTAGCCTGACTTGAGCGTAGCCCGACTTGAGCGTAGCCTGACTTGAGCGTAGCATGACTTGAGCGTAGCCTGACTTGAGCGCAGCCTGACTTGAGCGCAGCCTGACTTGAGCGCAGTCTGACTCAGGCGCAACCTGATGTTTAGGCGCAACTGCACCTGATATGTTTGGAATTGATAATTGAGCATGACCTGATAGTGACCCATAGTGGTGCACTCCTGACATAATAACCTGACATGACCTGATAGTGGCCCGTCGTGGCGCACTCCTGACAAGTACACTTGGCATGATAACCTGACATGATTATCTCGAATAGCTGTTGCGGCGGCTACCTGACATGACGTGACCTGTATAATTAATCTGGACACCGTGGGCGATTGTGTTTGTATAAATAAACCAGTCATGTCTTGTATCATGTCTAGGACAGGGACTCCTGAGTACCACGGTCAGGAGTACCTACTAAAATGGACTAAGGCTAATAACTAGATTAATACATTAGTCATGACGAGATTTCCCAGCTACAGGCAATCCCGTTACCTGGGCACGCCTTAGGATCTGTAGCCTGCCGTCGAGTAGGGTACATTTCCAGCACACTGTCATGTGTTGCACCCTTCAAGCTACCTAAGGGTACATTCGTTTCCTGGACGATGTACCCACCTGAATTCAACTTTAATCTTTTAACCCGTATAACCTGGATGGTCTGCAGGGCTTGTGGCTGTAGAATAATCTTACTGCATCTTGTTAGTAATTAGGCTTGTGACAACCCTAGTTAGTTAAAGTATCAAGCCGTAATTCTTGCTTGGCCGTGAAGTGATTGGACGGAGTCTAACCAGTCTAGTCTTGCCCTGATCCTGTTCCAGATTATTGAATGACCAGAATGCTTGTATTTATTTTACCGATAAATGGTGAGAATTCCAAGTTCTGTTCAGACGAAGGGTTACAACCCCGGTCCTTGTTTGGTTTACGGGTTGTAACCTGGTTATCTGAATGGTTCCAAGGTTATCTCATCGTATATCATCCTGGTGTATTTCTTTATTTCCAGTTCTTACTTTTATTTATATCTTGTGCTGATTACTGGTTTTAGTTCTTAAGTGAAGCCTCCTTTGTGGCACTTGCTCTTTCTGGGGTCTGACCCAGCTGGTTTTGTGTGGCCAGATTTTGGAGCAGCTCCAGAGGATCTACCGACCTTCCAGCCAGATGGTGGGCACTAGACGGAACCCTGGCAACGAGTGGGTTATTTTTGGCTCTCCCACTCTATTGTAAAAATATTTTTTTGAGGCGTTTAGCCGACGAGCACCTGTTTAGCTCGATTACACTTACTTACTGTCTATCTACGGGCTGTAACATGATTAACAGATCCTAGGGTTGAACATGTATGACTAAACTCTTGCTAGTCCTGACATTTTGTAACGACTAGCTTCATGATCAACTGAATATGTAATATTTGGGATGCCTTACTATTGTATATTTAATGATCATACATCTTGTGACTTTTACTTACTTGCTTGTGATTGAGATACTAGGCTTGTTCATGACCGTAAGAGACTGTTGGCTTGTAGATAAACCCTCATGTATCTAGACAGCCGTGACCGTATAGCGAGATGGATTCCATTTTATATACGTAGCTGGCTATGTCTGCCCCCGCTCTCTAGTATTCTGGTTCTGGGGCGTGACATGGTTTAAGTGGTGGCCCATGCAAGGTCTTGTAAATCAAGATATGTGAGGGTTTATCGAATAGATGTCTCAATCAGTATTCGTCCTTGATCTCTGCTCGTATCTTCTGAATCCCTGGATTCTTGTCCTGATCATGTGCTTGTATCGTTGATCTGTCCTGGTCCTTCCTTATTGTTCCCTATGTCATCTTCTTCAGCGGCATTGTTCGTGGTCCTACCGACCAGCACGGCGGAGCACCTCCCGCGGACCAGCAGCAACCTGGAGATCAAGCCCAGCATTCCGGAGTAGCCTCCAGAGTCGTGCCTTCTGGCGGAGAGCCACCAGTCCAGCCAGTTCAACCTGTAGAACATGATGACGGCACTTTGGTAGGACTCGTCAGGACCTTGATAGCTTCCCAAGACCGGCGTGGAGATGCCTTGCACCAGGCAGTGACGGATGCTTTGATCCGGGGTGGTTATCAGGGTAACAGCGCGGCCAACAGCTTCAAGCGCTTGAACCCTCCATTCTTCGACGGTAGTGAAGATGCTATCGCGGCAGATGCATGGCTTCAGGACACAGAGGTGATTCTAGAAGCAGCCAGGACCCCAGAGAATGAGAAGGTGGCCGTTGTGCGCCTGCAGTTGTTAGATCTTGCCCGCAGCTGGTGGACAGCGCAGGCCGTTGGATTAGCAGAACCCATTGCTTGGGCAGTATTCAGAGAGAGATTCCAGACCAAGTATTTTGATGCCGTGGCTCGGTATGATCTGCAGACGAGGTTTACCAATCTGAAGCAAGGAGGCAGGACGGTCGACGGATATGCGGCCGAGTTTTCCAGACTCAGTCGGTTTGCTCCAACTTTGGTGGCAACCGAGTATGATAGAGCCCAGCGGTTCCAGCAGGGACTTCACCTGGAGATCTTGTTGGCAGTTGAGCAGTTTGAGCATCAGACTTTTGATGCAGTCTTGAGAGCAGCCCGGAGGCATGAGTATACCTCCCAGAGGATTGTGGATAGGGCCGGAGGTCGGAAGAGATCTCACGGCCAGATGAATCAGTCTTCAGCACTGGCCCCGGCAGCCAGGGCTTTGACTATTGGAGCTCCGAGGCGAACGACCTCAGTAACGTCGGTTCAGCATTCAACTCTGACGCACCCTCAGCAGTAGAAGCAGAAGCAATCTTCCGCAGTGGGTTGTTCTCATTGTGGGAAGCCAGGCCATGTGGTGGCAGAATATCGTAGGTACAAGGATTGTGTCTGGCTTGTGGAGCACCAGACCATAGGGTTGGATCCTGCCCGAATAGGGGTGGTTCATTATCGTCCAACCTTTCTAGCTCTTCGGTGAGAGGACCAGCTCCGGTCCAGCAGCAGCAGTATCCATTGTCGAGGCCCTTGCCGCCTCAGACCCAAGTGTTCCAGTAGCAGAACCTCCAGCAGTATGTACAAGTCCAAGCCCAGAGTCAGAGCAGGCAGCGAGGATTTCAACAGAGGGGACCAGCACCCCGAGGGCACGGTCAGGCTATAGTGATGACCGTGGAGGAAAGATTAGCACCAGGAGAGGTAGTGGCAGGTACTATTCTCGTCAACTCCTTTCCAGCTTCAGCTTTATTTGATTCTGGTGCATCGTATTCATTTATGTCTGCACGATTCGCGACACGGGTAAGATTGGTGCCCGAGTCATTATCAGTAAGGCTTAATATACTTACTGGTAACGGACTTGTGGGAGTAGATAGAGTGTTTTTCTCATGTCGGATCGTAGTTAGCGGTAGAGAATTCTCTGCTAGATTGATAGAGTTCCCGATGGCCGATTATGATGTGGTCCTAGGGATGGATTGGTTGAGGAACCAGTATGCTAGGATATACTGCCATATTGGCAGGGTTGTTTTTAGCATTCCAGGCGAGCCGGAGTTTTCTTTCTCCCGAGGCGAAGTTGAGTCATCTCCTCCAGTATTGCGGATGGCAGTAGCAGCAGTTCAGTTGCCCAGGATAGTCGAGGAGTTTCCAGATGTTTTACCAGAAGAACTTCCAGGTATGCCTTCGGAGCGGGAGATCGAGTTCACTATAGACTTGATTCCCGGGACAGCTCCAGTGTCAGAGAGAGTCTACAGGATGGCGCCGTCAGAGTTGGAGATATTGTACAAGATGATTGAGGAACTCAGAACCAAGGAATTCATTCGTACTAGTAGATCGCCTTGGGGAGCCCCGATGCTTCTTGTGAAAAAGAAGGATGGTACGTCCAGGTTATGTGTTGATTATCGTACCTTGAACTCAGTGACAATCAAGAACAGATACCCTCTTCCGAGGATAGATGACTTATTTGATCAACTCAAGGGGGCTTCAGTATTCTCGAAGATTGATTTGCGCTCAGGTTATCATCAGATCAGAGTCAGAGAGCAGGATATCCCGAAGACAGCTTTTAGATCGAGATATGGGCATTAGGAATTCCTTGTTATGTCTTTTGGAGCAACCAATGCACCGGCAGTATTCATGGACCTCATGAATTGCATCTTCATGCCTTACTTGGATCAGTTTATGATTGTGTTCTTGGATGACATTCTGGTCTACAGCAAGAGTGAGACGGAGCATGAGCAGCATCTCCGTATAGTTCTTCATATCCTCAGAGAGCACCAGTTATATGCCAAGTTCAGTAAATACGAGTTCTGGCTCGATCGTATTTCGTACTTGGGTCATATCATCACTCGAGGAGGAGTAAAAGTGGATCCCCAGAAGATTGTGGCTATTGAGTCATGGCCAGTGCCCAGCACAGTTGCAGAGGTTCGTAGTTTTCTTGGATTGGCCGGCTACTATCGGCGGTTTGTTTCGGATTTTGCTCGAATTTCAGCGCCATTGACGCAGTTGACCCGCAAGGATGCACAGTTTGCTTGGACAGCAGAGTGTCAGAGTTCTTTTGAGCAGTTGAAGCGAGGCCTGATAACAGCTCCTATTCTCACGCTTCCAGATGGGACCGGAGGATTCTCAGTGTACTGTGATGCTTCAGGCAGAGGTTTAGGATGTGTTCTGATGTAGCATGGAAAGGTAATAGCTTATGTGTCATGACAACTTCGTGATCATGAGAGGAATTACCCAACCTATGACTTGGAGCTGGCAGCAGTGGTGTTTACACTTAAGTTGTGGAGGCACTACTTGTATGGAGACAGGGTAGAGATTTTCACCGACCACAAGAGCCTGAAGGATGTTTTCATCCAGAAGGATCTTAACATGCGTCAGAGAAGGTGGCTGGAGCTTCTTGTGGATTATGATGTCAACCTACAGTTTCATCCGGGGAAGGCCAATGTTGTTACGGATGCATTGAGCAGGAGAGCAGGAGTTTATTTTCTAACAGCACAACCAGAGCTGTTAGCAGATCTTTAGAAGATGGGTATTGAAGTTGTTCTCCCTTCCAATGTGGCCTTGATGGCCAGTATGTAAGTTCAATCCACTATAGTCGAGAGGATCCGGATGGCGCAGTCGGCAGATTCTAAGCTTCAGCGACTCAGAGCAGAGTGTAAGACAGGACGAAGACCAGAGTTATGCATTCATGAGGATGGTACACTTCGACATGGTAAGCGTCTTTGTGTACCCAGCAAAGATATCCGGCAGGAGATCATGTCAGAAGCGCACAGTTCGCAGTATTCCATCTATCCCGGTAGTACGAAGATGTACCGTGGTATCCGGCAGCATTTTTGGTGGAATAGCATGAAGCGGAAGATAGCTCGGTTTGTCTCTTGGTGTTTGGTTTGCCAACAAGTTAAAGCCGAACATCAGAGACCGGCTGGACTTCTTCAGCCCTTACCGATTCCAGAATGGAAGTGGGAGCATGTGACCATGGATTTTATGACTGGACTACCTAGATCCCCAGCTGGTAGAGATGCTATCTGGGTTATAGTTGACAGGCTCACGAAAGTGGCTCACTTTCTTCTATTCAGAGTTGGTCATTCGACGGCTCAGTTAGCAGAGATGTACCTCAGGTAGATTGTCAGATTGTACGGTGTGCCAGTCAGTATCACCTCGGACCAAGATTCAAGATTTACGTCGCACTTTTGGCGTAGCTTGCAAGAGAGTTTGGGAACTCATCTCCAGTTCAGTTCAGCATATCACCCGCAGACAGATGGCCAGTCGGAGCGCACGATCCAGACTCTTGAAGACATGTTACGGTCTTGCACACTTGACTTCGGTGATTTATGGGAAGATCACTTGCACCTGGTGGAATTCTCGTACAACAACAGTTTCCAGGCCAGTATCCAGATGGCACCGTTCGAGACACTGTATGGTAGGAAGTGTAGATCCCCGCTAGCCTGGGATGATGTTGGAGAGAGACAGATGCTCGGTCCAGAAATGATTGCCCAGACAGTTGAAGTGGTCAGGCGAGTCAGAGATCATCTTCGAGTTGCCCAAGATCGCCAGCGCCATTGGGCCGATTCTCATCGGCGCCCTCTCGAGTTTTCGGTCGGCGATCATGTATTTCTGAGGATTTCGCCTAACCGTGGCGTCATTCGTTTCGGCGTACGGGACAAGCTTAGTCCTAGGTATATAGGACCGTTTGACATTCTGGAGCAAGTAGGAGATGTATCCTATCGTCTCGCTCTTCCACCGTCGCTAAGCAAGGTGCATGACGTGTTCCATGTATCCCAATTACGACGGTATATCCCGGACCCGAGCCACATCCTGGATCATTCGAAATTGGTTGTTGGTACCAACCTTTCGTATGAGGAGAGGCCCGTGTCTATATTGGACCGGAAAGAGAAGATCTTCAAGAACAAGACTATCAAGTTAGTTCGAGTTGCTTGGGGTCATCACTCTTTGGGGGAGTCAACGTGGGAGCGTGAGGATGATATCCGATCACGATATTCCGACTTGTTTGACTCGTGAGGTATAATGTCTTTCTTATGCCTCATGCCTTCGATTCCTTGCAAGAATGAGTGATTGTCTGCCTAGTTGTAGCTTGCATGTGATTAATGTAGCTTGTCATTGCTCCTCAAGCCTCTTGATTAAATTCCGAGGACGGAATTCTTTTAAGGTGGGTAGAGTTGTAATGCCTGTGGTTCGTATTACGTATTTCTGGAATACGTGTACGTATTTATTCTTATATTGCATGATTTCCTTGCTTAATTTCCTCCCTGGGCTTGGTTTACTCTTGGTTTGGGTTGGCTTGGTTCGGTTTGGGATTGCTCTTGGTTCATCATGAACCAAGGGGTGAACCCCCTACCTACCACCACCACTCATATTTATTACCTATTCTTCTTCTCTCTCTTCATTAATCTTTTTTTTTCTTCTTCCATTTACTCCCTTCACCTACCAGAGAGAGAAGAGAGAGGTCTAGGCAAGTACAACTTGCTTCCACAAGAGAGCTCATTTTTATTGTTCCATTAGCTTCTCCTGATGTTTCTAAGACACATTAGAACTTGTTATTTTCCATTTTGAGGCTTTAATTTTTATAGATCTAGAAATTAGTTATTTTTGAATTTTTGTGGTTTTGATCTATCAAACTTCTTTGTTTTCAAGTTTTGATGGTTCCATGTTGTAGAGAATTTTATTCTACCCAATTTTGACCTTTGAAAAGTTGGATTTGGACCTATTTTGACCAAGTTATGGACTTTTGAAGCTTTGGGTTCAACCATGGAGTTCTTGCTGATTTGGAGAAGATAGTGAGCAGTGTGCGAGCTTTTTAGCTTGCGCCACTGAGCTGTGCGCGCTTTTTAGCGCAGCACAGTCTGACCTTATATGCTGCCTTTTGGAGGCGTATGTCTTGCATACGCTGCCTTGGCAAGGAGTCGTATGGACCTCATACGCTGCCTTGGCTAGGAGTCGTATGGACCTCATACGCTGCTTTGATGAGGAGTCGTATGGACCTCATACGCTGCCTTGATGAGGAGTCGTATGGACCTCCTACGCTGTCTAAATGAGGAGTCGTATGGAGTACATACGCTGCCTTTTGGAAGCGTATGTCTTGCATAGCCTGACCTGAGCGTAGCCTGACCTGAACGTAGCCTGACTTTAGCGTAGCCTGACTTGAGCGTAGCCTGACTTGAGCGTAGCATGACTTGAGCGTAGCCTGACTTGAGCGTAGCCTGACTTGAGCGCAGCCTGACTTGAGCGCAGTCTGACTCAGGCGTAACCTGATGTTTAGGCGCAACTGGACCTGACCCTACTTACCCTGGATCTTCTATAGCCCTGTATATTGATATTTTATTAGATATTTAACGTCTATTTTATATCCTTTCGCCTTTTGTCCTGAACTTGATAATCATGAATTTACTTGATATGTTTGGAATTGATAATTGAGCATGACCTGATAGTGACCCATAGTGGTGCACTCCTGACATAATAACCTGACATGACCTGATAGTGGCCCGTCGTGGCGCACTCCTGACAAGTACACTTGGCATGATAACCTGACATGATTATCTCGAATAGCTGTTGCGACGGCTACCTGACATGACGTGACCTGTATAATTAATCTGGACACCGTGGGCGATTGTGTTTGTATAAATAAACCAGTCCTGTCTTGCATCATGTCTAGGACAGGGACTCCTGAGTACCACGGTCAGGAGTACCTACTAAAATAGACTAAGGCTAATAACTAGATTAATACATTAGTCATGACGAGATTTCCCAGCTACAGGCAATCCCGTTACCTGGGCACGCCTTGGGATCTGTAGCCTGCCGTCGAGTAGGGCACATTTCCAGCACACTGTCATGTGTTGCACCCTTCAAGTTACCTAAGGGTACATTCGTTTCCTGGACGATGTACCCACCTGAATTCAACTCTAATCTTTTAACCCGGGTAACCTGGATGGTCTGCAGGGCTTGTGGCTGTGGAATAATCTTACTGCATCTTGTTAGTAATTAGGCTTGTGATAACCCTAGTTAGTTAAAGTATTAAGCCGTAATTCTTGCTTGGCCGTGAAGTGATTGGACGGAGTCTAACCAGTCTAGTCTTTCCCTGATCCTATTCCAGATTATTGAATGACCAGAATACTTGTATTTATTTTACCGATAAATGGTGAGAATTCCAAGTTCTGTTCAGACGAAGGGTTACAACCCCGGTCCTTGTTTGGTTTACGGGTTGTAACCTGGTTATCTGAATGGTTCTATGGTTATCTCATCGTATATCATCCTGGTGTATTTTCTTTATTTCCAGTTCTTACTTTTATTTATATCTTGTGCTGATTGCTGGTTTTAGTTCTTAAGTGAAGCCTCCTTTGTGGCACTTGCTCTTTCTGGGGTCTGATCCAGCTGGTTTTGTGTGGCCAGATTTCGGAGCAGCTTCAGAGGATCTACCGACCTTCCAGCCAGATGGTGGCCACTAGACGGAACCCTGGCAACGAGTGGGTTATTTTTGGCTCTCCCACTCTATTGTAAAAATATTCTTTTGAGGCATTTAGCCGACGAGCACATGTTTAGCTCGATTGCACTTACTTACTGTCTGCCTACGGGCTGTAACATGATTAACAGATCCTAGGGTTGATCATGTATGACTAAACTCTTGCTAGTCTTGACATTTTGTAACGACTAGCTTCATGATCAACTGAATATGTAATGTTTGGGATGCCTTACTATTGTATATTTAATGAACATACATCTTGTGACTTTTACTTACTGGCTTGTGATTGAGACACTAGGCTTGTTCATGACCTTAAGAGACTGTTGGCTTGTAGATAAACCCTCATGTATCTAGACAGCCGTAACCGTATAGCGAGATGGATTCCATTTCATATACGTAGCTGGCTATGTCTGTCCCCGCTCTCCAGTATTCTGGTTCTTGGGCGTGACAGAGCCGCATGGATTTCTTCATGGCCGAGCCGCATGGGGGACCTTCATGATTGAACCGCATAAGTTTATCTGTACTGGCCGCGTGAACTCGTCTAGCCTGGCCGCATAAACTTGCCTCGAAGCTGTGAAGATTTTCTCCAATTCCCTAGGAAGATAGTGCTCTTGTGTCAGTCATCATGACTACTTTACGTCAGGGCTGTCAGCTGTCAGCTGTCAGAGCATTAAATGCGTCCAGACGTTGGGCACAGCTGCTTTGAAGGCCACGTGGCCTCTCTCTGTGGGCCGCATGGAGTTTACTCGAGTTGCCTATGTGTTTGAGCCGTATGGGACTCCTGAGCCGCATGGGCCCTTCGAGCCGCATGAGGCTCTTTGGCCGCATGGATCATTTTTTTTTAGAAGGCCACGTGGTGTTGCTTGAGCCTCATGTCCATGTTGGTGACTTTTGAGCCGCCTGATACTCTTGAGACGCATGAAGCTCGTCTGATTTTGAGTCGCATGAAGCTTTATGGGTTCTGTGCCGCATGAAGAATGTCTCATGACCGAGCCGCATGAAGGACGTCTCATGACCGAGCCGCATGAGGAATGTCTCATGACCGAGCCGTATGAAGGACGTCTCATGACTGAGCCGCATGAGGAATGTATCATGACCGAGCCGTATGAAGGACTTCTCATGACCGAGCCGCATGAGGAATGTCTCATGACCGAGCCGCATGAAGGACGTCTCATGACTAGCATGAGGAATGTCTCGATCAGCCCGTGCATTCGCTTTGTGGGCCCGGGTATCCCGAATCACACGAGTGCGTAGGTATTATGTTTGCTCCCTGATGTGGGGCTAATAGAAACACTTGCCCTCGATCTTTGTTGGGAGACTCTTGAGAACCACTCTGTCCGTTTACCGCCGGGGGCTGGATATGGGCGGCTCTGTACAACTTTCCATCAGAGGCCCACTTAGCGGGACGCTCTTGATGGTCAGAGGTTGGGACAGCTGACTGAGCCCGATGAGCCCGATGAGCCCGCGCTGCCCTAGACTTCTTCTACTTAGCACCCGAAGGTGCGTAATAAGAAGAGTCCAAGTTTTGGAAGGAGGGAAGAGAAGTTGGTGCCCTTTTCAAAGGAGAAAAGGGGGCTCTATTTATAGAATGGAGTGAGCCCTTTCTTCTTCTCCTTTCCGATGTGGGACTAAAAGCAATATTTTCCATGCTTCTACAATTTCATTATTAGTATTATTATTATTATTTTTTTCTGTTGTTATGATTATTACTATTAATCATTGTTATCTTTACTATTGTAAGTACTGTTGTAAACAGTACAGATATAAAAATATATTTATATTTATATTTTTGGGATATTAAGTTATTTGTATCTTAAAATACTAGATATAAATTGCTAAGGAGCCTTGTTATTATTATCGTGTTTTTCTTTTATGGCTATTATCATTTTGTACCTACTAGTAGTGGATTAAAAATATATTTGTAAGGATATTATAAATACTTTCTAAAAAGGTTATATCATGATTAGTCTAAATCAATTTCAAACTTAGAATATATTATGATAGTTTTCTACCTATAATTTCACTTTGACAAATTAGTTTTAGCCCTAAAAATCTTATATTCACAAAATTAGGATTCTTGCCTAAAAATGTTTTTCTTGAATTTAAGTATTTTTGCTATAATTATTTTGACTCATAAAAACTAGTTATTAAGTATTATAAATAATTTCCTAAAATCATATATATTATTTTATTTCAAATTCCTTCGATTATCTCCCTCTTCCGCGATTAGTCCTATTCACAATCCCTTGCCAATTCAAGCCCACCTTATGTCCATCCTAACTAAATTGACCCTTCTGGATCCAATGGAACTGTCCGTGCCACCATCCGATGTCTCCTTACATAGTTGTTGCACCGAAGTCGCAGTTCGTGTCACATTGTTTATTACAGCACACCAGGCGTACTACCAGGCAAGACACCTTGCCATTTGCTGTTTATTTATTTTAGCTTATATTTCATGCATTAGTATTATTTTTTTATGCAAAATAAACTGTGATACATGGCATAACCTGTCAGAACTTACTGTTCATTATAGTTCCTGCTATGTATTATTTTTCTACACAGTAAACCTAGATTTAAGGGACCACCTTGTGTGTTGCCTTCATGGCCTTGACACGTTGTATCACGAGGTTGTGTGTCGCATGTAGAACACGGACATGCGCGACTGGCTGGACACCGGTGCGAATTAGCCGTGCGATAGGAATAACCGCTAATAGAAATTGCATGCTAGTTTGACTTAGCGGTCATAGAGGTTTACTCTTGTGGATACAACATGGTTGGCATTGGGTGGGAAGAACAGCTCCTTAATATATGGGTCATATATGCACTGCCCTGATTGCCGGTTATCTCAAGTGGGAGGTACGGTCCTGATAGCCGGTTATCTCCAGTGGGAGGTACGGTCCTGATTGCCGGTTATCTCCAGTGGAAGGTACGTTCCTGATAGCCGGTTATATCCAGTGGGAGGTACGGTCCTGATTGCCGGTTATCTCCAGTGGGAGGTACGGTCCTGATTCCTGATTTTCCTGATCCGGCCCATGCGTCAAGGTTTGTTCTTTATTGCATATTCACTATAGTACGGTTAGGTACCCTATTACATATCTATTTGAGCAATATTTATTCAGTTTATATGGCATGATATTATGTGTCTTGTTACGTCCCTCTGAGGACCTGGTTATCTCTCCAGGTGTGTGCTATTGTCTTTCGCAGGTGTTCTAGCTCTAGCCGTGATCCGCTCTATTTCTTCGAGGATGATTGCACTTGGATCGTCTTCGCTTCGCTCGCCAAATTCATATTTTTTCTTATGTATTTTTCCTTTACTTATTGGTAGTGAATTTGTCTCCGCCCAACATATTGTATCAAGACAATTTATTATCTTTATATGATGTCTTTTATTCATTTATTTTGCATGGATGAGATTAGTTATGGTTCTACTGCATTTCACAGCTTATGTATTCATACGAGGTTTCCATATATTGGAGTGTACTTCGTATGTATACAGCTGACATGTCTATGTTCTTAGTCCTACGTATTTTAGGACTGGGGCGTTACATGTTTTTGTGGTGGCCCATACAGGTCAAGATAAATTGTTTGGTTACTTTACCGTACCAAGCAAGCCTGCATATAGGATTAGAAGTCTAGGATCTCATCCACATACTTGACCTTTTTCCTTGATTTTATCTACCGTTTGACTCATCAATTGTATCTTGCTTGCTTCCTTCCATCCTTATTCTTATCTTTCCTTCGTGCTTGCTAGAGATTGACCCTACTAGTTAGTTGTCCCAAAACACCATTAGTTTAATTATTTAAGTTTGGTAGAATACCTTATGAACTATCAACCCCTTTAACCTAGTGACCTATATTTGCAAGCTTATTTAGATCCTAGAATCTAGAGGACCTAACCCCTCTAGCAAACCAAGGACTTGGACAAGAAGACTATAGGACAACTGTATGACTTAGAATCATTCTACCTTCTTTAAATCTTAATCTCTCGTACCTATGTATTTACCATTTTGACTAATGATGCTAATGTAGCCTAGTTTTTGCAAGCTTATTCTTTATCGAGTTTGTTCATGACATATGCTATTGAGCGCTCACTAGCATATTGTCTAAACAGAACCGGTACATAATGGTCTGATCAACCAAGTGCACTTTGGTTCGCTTTTGTTTATTATTCTACGTGGATGGAACATAATTAAACTTGGCCCTTACAATCCCATCCACGACTGCCTTGACAATTCTTTTGAAATTATTCGATCGTCTTTGAATCACGTATTCGTGTTCGATAACGCCTCCTTCATTAGCTTTCGTCTTCACCTATTTTAGGAGGACGAGAGCGTTATACTAGAACTTCCTCTAGCCATCCTATCAATTACGACCATATCGTATTATTTTCCTATGATCTAGATCGCAAATTCTTACGGCATGATTTGTTATAGATTGTTTCCCATCGATACCCCCTTGTGTCCTCTCACCCCCTACCAATTCTTAATTTCGAGGATGAAATTCTTTTAAGTTGGGTAGGATGTAAAACCCCTAAATTTCTACTATTTTTTTATTTTTATTTAAATTTGGTACCGATTTGAAAATTTGTATTGTACGTCACGTAGTCATATTGTACGTTGCGCATGAAATTTATTTTCTTGCTCGTCGAGTGCGAATATGTGCGAGCGTACATATTTTAGAAAAATATATTTTTATTTTTATTTTATTATACGCTTTCAAAATATTATATATAATTTTTTTTTGCAGTTATTAATCATAAATAATATTTTATTGTATACTAAGAAAAGCATAATTATGAAAACATTATTTGTGCATACATATAAATTTATAATTAATTATTAGTTATTTTTAATGTAATTTTCGAAATTAATATTATTAGTATTTTAGAAAAATATTTTAAAATTGTTGTGAAGATTTAAAAACTTGATTTAAATTTATGGATTTATTTAAATAGTTAAATATTTGAAATTTTAGTTATCCCATTTGATTTGAGCTAAAAAAATTAATTAGATTTAATTAGATTTGTATTTGCAATTGGATTTGATTGCTTTTAAATTTAAACTACGAATTATCTATTTTGGATTTTAAATCTATTCCAAATCCTATCTTATTGGAAATTCCCACATCCTATAAATAGGCAGGTGCTCCTCCAATATTTTTTCCACAATATTTCTCCAAATTCTCTACAACCAAAAGTGAGTGCATCGTGTCCATGACCGTGTCCGTGTCCCATCCACTACTTATCTTCTTTTACATATACAAATTTCTCGCGTCCGACAAACCCGGACGCCAATCCATCCCGTGTCTCAGAGGACACTTCTCCCAGCCGTTGTGTCGGACACTCCCGATCTAAACCTTAAACCTAACTCAGCCCCTGTCCACTACCCTATACGACGTCCACACCCTCGCCACAAACCACCACCGGAACCCAACAGCCCCCGACTCCTATTCCGTTCAACCCGACCAAGCCCGACTCCCCGCCATCGCTGCCAAACCTCCGTCAACACCACCGTACAGCCTTCACATCGTCCCGACCACCAGCCATCACCACCACACCCTGGCCAACTTCAGCCACTCCCAACTCCACCACCCGTCGACCCCGAGCACAGCCCAGCCATCACCACACCATCACCAGCACAACACCGCCACCGCCGGAACACTTCTCTCCGACACCACCACAGCCCGACGCCCAAAATTGCCACCGCCAAAATCCCAGAAAACATCGCATAGAAAATAAAGTGAAAAAAAACCTAATTAAACACACACCCTGACCTCCACCGGCCGTCGCGCCTGTCCGCCGCGAGCTCGCCGCGTCGCCTCCATAGAGGACCGTGGCCGAGAGAGCTCCGCCTCCATTCGCGCCCAGTACCGAACCCCGGCCAGAACCCTCCTCTCTTGAGTCTTCCCGAGCAACTCCCTCGTCGCTGACCATCCGCCTCCGTTCGCCGTGGCCATCCTCCCAACGACCAACCGCCGGCCTCTACTCCTCCTCCTCCGCGCAACTCCAACCGCCCTGGCCTTCCGCCATCCGCGCAGGCCAACCGCCGCCTCGCGGAGTATGTGCCGACCGCCCCAGAAAAAAACCCTCTTCATCCTATCTCTCTTCCTCCTCTGCTTTAGATTTAGTTTAGTTTATTTTATTTTTTTTGTTGTGCTTTGGTCTTCGAGAGAACACAGTTGTCCTTAGTCAGGATATTTTTTATTTTATTATTATTATTGTTATTATTATTATTTTATTATTATTATTATTATTATTAATATTATTATTATTGTTTTATTGTTAGTCCAATTTCATTATTAGTATTATTATTATTATTATTTTTCTGTTGTTATGATTATTACTATTAATCATTGTTATCTTTACTATTGTAAGTACTGTTGTAAACAGTACAGATATAAAAATATATTTATATTTATATTTTTAGGATATTAAGTTATTTGTATCTTAAAATACTAGATATAAATTGCTAAGGAGCCTTGTTATTATTATCGTGTTTTTCTTTTATGGTTATTATCATTTTGTACCTACTAGTAGTGGATTAAAAATATATTTGTAAGGATATTATAAATACTTTCTAAAAAGATTATATCATGATTAGTCTAAATCAATTTCAAACTTAGAATATTTTATGATAGTTTTCTACCTATAATTTCACTTTGACAAATTAGTTTTAGCCCTAAAAATCTTATATTTACAAAATTAGGATTCTTGCCTAAAAATGTTTTTCTTGAATTTAAGTATTTTTGCTATAATTATTTTGACTCATAAAAACTAGTTATTAAGTATTATAAATAATTTCCTAAAATCATATATATTATTTTATTTCAAATTCCTTCGATTATCTCCCTCTTCCGCGATTAGTCCTATTCACAATCCCTTACCAATTCAAGCCCACCTTATGTCCAACCTAACTAAATTGACCCTTCTGGACCCAATGGAACTGTCCGTACCACCATCCGAGGTCTCCTTGCATAGTTGTTGCACCGAAGTTGCAGTTCGTGCCATATTGTTCATTACAGCACACCAGGCGTACTACCAGGCAAGACACCTTGCCATTTGCTGTTTATTTATTTTAGCTTATATTTCATGCATTAGTATTATTTTCTTTATGCAAATAAACTGTGATACATGGCATAACCTGTTAGAACTTACTGTTCATTATAGTTTCTGCTATGTATTATTTTTCTACACATTAAACCTAGATTTAAGGGACCACCTTATGTGTTGCATTCATGGCCTTGACACGTTGTATCACGAGGTTGTGTGGCACATGTAGAACAAGGACATGCGCGACTGGCTGGCCACCGGTGCATATAAGCCGTACGATAGGAATAACCGCTAATAGAAATTGTATGCTAGTTTGACTTAGCGGTTATAGAGGATTACTGTTGTGGATACAACATGGTAGGCATTGGGTGGGAAGAACAGCTTCTTAATGTATGGGTCATATATGCACTGCCCTGATTGCTGGTTATCTCCAGTGGAAGGTACGGTCCTGATAGCCGGTTATCTCCAGTGGGAGGTACGGTCCTGATTGCCGGTTATCTCCAGTGGGATGTACGGTCTTGATAGCCGGTTATCTCCAGTGGGAGGTACGGTCCTGATTGCCGGTTATCTCCAGTGGGAGGTACGGTCCTGAATCCTGATTTTCCTGATCCGGCCCATGCGTCAAGGTTTGTTTTTTATTGTATATTCACTATAGTACGGTTAGGTACCCTATTACATATCTATTTGAGCAATATTTATTCAGTTTATATGGCATGATATTATGTGTCTTGTTACGTCCCTCTGAGGACCTGGTTATCTCTCTAGGTGTGTGCTATTGTCTTTCGCAGGTATTCTAGCTCTACCCGTGATCCGTTCTATTTCTTCGAGGATGATTGCACTTGGATCATCTTCGCTTCGCTCGCCAAATTCATATCTTTTCTTATGTATTTTTCCTTTACTTGTTGGTAGTAGATTTGTCTCTGCCGAACATATTGTATCAAGACAATTTATTATCTTTCTATGATGTCTTTTATTTATTTATTTTGCATGGATGAGATTAGTTATGGTTCTACTGCATTTTACAGCTTATGTATTCATACGAGGTTTCCATATATTGGAGTGTACTTCGTATGTATACAGCTGGCATGTCTACGTTCTTAGTCCTATATATTTTGGGACTGGGGCGTTACAATATTTTCCAACAAATGAAGAGATCCTTGTTCTGGAAAGAAAGGACCCGGAGTTGATGGATGTTTTCAAAGAGGTGGCGAGCCATCATTATCTGATACAACGGAAGGACAAAGGCAAGTCACAGCCTCATGTGACTACTTGGAGGGATTATGTATTCAAGCAAGACCTAGCAGACTCTTCGAATATTCGGTTTACGACTCCGCAGGGGTTGAAACCCGCGGAAGTAAGCTCCGAAATGAGCCGACTAGGCGAGAAGGCCCCCCGTTCAAATGAGAGTGGCGAAGATGTATACAGCTGTTTCTGGCATTACGTGCACCGGATGTCATCCAAGGCAGTGTTGACTGCATACTTGATGATATGGCTCTGGGACTGTGTGTTCTCAGGTGGGTCAGGCTCTGTGCAGTGGGTGACCCGGAACCTCATTTTGCCAACAGTAAAACTGGTTTTTGGTCGCCCTTTGGCTCTCCTCCCCGCGATGGTGTGTAACCTGCTGCAGGGTTTGAGAGATTTTGCTGACGATGTGGCCCATGAGAGGGGCAGAAAAGACAACTTTCCCCGAGCTGAGCTACCATTCCATTATTTGATAGGATGGTTAATTCTGCATCACCCGAATGTGATGAGTCCGGGTCCTGAAGATGATTACATTGAAGGTGATGCCTTTATCCGCCGCTTCTATAAGAGTAAGTGGTTGCACACCGGCGTCCCCGTCTGTAGAAGAGTTTTGTCTTATCTTCAGGGGTGTGAGATCGTCAAGGTCAGTCCCATCTTCAAAGATTTCGAGGCTGACCAAGATTTGGAAGACTCCGGTGAGGATGCGATCAATCTGCCGAAATGGGGGTATTGTTGGTTGTAAAGTATTCGGCCTTCCCACTTGGTTTACCGCAACCAGAATAAGTGTTATTTGGAGCCGTATTTGTCGAGCCAGTTTGCTCGCCAGTTTGGTTATACCCAGCTAATGTTACGGAACCCCAGTAATAGTCTGGGGTTTGCTGGAAGTTTACTGGATGGAGCCCGGGGTTGGCAGTATTACAATGCCGGGTGCACTGGGTTCATTTCAATACACCAGTTCAAAACCTTCGACCACAGATCCTGTATTCGACTGTTAAGCTGTATTACGCCATGAATATTGTGCCTCCTGAATATGACAGAGAGACTAGTTTTATCGTTGGAACTCAGCTAGAGGCTACGAAGAACATGTTGGCGACGGCCCGGTCATATCGGTCACCAGAGTTGGCGGCATATCGGGCTGCTGCTGCAGCGTCAACGGGAGGCACTCGGGAAGATCCCCCAGCTGGGAAGAGGCGGGCTGACGCAGAAGCCGGTTCGTCTGCACCAAAAAGGCCGAGAAAAGCGACGACTCCAAAGGCGGGAGCTACGGGAGTGCCGTCAGTAACGCCAATGGAATCAGTTCCTGCTAAGGTAAAGACGTCCCCCATAGTTTTGCTCATTCTGTCATTTTTGTGACGTATGCTTTCTTTTGTAGGAGCCGCTGAAAAGGAGACCCCGAACTCCGAAATCGGGTGCTAGCAGACCAAAAGAGGTGGCGGGCTCATCTGAAGAGTGCATTCCGCCGATTGTGATGTCTCCCGTGGAGGAGAATCCGGACGATGTCATTCCTGCGGAGATTTTAGTATCTCCAGATTATGTTGGAAGGGAAGCTGAGGATGCAGTAATTTCCGAGAGGGTACAAGCTACCGTGGGGGACTCTGACATTGAGGATCCAGCCGATACGGGGCTTCCAGATGAGGAAGTAGAGTGGAGTTCGTCCTCTTCAGACGACGTTCCTCCAGAGATGAGTCAGCCTGTTGCAGGGGCAACAGACATGGTTGAAACAGAGGATAGGGCTGATTTCTCTCCTTGTCATGATGAGGGGAGGTCGGCTGCAGCATTGCCGAGCCCTACTCCAGACTCAACAGCGGAGGCTGAGGTGGCTGCCGACCAGGAGGTAGCGACAGATTCTATCCCTGCGGTGGGATTCGGTGAGAAAGATGAGACTCGTCCGCCGAGCCTGACTCTAGGGGGCCGAGTCAGGAAACAAGTACTGATCTCGCTGCTTTGCCAGAGGGGGAAGGTCCCGTACGGCCTGCTGATAGTGTATTGGAGACGGAGGAGGTAGCCCCTGACGTCGGTGGTCCCTTCGAGCTTGAGAAGGGTAAGGGTTTGCTGGAACCCCCTGTTGTTCCTTCTACTTGCGGTACGATATCGACGCCCCTCTCGGCTCCTTCCGCTCTCTTGGCCCCTCGGGCCCTTAGCGAAGTTCAAGCCCCTGTTGAGGGAGAGTCCGTTAATGCCGAGGTTTCAGCCTCGCAGATTGAAGTCGGTGGGTCTTCTTCAGGCCCGCCATCTATCACAGTACCTCCTGTAACTCCTGCTGTGACGCCTCAAGTGCTGGCTGATACAGATGAGTACGTTCAGTTTGTTGTTGAATCAGTGTACAAGATGCTGCAGAAGGGCGTATCAACGGTGTTGAATGCAAATAGGAGTTTTGCGACGGCAAAAGCCATGGCACTCCCTTCCATTGGTTTGATACGTTTGTGTGGCCACGATCATATGGCTGTAATTCTGGAGGAGTCGGTGGTTGAGCTTGACCATCGTCTTTCTGAACTGTAGAGTATCCAACGGAATGACTTTTTCACTCTGATAGAAGCAGAACAGAAGAAGTTGATAGCTGAGGTTGAGTCGTCTTATCAGGCCACGGTAGCCATCTGGGACGGCGAGGTGGGTGCTGCTGAGGCTGCAACAGAAAGACTGTCTCAATCTACACAGGAGCAGATGGAGCTGCGGGCCTCATTGGAGGCAAGTATAGCGGAGGTTACTGCCAGGATTTGCCTCTTAGAAGACCAGAGGGCCCAACTTATGTTAGATCTTGAGCGGGCCCAGGCTGAGCACATCTCGTCCAAGGAGGAAGAGGCAGTTGTTACTCGCCATATTCTTTCTCTGACTCACCAACGGCAGGAGTTGGACGCCAAGCATGAGAACGATACTGCTCTCGAGGCTGTGGAGATGATGCGGCAGGAAGCTGAACGCCGGGTCCTGGCGACTGCAGAGACTCGGGCTGCAGACTTGAGGCGTCGGATCGAAGAGCTGTCCGCCAATCCCAATGATGCCTAGGGATTTGTAGTCTTTTCTTTTTTTTTATATGTTGGGGATGTAATCCTTTACTTTTTAGATGAAAAATAAAGAATTTTGTGGTGTGTTCATCTTTTGTTGTCATAAACTTGTGATTTGTGTGGACCTATTATCTTTTGCGCACCTTGGTTGTTAGGTACAGATAATAAGTTTGAGAGAACCGACATGTTTGCTCATAGGTAATGTGGACGTGGTAAATATGGGGTTCAAATGTCGGAATCTTCCTACTCAGAGGTGTTATGGACGTGGTAGGAGTGACTCTGGGGAGATACGCGGAACTACTCAGAGGTAATGTGGACATGGAAGTTCTGCGATCGATGTACGGCAACACGGGGGTTGTCTGTACGGGATGTTTACTCAAAGGTAATATGGACGTGGTAAACATGATGGGTAGCGTAGTCTTACGGAGCGTAAGATTTCACTTTATAGGGCATAGAGGAGCAACTCAGAGGTAATGTGGACGTGGTTGTCCTTCTACTGGAGATAGAATGCAATGAAACAACTGGGTTCCAAAAGCATAGGATTTTTGTGAAAGGGAGGTGTATGTGAGCTCTGATGATCAGGTCCACTGACTCCCTTGCTAGGTAGAGGTGGAAGTACATATCTGAAAGATGTCAAGAGTAGTACTTCTTTAGGAAGTTGCTGTTGATGGGCATCATGAACAAGTCCCCGTTTGATCGGGCGAGGCGGTAAGCACCGTTTGAGTATACCGTCTCTATGATGAAAGGTCCCTCCCATTTGGGCTCAAACTTTTCTGGTATTTTGTGAGTCAACACCATCGGCCTCCTGACTGCCAGAACCAGGTCGCCTACTTAGAAAGTCCTCTGCTTGACCTTCTCGTTGAAAGCCTGTGATATACGGGCTTGATAGAGTTCGATGCGCTGTTGAGCTAGGAGACGTTTTTTGTCAAGTACCTCCAATTCTCGCAGACGGCGACGTTGATTGTCTTCTTCTGTTAGTTGATTTGTGATCGCTACACGGAGTGAGGGTATCTGGATCTCGAGAGGTAGTACCGCTTCGCTCTCGTAGACTAAGGAGAACGGGGTGTTGCCCGTCGGGGTCCGTACCGTTGTACGGTATGCCCAAAGACATTCGCCGAGCTTTTCGTCCCAGTCGTATTTGTTAGATGACACGACCTTTTTGAGTTGCTTGACAATAGTCTTGTTAAAAGCCTTGCCCAATCCGTTTGTTGCCGGATTGTAGGCGGTTGATGCCACGTTCTGAATGCGGTTCTTGTCACAGAATCTGTTAAAAACATGGCTGATGAACTGAGGACCGTTATCGTGGATAATCCTCCGAGGTACCCCAAAACGGTAGATGACATGATGCTTGATGAAGCTGATCACCCTAGAGCTTTTCACTTCCGCCAGCGGAACTGCTTCTGCCCATTTGGAAAAGTAGTCAGTGATAGCTAGGATGAAGCGATGTCCCCTCGATGAAGGAGGGGTGATAGGTCCCACAATGTCCATGCCCCAAGCTTCAAAGGGCCAGGAGGCGATCGTAGGATGTAGTGGTTCCGACGGTGTATGGATGAAGTCGGCGTGGAGCTGGCACGTATGGCACTTTCTGGCATAGTCGACAGCGTCGGCTGCCATGGTTGGCCAGTAGTAACCTATGCGTCGCAGTCGATTATGCAACTTAGGCCCAGGTTGATGAGCCCCGCAAGTTCCGTCATGAGCTTCTCGAAGGGCTTCGGCTGCTTCTTTGTTGGACAGGCATCGAAGGAGAAGTCCATCGTAGGAGCGTCGGTACAGCATTTTAGTAGCTGTATCTTAATAGAATCGAAGGGAACACCTCCTGACTGAGATGGCTTCTTTCGATTTTTCTGGGAGAATTTCGTAGACAGCGAAGTCGATAAACGGGAACCTCCAGTCTCGAACATTAACACCAGCACATGTTGACATGGCATGGGCCATTTGTGAGCATAGGTTGTTTTTAGACAGACCAAGTCTCGACCAACTACCGTGACGTAGTGTTAAGTCCCGAGGGGCTGCCAATGAAGCTGCGAGTCCAGCCAGAGCGTCAGCCTCCAGGATTTGTAACTGAGGTACGTGTTCTATGAAGAACTTGGTGAAGGTTGAAATAATGTTCAATACAACTTTATGGTAAGGAACCAGATCTTCATGGCGAACTTCGTATTGCCCTCTGATCTGGTTAACGACGAGTTTTGAGTCGCCGTAGGCTTCCAGATGATCCACCCCGAGTTGTTGCGCCAGTTGGAGTCCCATGATGAGAGTGTTGTACTCGACAACATTATTGGAGCATGGATTCGAAAGGGAGTAAGCACGCTGGATGACCAGCTGATCGGGGAGACTAAGACTACCTCCACTCCGGCGATGATTTGGCCTTTGGAGCCTGTTCTTGAAGTGCCATCGAAAAACATCTTCATAGAGTCTGGAGGACTCTGGGATGGGGTGCACGGCTAAAAAGTCGGCCCGAGCTTGACCCTTGACGGCTTTTTGTGGGACGAACACCATGTTGTACGGCGTCAACAGGATCGCCCATATAGCTAGCCGGGAGTTCAATGATCCTGGCTTCGTCATGAGAACCCTGAGCGGATTGACTCTAGAGATGACATGAATTGTCTGGCCCGAGATATAATGGCGAGTCTTCTGGATGGCGAACACCAAAGCCAAACACTCCTTTTCAACGGGGTTGTACCGGTGTTCAGCCCTGATCAGTGTCCTACTGAGGTAGTAGATAGCTTGCTCGTAGCCTGCATCACTGTTCTGAGCCAGCAGAGCGCCGAGGGAATGATCCATGGCACGGACGTAGAGGAGAAATAGTTTGCCTGCGACGGGTGCCACCAGGACTGGCAGGCTCGTCAAGTAAGCCTTGATATCATCGAAAGCTTTCTGGCATTCCTCTGTCCAGACGTAGGCGACTCCCTTCTTCATGAGCTGGGTGAAGGGTTGTCATTTTCTGGAAAGGTTTGCTATAAACCTTCGGATGTATGCAAGACGCCCTTGTTGGCCTCAAAGTTCTCGGAGATTCTTCGGAGGGTCTATGCCAATGATGGCCTTGGTCTTCTCGGGGTCGACATGAATACCTTTTGTCGTGATAATGAAGCCCATGAACTTTCTGTTAGAAAACCCGATGAAGGATTTAACGGAGTTCATCTTGAGTTGATGCGCTCGCATGAGATCGAAGACTGTCTTTAGGTCTTGTAGGTGATCACCTTTGAGACGGCTCTTGACAACGATATCATCAACATAGCATTCGACTATTTTGCGAAGATGTTGACGGAAGATGGTACTCATAGCTCGTTGGTATGTAGTACCAGCATTCTTCAAGCCGAAGGGCATCACTGTGTAGCAGAAAACCCCTTTCGGCGTCCTGAATATCGTGTGCTTTACGTCATCGGGGAACATTTTGATCTGGTTGTAGCCCGAATATCCGTCCATGAAAGACATGAGTTCGAAGCCACATGTATTATCGATCATTACATCGGTGATCGGAAGCAGGAATTCGTCTTTCGGGCAAGCAGCATTGAGATCTCTAAAGTCGATGCAGACCCGTATCTTTCCATTCTTTTTGGTGACAGGGACGATATTGGCCACCCAATCCGGGTGTTGTTCTTCACGGATAAACCTGCTGGTCAGGAGTTTGTCTACCTCTTGATCAATAGCGTTCATGATGTCAGAACGAAAATGTCGCTGTTGTTGCTTTAAAGGCTTGGCATCAGGTAAGATGTTAAGCCTATACATCGTGATTTGGGGATCAAGTCCCGGTTTATCTTCGTAGCTCCAGGCGAAGATGTCGATATATTCTTTAGCCAGTTGGATTAAAAATTCCCGGTCTGGTCCCTTTAGACTCTTGCTGATGAAGATGGGTTTGGAAGAAGATCCATCCCCAAGGTCGATCTATTCGACTTCATCTTCGGTAGGGGGTTCACGTAACTCAAAACGAGACTCCTATTGCGCTCCTAGGCGTTGAGCCCAAGATTCTTCTTCGAAGAATTCCGGCGTTTGGTCTTCGCCTTCATCTTCTTGAGATTGTGCAGATTCCATTGTGACTGATAGAACCTTGAAGACTGAGCCGATACTGGTATCAGAATCCCAAGTTGATGCTTCGGACGAATGAGAATATTCTACTTCTCCTGCCTCTAAACTCTCTAGAGTTGCCGGTGGCGTCACATAGCCCACCCCCCGTCGAGTTCGATGATAGTAGTCCTACGGCTTTCCTTTAGGTGTTGGGAGCCGGAGAGGAAGACGTCGACCCTTGCCGTAGTTCAGGCCTTTATTGCTTTTTAGATCGTAACCCATCTTTTGGATGAGGTACTTTGCCTTGTCCGTGTACCGATAGACTTGTATTCTGCCGGTATCTGGTTCTTGTTCGAGTGGCGGAAGGTTTTGATGACGCTCGACTTTGCCGAAGATGATGGATTATTCGTCTCGATTCCGCAGTGGGACTACAAAACAGACCCCTTGGGACGGGACTACTCGATTTACATGATTGATAGTCGTTATTTGTGTTTGCAATGATCGTAGAGTGTTATCTAATGTATAAATGGCATTCTAATGTGGAAGACTAGAATAATTAAAAGGTACTCTATTATTGATGAAACACGATATTTTGTCCAACGGGATTACATTGTCCAGAGAGGGTGCATCTACATCAGCAGATATGTATTCCCCTAGCTCTTCATCTGTGAGTACTGGGATTGGTTCGGGAGAGTTCACCGCAGCTTTGACCTTGGGGTCCGAGAGGGCTATGTAGGCCTTCTCAGGCAGCTTGGATGAGACGGATGATTGTGGAGGCTTGCCTTTAAGACGCACCTTCAGAGGTGCCTCAACTGCGCCTTCAGTGATTGGTTCCTTCCCCTGTAGTTTTGCCACAAGGGGAGCCGATGTTTAAGGCGGCTTTCCCTTGAGCTATATCTTTAAGGGAGCTTCAGTAGGTGTTCTACCTAGAGAAGTTGGTGCTTTTCCAGGTAGCTTGATAGTTATGGGAGGTAGCATCTGAGGCGATTTTCCTTTGAGTCGAATTTTCAAAGGAGCGTCGGAAATCCTCTCTGGCTCCATGTCCGGCTCTACTGCCGTTTCTGCTTCATCGTCAGCATCATTGGCTTCTCCTTCGTCGGGCGACTTATACGGGATGGAATCAGTGAAGTAGGCTTCGACCCCCTTGAAAGGGTCAATGTCCGCGTACTCTGTCCGGATGATGTCATTGGTGGACACGTACTTCATACATTGGTGGAGTGTAGATGGCACCACCATGTACTCATGCAGCCACGGACGACCCAGTAGGAGGTTGTAGTTGACATCAGCGTCCACGACATAGCAAGTCACCTCGGTTCAGAGGTTATCGATATGATATTTCAGCCATATTTTACCCAGCGGTTCACTTTTGCTAGCATTGAAACTGCTAATTATAGTGTTGGAAGACGCCAGACGGTACATTGGGATCCCTAGTGTTGAGAGCAGCGTCTTCAGAATGATGCTGAGGGAAGACCCTGGATCGATCTGAATCCGCTTCACCTTGACAGAACCGACATACCCTGTATAATACAGTGGCCTGTTGTATCGGTTGTGCTTGAGCAGCATGTCTTGTTGGGTGAAAGTTATGCTGGGGATAACTTCATCCACACAATGCACTACAACAAAAAGGCCTATTAATAACGCTCGATAAGACATATTGATGATGCCTGATACCAAAGCGTTATCAAAGTTCGAAATACCTTTTTTCTATGACGGTTTGGGCTAATTCTGGACTTTTTATAACATTTATAAAACAAAACGTTATTAATATTTTAGAGCGGTGGCAAACTTGTAATATTTTTTAAGTTCAATTTTTGGCAAAATCCTTGTTGCACCCCACGCTTCAACAAAAATTTTCTTTTTGGTCGATCTTCTTCTCTCATCCTCTTCTTCTCCTTCCTTTCCCCCAACTCCAAAACCCTAACCCTAGATCCAAAACCCTAAACCTAGTTAGAAAGGGAGGAGGAGATAGGGAGGGAGCTGGCGGTATCGGTCAAGGTTCTTCTCTCCTCCTCCACTTCCCATCCACTCATCCCAGCCCTAACCCTAACCCAATCTCCTCCTCCTCTTCCTCCCTCTCCTGATGGACGACAATCGGGTCCTCCTCATGCAAGATCCGTTCGGATCGCTACCCGCAACCCAACAACAACGGACGAGCTCCTCCGACGTCGACTTCACCGACGTCTTCGACGGACCCCCGTGCCGCTTCTCCGTGGCGGACCTCCGTCGGAGTCGGGAGCGCTCGATGGACTCATGGTCCCGACCCGGATCCAGGATCAGGGAGAAGCCGGTGTTCGGAGGGGAGACGAGCAGCCCTGCTAGGAGGCGCCACCTCAAGGACGACTTCTACAGCGACATCTTCGACAGCGACGGCGAGTCCCCGTAGGTGGGGTTTCGTTCCTTTTCCTTTTCTCCCTTCTCAGTCATTGGAAAGAAGGGTGATGAATTTGGGCAGCTTTAGTTTGTCTAATGACACAAAGTAGGTGGGGTGTCGTTCTATGTCATGCTTAATTGAGATATGCATATTAGTATGTAGGGGCTTATATCATTGTTCCTGTCATGCTATACATGATCACTGGCCATTAGCTATGTCTAAATAGTTGATGCTAACAAGAGCTTGATTGCAAATGATGAACCTGTAATCATCGTCTTCTATCTATGCTTCAATTAATGATGTATATATTGTTCAGGATTATTATACTTCTCATGGTGAAAATGCCACCTTCATTGCAAATACATATTATCATACAACTTCTGCTCTGCGGCAACTGGGCAGTGGTCCTGATGGTATTTCCAGTATGAGCGTAAGTAAAAGCATACTAGAAGGGAGACATCATACTAAAAGGGAGTAGGCATCCTTGTGTTGAGGCTCAAGACGGTGTGAATTTTATACCCAATGACTGTACTCTTGTAAGTACCAAGTATTCTTTCTTCATCGTTGTGTTTCTTTTTAGAGGGTTCTCTTGTCAGTATCTGCCATATTTTTTGCTACAGTTCCAACCTTTTTTTCCCCTTTTTCGTTAAAGTTCCTGCTATGTTATTATTATCTCATGTTGTCAACAACAATGACCATAGCTATTTGTTTTAGCAATCGACTATTGAGCTTTTAGTTTGCTCTTTTGAGTGAAGTGACATAAGTTAACATCAAAGCATCAGGATTCAGAAGCTGTTTGAAGGTGCATGAGAACACCTAAATAGTCTACTATCCCTCCTTTAAAGAAGCTTTTTGTTGATTCTATATGTCAACCAACAATGCATATTTGGAACAATTATTGGTGATATATGGCTTCTTAATAGATCAAGAAGTAACATGGTTTGTAAAAATTTCTTACCACAAATATATTATATAGACATTTTCAGTATAGAAAAAAACTCCGCACATCCAAAAAAAATAAAGAAATAAAAAGATATAGTATGTTAATTAAAATTCAGGAGTAGGCAGCAAATGAGTAGGTCATTATTTGATATGCAGACCTATACATTTGCTTTAGAATGTTGTATAATGATAGTACTTGCAGATATAGGGCAGAACTGATATGCTTTTTTCTGATTTCATGGCAGTAACTATGTGGCATACTACACATGAGATGATGAGGAAGCTCAATTCAACTCTTGGACTACAGGTAGAGCATCAGGTGAAATGCTTTTGGCATAAGAACCAGAAACAGTTTGGCATTTAGTTCGACTTCTTTCTATATCGAACAGCCTTGTTATGCATGGTGTATCGACCGATATTATAAACTATGAATTCCTAGGTTTATATTAATTTGTTGTGCCTGAGGATGCAAACCAAGTCAGCAGATTACTTACATGAGACTTTTGCATTCTTCCAGGCAAAGATGAATAAGACAATTAGGAATTTCAAGGATACTATCTATATACATTTTGCTTGTGTTTTGCTCAAATATAAAGCATAGTTGTTCAGCACATTTGGTAGTCTTGAGGTCGTGCCATGCCAGGTTATATAATCATTTGAAGACAACAAAAAAAATAAAATAAAATAAATAAATAAATAAATAAATAATCAGGGGTTTACAGTCTTTCTTCAATTTTGACTTGATTCTTTGTGCATCTTTAATTCTTTATGACCTATATTGTATCAGTTTGTTGTTTTTCTTTTGAGAATTATGATGCAATTTATGTGTTTGACAATAAACTGTAATTTTTTGCTGAACATATTTTAGAAAGATTGGAAAAATGAGGCTCAACTTTGTAAGGTAAAATGTGATATTCAAAATAAGAATACGAGTAAATTTTGTAGTAATCTTTAGTTGCCTGCTCTGGAGTAACTCTCCTTTATCCAATTGTGAGGTGATATTTTTGTGTTCTTGACCGGTCTGGATGGCTCATTGGTTGGGGAGTTTCCTAGGTACTCTTATTCCTAACTATAAGTTACATGTTGGTGCTGCTTGAGAAGTTTGATGTTGGCTGCTCAGCTTCTTTTTTCTCTTGTAGAGTTTGATTGCTTGATCTGTTTGGAAGGCCAAGTAAAGTTTCAAGGTAATTTTACTCTGGCCAAATGAAGTAGTTGAGTCGAGTACTTATGTAGTATATTGTCCTGTTGATTTAAGAGAATGTACTGTCAAGTTTATTCATGCTTTCAATGTAATCTTTTTTTTTTCTTTTTCAGCTTTCCTTCTTTCATATGTGGACCAATCAATTGCAAGAGACATTAAATTCGAACAAACGAGGATACTACTTTTTTCCATAAAGATTTTAGCAGTTGGAGGACCTTTAGTCCCTGGTAGTCCAACAGAGCTCTGGGTGCAGGTTTTTTCTTAGAACTCTCATCAAATAATATAAAAGATATTCAAACTTCTTATTTATGTTATGATTAGCTTTAATATCATTCAAAACCTTAGCTTTGGCATGACAATATATAATAAAGAAATATTTTATGTGGTGTCATTTATAGGGTGTCAGGTATGGTCCATGTTTTTTTATTATGATTATATTTGATGGTTCATGAAGTTTACTTTTTGCAGCATCATTATGCCAAGTACGAATCGAAAAAGTTTGGCCTAAGACCCAGTACTTGTCTAATAATTAATTTGAGTAAAATTTTCAACTGATATAATTACTTGCAATTGTGACAAGTCCTCTTCTCCTTTTAAAGTTTGAAAAATGTGTACAAGTCCTTCGTTTCTTATAATTTTCACATTACATTACAAAGTATATTGAAACTTGTTTTTATCTTTTTCAGGGTTTTGCTACATGTTCTGTGGACAGTTTTGATGTGGCCAAGTTTTGATGTGGACAATTTTGGTAGTTGTAAATATATATATATATATGTATTTGGATATTCTATTTTGAGAATGTAATGAAGATGTTGATATGTACTCTATTTTGAGAAATGTAATAAAGATGGTGATATATAATGTTAAGTTTTTGGAATGTAATATATAATGTGCAATATAGAGCATTATAAATATGCTAATTTGAATAGTATAAAGTGTTATAAATGTGGTGCATTGAGCCTATACATATTATCTATTCATAACGTTTTAAAAATGTCCTGAATTGTGCACTATATATTAACTATTCATAACGCTTTTATAGAAACTATTCATGACGTTTTTTTATAACGCTTTTAAAAAACATTTATAACACCCATTTTTATAACGGTTGCTTTGAAAAAAAAATGTCATGGTTTGTCATTAATGACGCTTTTTAGCCGTCATTAAAAGGATTTTTTGTTGTAGTGATAGCAGTACACACATGTGGTCGGGGTATCCTCAGGCTGCTTGACCTGACTGATAAAGGGTTCAGCATCCTTTAAGGCTTCACAGAGAGCTTTACGAGTGTCCTTGGAAAGACGAAGAAGCTCAAACAGAGATAGGCGGGCAGGAGTACTGGCAAGTTGTGCCAGTATGTCGAAGTTGTGGGGCTTGGCTAGCCCCGAAGCATTCTCCTTTCGTAAAGGCTTGTCGAAACGGGCCTCTACATGCTTCTGTTTATTGGCTGCTGGAGGCCTGGATGGGCCCTCTTCCTGGGCAGCAGGGACGGTGCTAGGAGGCACCACCTCGACAACAGCTTCGTCAGGTTGGGTTTTCTGATGTGAACGCATCTGTACAGGAAGTGCCTCTTCCGTAGAGGAAGAGACCATGCGACAAGACTTGATCTTCCTGCCCTTGGTTTTGGAGGCAGAGCGTACCTCCGGTTGAGTAACATCAGAGACGAGGTTAGGGTGAACCCATAAGACCTCTCCCCGGGATGTGGTGAGTGGGATGAGTCCACTCACGTTGCCGCGAGTAGGTGGTAGGTTAACCACCTCCATTGTAGCCTTTGGGATGGGGACGACGCCATCTTGTGTTATGGTTGGCGGAATGGTACCAAATTGGAGTGACACCAGGTTGGCCGAGACCGTTTTCTCCTTGTAGTCGATGGAGATAACATCCGCATTGATCATGCGCTAGATGTAGTTCTTGAGGACGTAGCAGTCCTTAGTTGGATGTCCAACAAATCGATGGTAGTGAGAGTACCTCGGATTGTCCACTCTCCCAACCTCGTCGGGACACTTTAGGTCCGGTAACTTGATCTTGTCACCCTGCTTCAATATCTTGAAGAGTTGCAAGGTGTCTTCATCGTTGAAAGAATAAACCTCCTTTGGCCTTGGTACAAGTGGAGGCTTTTGAGTAGGTGCTGGTACACCTTTTGAGGTAATGACAGTCAACGCCTGCTTCCCCTTCGTCTCTCGTCCAGGGTTGTTGGCTGCAGGCCATTTTCCTTTGTCCTCAAAGGCAGGGAAACTGACTCCCAGAAGACGAGCATTGGACGCCTTCTTTTCTGCTGCTTCGGCCTCGATGATCAATGAACTCCAGTCGGGAGGAGGAGTGGAGTTGAGCCAGAGTTTAATCGCAGGCAGCATGTTCATGCTGCAGGAGGAGAGGAATGCATGTTCTGGCATACCAAGGGACAGTCTGAAGCAGGCTTGTCTGAACCGTTCGATGAACGCTCGAACTGTTTCCTTCTCCTTCTGACGAATCTCTATGAGGGACGCCATTGTCATGTCCTTCCCTCCGTCGTAGAAACGATCGAAGAAGAGACGTGTCAAGTCGTCGAAGGAAGATATGGAGTTGTCGGGGAGATAGAAGTACCAGTCGTAAGCCACTCCTTTCAACGCCCCAACAAATATGCTGGTGAGTAGCGCATCTTCCTTCGGAAGATGTCCCGTTTAAGACTGGAAGTACGTCAGATAACGGCATGGAGAGTCCTTCTCGTTGTTTGGCATCAATGTTTGTGGTTTATACTTAGGAGGATAAACCACTTTGTTCTATTCGAGGGGGTATGGTTGTGGGATCCCCATCTTCTGGTGCTCCTCTTATCTGTTCTTGGACTCAAAGCGCTCGCGCAAGTCCCTGATCATCTCAACCACGTCTTCTGTGAAGCTGGGAGTCGGAAAAGGTGGTACAGCCTGGAGTTGAGCATTTGATGGCTCTGACGTTCATGGTGCTTCGCGGCGATCTGTATCCAAGGATACCCGTTGAAGGGGTACACTTGATTCTCTACTGGCCCCTGGGTCAGGACCGGTAGAAGGTGCCCTTGCCAAGGCTGACCGTATCTCAAACACTGCTTGAGTCAGTGTTTGCATGGAGGCAGAGAGGGTTTTGAGTCCCCCTTCCAAAGTATCCATGTGCTGGACGAGGTCTGCTGGCGGCGCATCTGACTCTGTATCACCCCCAGTCATGTATACTGTCATGACATGGCTGGACGTGGATGGATTGGTTGAAGCCTCGCTCTCTTGTAGAGGAGTCCCTTCTCCTGGAGCTTCATCTTGACTCCCCCCAGCTATGTTCTGGGGAATATCTTCGTCTTGGGGATAAAGATCGACAAGGACTTGGCTACCCCCATCTGTGCTCTAGAGGGCATCTTCGTCTTCAGGAGGACGATCAACAAGGGTTTGACTACCCCCAGCTATGATCTGGAGGACGTCTTCATCTTCAGAAGGAGGATCAATAAGGGCTTGACTACCCCCAGCTTCCTCCAAGATCTTCTTTCTCCCCCGAGTGCCTTCAAATACTCCAGAGGACGGGACAGTTGCCTTGGTTTTCCTCGGCTGGCTCTTGGATGAGGACAAGATCGAGGAGTTTCCAGTCACCTTTTGGATTGACGAGGAGTTAGAAATTATGTTAAAAGAAGCAACCTTTAGTTCTGGCTCCTCTTCTGTAAACCCCCTAAAATTTATACTATTTTTTTTATTGGAGTTTGGTATTGATATTTGTATTGCGTATCTGTACATTGCGTACAAGAACGTATATGTGAGAAAGTACGTTTTTCTAATACACAAGGGTTTTATTTAAAGTTTTTCTTCATATAGAAAATAAGTTTATTTTAAAATAAATATGAGGTAAGTATTTCTAGTTGCTTAAAATTATAAGATGCATTGTGTCGAGATTTGACAAACCGTTATTTATTTAAATATTATAAAAAGGTTAATTTTTTTACTGTTCAAATGAATAGTAATTTAGAAAAACTATGTTATATGAAAATATTATCCTTTCATGCGAGGTAACATGAATTTAATTCATGTATAAGTTTTGATTTTCGAAATTAATTAATATTATTATTTTATTATTTTGTAAAAGATATTTGAAGTTTTGTTTGATTTAATATTTAATAAATTATGATAATTTAAAGTGGAAAAGATTTTATTTTAAAAGAGATTTTAAAATAAAGGAAGGATTTATCAAGTTTTGTTGAATTAGTTTCAAATTGATTTAAATTAAATATGCCATTATCTAGAGGGATTTAAACTACTACTCATCCTTATCTATCTAGGAGAACCACCTCCTATATAAGGAGAGGCTCGTGGTTCTCTTTTTCCATAAAATCCACAACCCAAAATTTTCCACCACAAATCGTGCATCGTGTCTGTGTCCTCCTTTTCCATCCGCTATATTTTCTTGTACAAATATAAAGTCCTCTCCGTGTCCGACATGTCGGACACAACATTTTTCCCGTGTCACGCAGGACACAAGCCAGCCCACCACTACGTCCACCCCGAACTACCATCGGACCACCATCATCCCTGACACACCGACACCATACCAGAACCTTCGCCACCACCGCCAAGCCTTCGCGCAGCCGACATCCTACTCCTCCTGTCCACAAACCCACCGACCCACATACACACCACAACCGCAACCCTTCCGGCCAAGCAGCTTACCCACCAAACCCGTCGACGTCGCCTCCCGTTCCAGCCATCAGTGTCCAAATTCACCATCGCCATCATCATAATCCCCAACACCATCTACTATCGGCCAGCAACCCCACCATCAGCGTCCCAACATTGCCGCCAGCCACCATGACCAATGCCACCAACCGCCACCCCCGACGCCATCACCACCGTCATCACCACCACAAACCACCACGGAAAGAACAAGGAGGAGGAGGAAACCTCACCTGAGCCTTTGCGAACTCGCGGACGTCCCGATCCGACGCACCTCCTCCACCAGGCCGAGCGCTGCGCCCGCGGCAACTGTGAGCACGGACGACCGCACGTTTTGACGTCTCCCGACGCCAGCCTCCGCCACCGCGACCAGAGCACCGCCGCCCCATCAACATCTGCCGCCGTCTCCAGGGCAGCGCGCCCTTGGCGCCCTCCGACCGCCGTGCCGGAGCGCCCATCCGCCGAGCAACCGCCGACCGCGCCTTTTTCCTTCCGCCACCGTCCGCCCAGTCGACCTAGCTCACCACCTCCGCCGGGACCCTCGCTCCCGCGCGTCCCCGCCCCGGATCTGCCCCGCAGTGCCAAAGATCCCGGTCGCCGGAGCAACCCGCCGCCGTTGAGCGGCCGATCGCCACTGGTAAACCCTTCCCCTCTCCCGAAATTTTTTCTTCTCTCTCTTCCTTTACTAAATCCCTTCCACCTTAAACTCTCTCTCTCGTACTGAGTAAAAGAACTGATGGGTTATTATTTTTATTATTATTATTATTATTATTATTATTACAATATCATTATTAGTATAGTTAAAATTATTATTAGAATTATTTTTATTAACATTAGTATTATTATTATTTTGATAAAATATATTTATAATATTTACCAATATATATATTTTGTGGAAAAATATATTTTATTGACCTTGGCTTATAATTGTTTTCAAACCAGGTTCCGAACCCTAAATCATATGATATTATATTATTATAGGGTTTTGCCCAAAACTCGATTTTCCTAAAAATCAATATTTTGATTAATAAAAAGGTAATTACTAAATTATACAATGAAGTCTAGTCTTTCAAATATTTACCTTTTACTAATATAGATTTCGACCTAAAATGTTATTTTACATATACTTAGTCCTTAGCCTAAAATGAGTTTTGATAGGTACAAGTATTTATATAAAACTAGTTTCAAAGGCTATAAATATTTTCAAAATAGTACCCATCTCCACAAAATTTTCCTCAATTAAATCACCCCTGATCGTGACTAATCATGACTAGTTCCTACTCCTAATTCCTCGCAACTTCAGGCCTCTACCTATCGACCATGGCTATTGGACAATCAAGACTTGTCAGATTATCGCACACCAGGCGTAACACCAGGCAAGATACCTTGCCATTATACTGTTTATATTCAGTCTGCATTTATTACATATCACTGTTCATTTATTTTTAATTCTTGATTACTGCCTGCTCAGTGATATTAGTAGTATCTTGTTATTTACCTTTGATAGCATATGGACTTAGAGTTAAAGGACTACCATTAGCTTAGTGCATGGCATAAAACTTTGACATAATTATACCACGAGGATGTGTGAGATGAGTATCATGTAGAGGTTCTTGCGTGTGGGCTGATCCCCCATGCGCATACGATAGGGCTAACTGCTAATAGTGGCATGTTAGGAGACTTAGCAGTTAGTAGAGGTACATGGTCGTGGATGCGACTTAACAGGTACATTGGGTGGGGAGAACATTACCTGACGTATGGGCTTCTATGTACTTCCCTCATTACCTGTGCGCTCCGCCGGAGACGCAGGCTCCAGGTGCCCTCTGACGTTATCCAGAGCGTTATGGACGTAGCCCCTTGCATGGTGCCCTCTGACGCTTCCCGGGCGTTATGGACGTAGGCCCCTGGTGCCCTATATGGGAACTATGCCGATCCCATTTACAGCCAGGGCTCATGCGTCGAAGGATTGTTTCTCAAACTGCATGTTCACTTTAGTTCGGTTAGTTTACCTTATTTTGTGTCGTGTCACTTTTTTGATTGTGGCATGTTTTATATTCAGTATTTATGTGGCATGTTGATGTATCTTGTTACGTCCCTCTGAGGACCTGGTTATCTCGCCAGGTGTGTGTTTCGTGATTTCTTGCAGGTGCTCTAGCTAAGGCCATTCCTTCCTTCGTGGTGATTGCTCTTGGACTCGTCATTGCTCTCGCTTTGCTAAATTCTTTCATTGTATATTTTTCCCATATTTAATTTGGTTGGTAGTGGACTTTGTCTCCGCCCAACTATTGCGTACATGACAAATTCTAAGTTGACTTTTATATCATATTTCTCTTTGTGGATGAGATTTAGTACCTTGGTTACTGCATTTTACAGCTTATGTATATATACGAGGGCCATATACTTCGTATGTATACAGCTGGCATGATTACGTTCTAGTCCTACGTATTTTGGGACTGGGGCGTTACATGTTTTTGTGGTGGCCCATGCAGGTCAAGTTTGCCGTTTTGGTTACATGACTGTACCGAACGGGCCTGCAATATAGGATTAGAGTTTAGAATCTCATCCTACCCATTTGACTTCCTTTCTTGACTTCAAATTCCGAACTCTCGTTCGACCCCCTTGATCTGCATCTTGCTTGACTCCTTCCACCGTAAATTCTTAGTTTCGTGTTTAGTAAGATGACTACACTAGTATATGCCCATAGGTTAAACACATGGCTAGATGGATTGCATTGACAACTAATATGCATGGAGATTTTATTTGAATTGTAGAGAAGTTTTATTTTTCTAGAAAGTATGATTTTAGGATTAGTCGATTTCAAGTTGGGTAGTAGCATATTACCGCCTTCAATGGGTAGTTGGAATTTTATTTTTCCATTACAATGTGGTATACACAAGAGGACAGAAAATAATTTTTATGAATTATGATTTTTGGAAATAGCGAAATAGTTTATGCTTTATTTGGGATACGAAACCGAATTGAGTAAACATCTTTAAATTGTGACCCATGATTACGATTTAGTTCAAGTTGGGATTGAATATGTTAAAGTCTATCTTGAAATGTTTAAAGTGTTTTAAATTATAAGTTATGATTTGTAACGACTAGAGAATATGAAGGTTTATGATTTATGGTTTATTAGAGAGCTTGAGGTTTTAAATTGATTCTATAATTTATGAATTTTAAAGTATTTAATTTTGAGTTTGAAGAGATGATGGTAAAAATATTTGTTTAAAATATTTTGGAAGGTACGAAATCAACTTGAAGGAAAGATTCAAATTTGGTTCTATGATCTATGATTTATAGAGTTATGTAGATTTCAAGTTTAAAACCTTGATCATGGATATTTAAGTTTTGGTAAAAAAAATAATAATAATATCACTTTTGTAGAGTAGTTGTGACTTATTGGAAGCTAGATATACACATTGGAAGGATATAGAAATAAATTCAGGAGTTATTTTAAATGTTTTATTTTGTAGTATGAATTTCGACGGATAAACTTATTAAACGTTGAGTTTAAGGTTTGGGAAAAAAAAATATGATGATGAATTTATTCGATTCGGGAATTACGAGGATTGGTCGAGATTGACTAGAGATTTAAAAAATTTTTTGACAGTCTAAGCTAATTGAAATATTGGCGAAGTATCTTGAAAATTTTATTGAGAAAATTTCGAGGAACTTAGATTAGATCATATATTGGTAGAAGACCAAGAAGCAAGTAAGGTCACCATAGGGAGATAGTAGTAATCCACATTAGATTGCTATGCCACCTATGACTATGATACTGCATATACACAAGTGTAAGTAGTCATCGACCAAACCGATGAACATATCTTTGACTTACTCGATCTTCCCTCAAACAGAGATCTTTATTTATGACCACCTAATTATTTGAAACTAGAAATGATTAGAACCATCTCCTTGACCATACCCTTATCTATGGACTTTCTAGAAATTGTCTCTCTAACTTATTTAGCCTTGACCTACGAGATTCTTAATTATCTTATTTCGTGCTTTAACCTTTAAAACTTTTGCATTAATTAGTATCTTATGAAAATCCACTTTCTATTTTTGATCACTTGGTGTTCCCCATCGTGACTTTGATAATTGGAGCACAATACTAGACTTTTCCTTCCAACAAATTTCACATGCAAGACCTAGACGAGCTCACCTTCATGTAGGTATATCATGTCCCACTAAAACACGTCCCCTTGTACTCTATTTTTATGGTACGACTTTCGGGCCATAAAGACTCAACTATAACCTATACCATGGTACCGAATTACTTTTGACTATATATTTGGACTCGATCTCGACCCAAATTTTTGGCCCGATTACGATCTACTAAATCCGTTAAATGTTTAACCTTGTGTTTTATCTTGACTGCTTAACACTTGTCATTTTATTTTCTTTTATTATCTTGATTTACTTAGACCCATAACATCTTTAGCTCTCCAATATTGCAACCCTTACTCTTCCCCTTCTCATTAAATTGCTTTACTTATATATCGCTATGATTCCTCCATAGCGTATACAACCCCGTTCCTTGTTTGATCCCTTTATGCGAAATGACATTTGATCATGACAATCTTGGGTTAGTAGAGGTTAGATTGGAGAACCCCACAACATGGACGAATGATAAAGTGGTTAAGATAATTACGAGATTATGAGTTATAGGAGGGAAATAAATAAAATGTGCAATAAATCCGAATCAAGGAAGTAAGGAACGATATATCATGTTTTGATGAAACACTCAAGGATAAACAGACTACTTGAAATTTCAAAATTTATTTTGAGGTAACTGAATATAGCGTGGAGGATTTCCTAAAGTGTTGGTGGTTTAAGAACCCAATTTATTTAGGGATGCAAATTTTTGAATAATGAAAATGTTGATGTTATGATGATATTATTTTCCAAGGGATAACAAATTGTTGAAAGAAACCTTTACATTTTGATGCATGAAAATTTGGATGATTATGAATATGAAGTTACGATAAATTTCATTGATACCATCAAAAAGAGTAGATTGTTGAATTCAAATTCGAGAGAGAGACTAATAAAAATTATAGGAAATTTTCAATTGTGATTGTGTTATGAAAGTATATTGTTAGTTTTCGAAATTTATCGAACATTGCAGACGGACTCTTATTTTGGAATCTATGGATGCATACAAATTTGTAGTAAGAAGATTTGACTTGACTTTGGAAATTGATTGAAGGTTTTGAACTTCAACTCCGAAGAAAGCATAGCTTGAGAAAATATATGTGTAGGTTGAGAAATTTTTATATACGGAATATAAACTTTGAGGATAGAATTTTTGAAATTTTAAGGATTGGATCTTTCTATGATAATTATGAATACAAATTTCAGGATGAAGATAGAAATTGATTCTACGTTAATTAAGTTGATTGAAAGATTACTAAATCTTAATTTTCGAAAAAAAAAGAAGAAGAAGATATATCATAAATATAGATATGTTGATAGGAGGATTAAAGATTTATTTGAATACAAACTTCTTGAATTTATTTGATTTCTAATATGTGATATCAAAATAAGAAGGCAAATTTTGTAGTCGCTTTTGAAATTGAAGAAAAGAAGGGCATTTAAAATAAATTACGATTTAAGGAATAGAAATACGAGATGATTTTGAAAGGCAAAAATTTAATTTCAATGTTAGGGTTATGGATCCTATTACCTATGTGAGATTCGCGTATGTGCTTTGGATTACTCAATTGGATACTGAATAGGGTGTCATATACATGATCATTCTAAACTACACCATTGATTTATTTTCCTAGATATCTAATTTACAAATTGCTTGTTTTCGTTGTATGCCTTTCGACTACTCTCCCAATGATATAAATCGTAACTTCTTATCGATAAACTTCTTCTACCTCCTCAACTCTACCTACCCTATCTATTCCTAAATTTCGAGGACGAAATTTTTGTAAGTTGGGTAGGATGTAAACCCCCTAAAATTTATACTATTTTTTTTATTGGAGTTTGGTATTGATATTTGTATTGCGTATCTGTACATTGCGTACAAGAACGTATATGTGAGAAAGTACGTTTTTCTAATACACAAGGGTTTTATTTAAAGTTTTTCTTCATATAGAAAATAAGTTTATTTTAAAATAAATATGAGGTAAGTATTTCTAGTTGCTTAAAATTATAAGATGCATTGTGTCGAGATTTGACAAACCGTTATTTATTTAAATATTATAAAAAGGTTAATTTTTTTACTGTTCAAATAAATAGTAATTTAGAAAAACTATGTTATATGAAAATATTCTCCTTTCATGCGAGGTAACATGAATTTAATTCATGTATAAGTTTTGATTTTCGAAATTAATTAATATTATTATTTTATTATTTCGTAAAAGATATTTGAAGTTTGTTTGATTTAATATTTAATAAATTATGATAATTTAAAGTGGAAAAGATTTTATTTTAAAAGAGATTTTAAAATAAAGGAAGGATTTATCAAGTTTTGTTGAATTAGTTTCAAATTGATTTAAATTAAATATGCCATTATCTAGAGGGATTTAAACTACTACTCATCCTTATCTATCTAGGAGAACCACCTCCTATATAAGGAGAGGCTCGTGGTTCTCTTTTTCCATAAAATCCACAACCCAAAATTTTCCACCACAAATCGTGCATCGTGTCTGTGTCCTCCTTTTCCATCCGCTATATTTTCTTGTACAAATACAAAGTCCTCTCCGTGTCCGACATGTCGGACACAACATTTTTCCCGTGTCACGCAGGACACAAGCCAGCCCACCACTACGTCCACCCCGAACTACCATCGGACCACCATCATCCCTGACACACCGACACCATACCAGAACCTTCGCCACCACCGCCAAGCCTTCGCCACCCCGCAGCCGACATCCTACTCCTCCTGTCCACAAACCCACCGACCCACATACACACCACAACCGCAACCCTTCCGGCCAAGCAGCTTACCCACCAAACCCGTCGACGCCGCCTCCCGTTCCAGCCATCAGTGTCCAAATTCACCACCGCCATCATCATAATCCCCAACACCATCTACTCTCGGCCAGCAACCCCACCATCAGCGTACCAACATTGCCGCCAGCCACCATGACCAATGCCACCAACCGCCACCCCCGACGACATCACCACCGTCATCACCACCACAAACCACCACGGAAAGAACAAGGAGGAGGAGGAAACCTCACCTGAGCCTTTGCGAACTCGCGGACGTCCCGATCCGACGCACCTCCTCCACCAGGCCGAGCGCTGCGCCCGCGGCAACTGTGAGCACGGACGACCGCACGTTTTGACGTCTCCCGACGCCAGCCTCCGCCACCGCGACCAGAGCACCGCCGCCCCATCAACATCTGCCGCCGTCTCCAGGGCAGCGCGCCCTTGGCGCCCTCCGACCGCCGTGCCGGAGCGCCCATCCGCCGAGCAACCGCCGACCGCGCCTTTTTCCTTCCGCCACCGTCCGCCAAGTCGACCTAGCTCACCACCTCCGCCGGGACCCTCACTCCCGCGCGTTCCCGCCGCGGATCTGCCCCGCAGTGCCAAAGATCCCGGTCGCCGGAGCAACCCGCCGCCGTTGAGCGGCCGATCGCCACTGGTAAACCCTTCCCCTCTCCCGAAATTTTTTTTCTCTCTCTTCCTTTACTAAATCCCTTCCACCTTAAACTCTCTCTCTCGTACTGAGTAAAAGAACTGATGGGTTATTATTTTTATTATTATTATTATTATTATTATTATTACAATATTATTATTAGTATAGTTAAAATTATTATTAGAATTATTTTTATTAACATTAGTATTATTATTATTATTTTGATAAAATATATTTATAATATTTACCAATATATATATTTTGTGGAAAAATATATTTTATTGACCTTGGCTTATAATTGTTTTCAAACCAGGTTCCGAACCCTAAATCATATGATATTATATTATTATAGGGTTTTGCCCAAAACTCGATTTTCCTAAAAATCAATATTTTGATTAATAAAAAGGTAATTACTAAATTATACAATGAAGTCTAGTCTTTTCAAATATTTACCTTTTACTAATATAGATTTCGACCTAAAATGTTATTTTACATATACTTAGTCCTTAGCCTAAAATGAGTTTTGATAGGTACAAGTATTTATATAAAACTAGTTTCAAAGGCTATAAATATTTTCAAAATAGTACCCATCTCCACAAAATTTTCCTCAATTAAATCACCCCTGATCGTGACTAATCATGACTAGTTCCTACTCCTAATTCCTCGCAACTTCAGGCCTCTACCTATCGACCATGGCTATTGGACAATCAAGACTTGTCAGATTATCGCACACCAGGCGTAACACCAGGCAAGATACCTTGCCATTATACTGTTTATATTCAGTCTGCATTTATTACATATCACTGTTCATTTATTTTTAATTCTTGATTACTGCCTGCTCAGTGATATTAGTAGTATCTTGTTATTTACCTTTGATAGCATATGGACTTAGAGTTAAAGGACTACCATTAGCTTAGTGCATGGCATAAAACTTTGACACAATTATACCACGAGGATGTGTGAGATGAGTATCATGTAGAGGTTCTTGCGTGTGGGCTGATCCCCCATGCGCATGCGATAGGGCCAACTGCTAATAGTGGCATGTTAGGAGACTTAGCAGTTAGTAGAGGTACATGGTCGTGGATGCGACTTAACAGGTACATTGGGTGGGGAGAACATTACCTGACGTATGGGCTTCTATGCACTTCCCTCATTACCTGTGCGCTCCGCCGGAGACGCAGGCTCCAGGTGCCCTCTGACGTTATCCAGAGCGTTATGGACGTAGCCCCTTGCATGGTGCCCTCTGACGCTTCCCGGGCGTTATGGACGTAGGCCCCTGGTGCCCTATATGGGAACTATGCCGATCCCATTTACAGCCAGGGCTAATGCGTCGAAGGATTGTTTCTCAAACTGCATGTTCACTTTAGTTCGGTTAGTTTACCTTATTTTGTGTCGTGTCACTTTCTTTGATTGTGGCATGTTTTATATTCAGTATTTATGTGGCATGTTGATGTATCTTGTTACGTCCCTCTGAGGACCTGATTATCTCGCCAGGTGTGTGTTTCGTGATTTCTTGCAGGTGCTCTAGCTAAGGCCATTCCTTCCTTCGTGGTGATTGCTCTTGGACTCGTCATTGCTCTCGCTTTGCTAAATTCTTTCATTGTATATTTTTCCCATATTTAATTTGGTTGGTAGTGGACTTTGTCTCCGCCCAACTATTGCGTACATGACAAATTCTAAGTTGACTTTTATATCATATTTCTCTTTGTGGATGAGATTTAGTACCTTGGTTACTGCATTTTACAGCTTATGTATATATACGAGGGCCATATACTTCGTATGTATACAGCTGGCATGATTACGTTCTAGTCCTACGTATTTTGGGACTGGGGCGTTACATCTTCAATTGACACCTTCTTTCCGAGGCGACGTTGGAGGGGTGTTGATAATTGCAGCCGCTGGAACACAGACTGCCTTGGTGGTGGGACTGCTGTTTCGCAACAACTGTTGATGGTGACTACAGTACCGGTGTGCCCTGTGAGGGGCGCATTGTGCTGGTCAGTCAACTCTTCTGATCGGCGCTTGTGACTGATCACATTACGCAAATCATTGGAGGAGAGTGCCACCTTCGTACCCCCATCAGGCGCATGGCAAGGCCAAGCGCCGGGGTGGTCAAGTGAGAGTGCCACCTTCACACCCCCATCAGGCGCATGGCAAGGCCAAGCTCTGGGGTGGTCAGGTGAATGCTGCGCCCTCTGAACCAACGCAGAAGAAGCGCTCAGATCAGTAGTGGGGGTACAACATTTACAGTGACTTAAACTAGCCACAGACGCACATCCTATGTACACGCTGGGGTTCAAGACCACAGAGTTTGCCTTGCTCGACTTGGTTGCGAACGTAACAGATACGTCCAAGTGAGACAAGGACTTTGAAGGTCGGCTCATTTCTGGCACAGAAGCACCCGAGTCGACCTTATACAGCTTACCATCAGCAGTGCACAAGATTGTGAGCGCATGCTTCTGGTTTGCTGTCGGCATAACATGTTTGAGGCGCATGGCCCGTGCTGCCTTGGACTTCTTCGTACAAGCCCGCTGGGGTGCATAGTACTCAGAGTCCAAATTCTCCTCGCCAAGACAGCGAGTGAGTCTGTCAAAGACAGAAGCCTTCTGTGGCGCATCAGAGTTACTGCACAGGTTAGATGCGCCCCTGCTCCATCGGTGCATCTTCCTTGTCTGAAAAGGAGATGGCTGGGGAATGTGGTCAGCACCACGCTTTCCCGAGAGATGCGCTGCACCGGTGGGTACATCCTGGCTGCTGAGGACGTCAGTGAGAAGGGTGGACTGCATCGGCGTATCCCCTTCAGTGGTGGTCCCAGGGGCCTCAACCTTGTGCACCCAGACTTGGCGAGTCTTCTTCGACTTTGGCAGCCGCTTCGAAGGACTTGCGCTGCCTTCAGAGATGAACTCCTCATACGCCTGTTGATTGAGGCGTACGACCAGCGTCTTGTGGGAGGAGCCGACCTTCACGTCGTCGGATTGCGACAGCTTTCTCGGTGGAGGAGAAAGAGGTCCCCAGCAGAGTCGCCAGCTTGTTTGTCATTAAAATCTTTTTATTGCAATTTCAATTACAAACAAAATAGTGCTACAATGTAGAACTTAGATGTAGTCCTAGGAGAACACTTTTGTTTATCTGGGTCCTTGTGTCGATGGATCGAGTTGTAATGCGTTGACTCCGTTGACGATCTGACGACGGTTCTCGGTTCTCTGAAGGTCTGAGTTGCTCTAGGTGCTGGAGTTTACAGATGGGAAGAAGACATTGAGTGTCTCTTCCGATCTTCGTGGATGATATCTCTGATGCCTTTTTCTGTCTGTGTACGTATAGATATTACGTTGTCCGTATGTGTGTGGAAGAAGGAAATGATCCCTCTATTTATAGCTTGCAGGCTGGCTGCTCATGCGTGCATATGTAGGATTCGCCTGTACATGGGGACGCCACGTGGTTGAAGCTGCGGGAGGCGCATGGATGATGCACCATCATTTGTGGGTTGAATCTTTCATGCTCCTTTTGTGGGCTGGCACGTAGCAGGGGAGAGGATCTTTCAATTGCTGAGATCTTGGGTGATTAGCACCCCTTCATATGCTGAATTGAGTCAAAGGACACGTGGTGTATGCCCGTTGCTCAAAGATCTCAGATTTGGTTGAGGGTGATCTGATAGAATGTGCCTGGGATCGGGCGCATGAGAAGACTTTGGCTCACAACTTTCAGGAGTCACGAACCAGTCTGGGCGCACGGCTTTTGAGGTACATACGAGTCTTCAGGCGCATGGGTGCTGAGGCGCATGCGAGTGGTTGGTCGGCCACGTGGGTCGTAACCGTCGGAAGAAAGTAATGATGATGCTGATGTCAGCGACGCTTCGTCTTCTGAAAAAGCTGCTACCTGTCCAGTCCTCGAGGGACGTGCTGCCAACTCTGTCACTTGAGCATTAATTGCTTGATGGGTGATGAGCCGAAATGGGCGCATGGGTCCATGTTGATTAGGATGCATGGATCTGTTCTTTAAGTGCTTTAAATAGCCATTTTGACTTGGCCGAATTCGAAGCGTCAGGTTCATCACCATAAATGCAAATTCATTGCACGGAATTCGGAGAGCCCGCCACTTGACCCATGGGTTTGATTTGCCCAACCTATAAATAGTGGCAAGGAGAGTTTGCTTCTCGTTCTCTCACGTCTTCCCAAATAGACTTGTTTGCTCGAGCACATTCTGTTGACAAGATGCTCCCGAGGGTGAAGATGCGACGACTTGTCTTCGTTCATGCACTTGAAGGTGACTGTTACATCCAAAAGTCGGAGTCGAGGGCTTCTGAGGAAGGCGGAAGGTGCCTGTTGCATCCAAAGATCGGGATGCTCGAGCCCTGTCTCCATTATGCTGGAAGAGCCGCAGATCATAATTGTGGTGCTCCCGGCTTTGGAGGCTCTTTTTTCTGCCAGAGTGGGTGTTGCCCATTCTGGTTGTGTTGAAAGCTGCTCCTTTAGCCGCAGATCGATTGCGGTGCTCTCCTCTTCCTTGGGCTTTGGAGAGCTCTTCCTCCGATAAGAGTGGGGTTGATTGCCCACTCATGTTCTGCTCAATAAATGCTTCATTAGTCGAAGCATTTGATCGGGTCGAAGTAAGGCGCATATGCTGAGACTTCATGATGCGCATAACTGAGACGCTGAAGAGATGCGCCTGACTGAGACGCTGAAGAGACAAGCCTGACTGAGACGTTGAAGTGATGCGCCTGACTGATGATGCGCCTGGTGGGGGGCGCATGGCAGTTTGCTGCGCTTGGCTATAGTCTTAGGATCTTTCTTTTTGTAGAAATTCTCCTTTGTAAATCCTTTCTTTAGACATGTAATAGACTTTTATATGAAATAAAAATCCTTTTGATGTCTATACTTTTGCTGTCTTGCTGTGCCAAGTACTTCGTTTGAGCTCCCTGGCACATGTAGTGTTAGGCGTATAGGAATTCTGGCCTGTGGATGCGCCTGAAATTCCATGCTTCTACACGTAGGATCGTCGATATAATTTTGATGCCAGAACTGTTTTGGACAAATTTTGATGGGTTTTGGGCTTTTTAATATGTGGACTTTTGGATATATAATTGTTGATAGGTAGGCTATATATTGTGGACTAAGAATCGCTAAGCCAGTACTGATACAATCAATCTCATATTTTTTCTAACTCAACAAAAGGAAAATTACAGAATAAATATGAAATCCAATAGCCCTTTTGATGATGTCTTTTTTCTGACATTGAATACGCATTTTTTCTTGACGGCAGTCGTCCAAAGATAAATAGATCTGGAAATAATGTCATCTTTGGCCCATCAATAATTCTTCGTTGTATATGTCCTGGTTTGATCATGCTTACTTCTTGTCTGCATGTACATGTTAGATGACAAAACAATATGATGCAGTATGATACAAGCATAGCAATATGATATAGTAAACATTTAGGACAATTCTAAGTTTAAGTAGCAATATGATAGTGAATACATGAATATTAGTGACATCAATAGTTAAACTCAATTGATCAGCCATATTCAAAAACATAATATAATCATTGGGCTAACAATCTCTTCCTTTTTTATTATGGCAAATCGGATAAGTTAAGAAACACTACAAGAAAAAAGGCTTTTCTTGACGGTGATTTACCGTCAAGAAATGGGTATCTTGACGGTTGCGGATCCGTCAAGTAGGCCGAAGTCAAGAAAAGGGCCCTCCTTTCTTGACGGTCGCTGGAAGGGCTTTTCTTGACGATTTTTTGCCGTCATATGAAGTACTTTTCTTGACTATTTTTAGCCGTCAAGATAGCAGTTTTTAGAAACCGTCAATGTAGGCAAAAAAAAATTCTTGACTCCGGCCTAGATGACGGTTATTAGCCGTCAAGAAAAGCATTCATCACAGGCTATTATGCAGCATAATTTGAATTAAAATTGACGTTTGACAACCGTCAAGAGAAGCTATCCAAAGTGCCGTCAAGAGAAGTTTGCCAAAATTCTATCAAGAATTATATATAATATTAATCAAACACACATAATATCAATCCAGAAGCTACACACATCAAATTACTATAAAACCCAAATTTGATATTAACAAACTGTATTGTTCATACAACAAGAACTTCCAATACACATCCCACCACATGTACTCTTCACTTGTCCAACCACAACATAATCCAACCACAAAGTACACATATCCGACATATATTGTTTCCATACCACTTACATCTAAACCACAAACATCTATCACTTGTCACCACAAAACATAATCCAACCATACAAAATGAACCCAAAAAAGTAGCAAACCAGATCGAAGCACATCCCTCCCATATCCACAGCATTCCCCTATTTACAGCATGCATACACCTTCATTTTTCAGCAAATTCCTGAGAGAACAAGAAAATAAATTATCAATATATTTTTCTACAACCGTTTTTGCTTTAAAACTGAACCAACATTCACAAATGTGGCATAACAAATAAACCAACACTCACAAACAGATACATGTTTTGGGCTCAGAGAAAGTTTGCTTCAAAAATTGAACCATTAGCAGCACTCTCAAAGAGTTTTTGCTTCAAAAAATGAACCAACATTCACACGATTTTTTTGCTGCAAAACTGAATGGGATCCAAGTATCAGGGAGAATTCAAGTGAATGTGATCCAAGTATCAGAGATTATTCAAGTGAATGTAATTGACAAACTACGAGTACCAAATAAATCACATAAAGAACTGATACTCAAACAGATGTCAAAAGTGATACCCACATAGTTGTAAAAACTGTAGTGTACTCATCATATCCTATAAATAAATGATGCAAATGGAGAAACACAAACAGATGTAAGGGCCAATATTGCAGCAGATACACAAATAGATGTAAAAACTCTAGTGTACCATAAAAATATTGATCACCATCATTGGTAATAGTGTAAATTTCTTATCATAGACCTATGTATCATTGAAAAAATGAGCCCACATCATTAAAAGGATATCCAAAAAATTAGATGCCAAGGATATCTAAAGTTAGCCAACTGATCCAAAGTGAGAATTAAAGAAACCAAAGCCACCTATCCCAAAGTTAAGCAACTGATCTAAAGTGTAGTTAGTTAGGACATTGGAGTATGAATCCTTAGCTTTATGTTTGTAACAAAGCTACAAACATTCATCACTTTTCAAAAAACAAAGATTAAAATAGACCAAACTCATGCCAAGAATAAAGTCTAATATAGTATGTAATAAATATAAAAAATACTAAAGACAACCCAAACTGGGTTTCAATCATATGTCAGCAATTATTAGAAGAAAAGAAAAGACAAACCTAGAATTGGAAGAGTTCGAACACAATTCACAGATAGCATTGAAATTCTTGATGCTGATATATCCTAGGAAACACAGGCACTGATATATCACTAGTTAACTACCACACAAAAAGCAATTACATACCAATCAAGATGAGGCCTGCTCTGAAACCCGAGGATAGGCAACCCAAGCCAGATTCAGCCAAAACTCAAATTGAAAGGTTACAGAAAATAAAATATATTGCACAATTATAAACCAAATAGAATAGGAAGATGTCAGAGAAATAACTAAAAAATACAGAACTGAATGAAGATAAATTGTCTCAAACAGAAATTACATCAAAAAATCATTAGTAAGCAGGTTCAAATATGTTTCGAATAAAGCAAATAATAAAAATCATAGCATCCCAGGCATGTTGGTGGTCAGGACCCTTTCCTGCCCCCTAGTGACCGAAAGAACAACATAGAAGTATGGAACCCAGTTACATATTATTGCCAAATACCATGTGATGATTAACTCCCTCAGCCCAGAGGTCTCTGCAATGGACATAACACTAGAGCAAGGTTAAGAGGTGAGTCCAAAACTTCCAACTAGTTTTACATAGCAAGAGGAAATTAATCACGTTCACAAATGCTCAAAGTAGCCTTAAGCCTGCCAAGAAAAAGTCAACGATGGTGACCCTAATCCATCAGTACAAGTGAGGTCAGTATCTATACTATTATACCGGTAAGGTTATAATACATGTTGTATAAACCGATATTTTCTTTGGAGAAAAAGTTAAAATCTAGCAAGATTCATCAATTTTCCTCTAAAAAATTTGTTAACTTGATGTTTATACCAAGACATCAATGACATTCAGCAGATGATGAGACAGCTCCGGGCACAACAAAATATAACAACGAGGAGGAAGTCCCTCAAATCTCTGACCCTCATTTGCCAGATATGTTTATATCGCTCACCCAGGTTAAATTTACCAAATGATGATCCTTTAGATAAAATATAATATGGCTCATCCAATATATTTTTTGCTGATAACAGGTTTGTGCATATATATATATATATATATATATATATATCATCTACAACTTAAAAGGGCAGATCATGCTACTGAGGAAAGGAGACATGCATACTCTTCTTACCTCCTATAAGTATCAGAGTGCTCCTTCGCTTAAAATGGCGGCACCCCATAATGGAACTCGTAGCACAGAACACCCAAGCTCCAAATGTCTATACTAGCACCATGCTCTACACTTTCAAATGAAACAAACACAAATATCTTAGCAATGTCAGATCGAAGGAAATGTGAAGTGTATGTCACATAGGAAGGGTATAAAGGTAGAAATTAGCATACCCATTTCAGGTGAAGGTAATCCAATGTGCCACACATGGTCCGTCTGCTATTGAAAGGGAATTGGAGGCAAAGAAATGGGTGTACTTGCGTGTCCAAAATTGAATCAAATAAAACACGAGCGTATCTGCACCCAGAATGAACTAGCCAATAGTACCAAAAACATGAATACGACTAGGCAACAAGATACTAAAAAATAAGATAAACTAAGTCCTAGATTTGGATCATACATCATTTGTCGTACTTGCGTGTGCCTCCACACGTATTGAACATGTACTAACACGGTGCCAGTGTACCCGACATGGTCTCCAACGTCTTGGTTCATTTGGTCAAGGACCATTACCAAGAGTATCAGAGTACTCAAAAATAATCCCAAGCCAACAAGGAATAAAATGTCTAGCATGCTAATATTATCCAACGACATATCACTAAACCTAAGCAACATACTGAGAACATATCCAACATCACGCTATCCCAAGGAAACCACATATATGCCAACAGAACCACATTACCCACAGTATAAAAATATAGGGTAATAGACAACCAAACCATAATTATATAACAACCCAATAACCAATAATATATGAAAATAACCCAACATAGCATCTGAATACCAACCAACAATATATTAATTTAAATACCAACCCAGCATATGTGAATTTCTTCACCCAACATTAATACAAAACCCGACAGCAATAAGGAAGAAACCCATCCAGCAAATAGAATCTGTGATCTAGGAATCACTAAGATTCTCAAACCAAAATGATCAAAGGATCGTCTCACAACATTGAATCCGATAAGCATCAGAAATTCGAGAACCCTATTTAGGTAGGGAGATCAAGACCCAAATATCATCATCAGATCGAGACCCAAATATCATCATCGACAGATATAAAACCGAAACAGAGATTCTAACCAAGAGTTTCAGAAATTATATCCAAATTAGTGTCAGAATCTGAAGGGATGCCTCAGATTCGGTCGTAAACGCACGTCAGCGTCTACATGGACTCGAAAATGCATCCTCGATACATCGTCACCGACGTAGGAGCATGCCTCGGAGTCGTCAAAGCGTCTCGGGTATGTGTCATGGTCACAGCGTCTCTAAAGGGGCCAGTTGGTCAGGGAACAATGACCACAGGGAAGGGGAGAGACAGGGTTAGGGTTTTCTTCACGGGGAAAAAGGGCGACTGCTCCGAACGGGAGAAAAAGGGAGGAGGGTCAAGCGGGGAGCTCGTGGCTGGATCTCGGGGTCCACTATGGGTGGCCGACGATGAAGGAGGCCGTCTAGGGCACAAGGGGCACAGGGGTGGCGGGTAGAGGGAGCTCAAAGTAGGCGACTGACATAGAGGAGAGCCTCGGGAAGGTCGGATGGCCGGATCGACGGAGGCAGGTAGAGGCTCGACCTCGGAGAGGCCATAGAGGAGCTCGAAAAAGAGACGGGAGTGGTCGGTAGTCGTGGATGGCCGGAGCGCGTGGTGAGGCCTTGGAGGAACTAAAAAAAAGAGACAGGGGAGTGGTCGACGGAGCGGCTACGGTGGAGGGGAGGCGGAGAGGAGTCGCACGAGAAAAGGGATTTTAATAAGGAAAGGAGGAGGAAAGGAAGAGGATTCTCTAAAAGAAAGAGTTTTATGAGAGATCGAGAGACTGGTTCCCGTGTTCTTTGATTGAAAGAACATCCATTCGTCAAAAAATATAAAAATTTTGAAAAAAATTACTATAATGGCAGTTGAAAATATTGTGCCAATTTTTTTGTGCATATATCAGATGACGGTTATCACCGAGCCGTCAATTTATAAAATGATGTTTCTAGACGGATCGTCTAAAACCGTCAATGTACATACTATAAAATTGCAACAGTAACAAAAAAAATGACTTCGCTTGACATAGGCCTAAATCCATCAAGATAACCACTATTGTTGACGGTTTTCGATGACCGTCAACTTATAAACTGTCAAGAATCATCATTTTTTTAGTAAAAGATACGATAGATACATGTATCACTAATAACACATGATTACTTGAATATTGAGTGCTAACTTAAACTTATTTCTCCCCGTTGACATGATCAAAAAAATAAGCTCCCCCGTAATAAGATATAAAATAAAATCAATCATAACAGGAGGAAGATATAAATAATCATGAACAACAATTTGGAGAATAGTGTAACGACAAGCTTAGAAAATTGCACAACTAAAGTATAGAAACTTGTCAAAACACAATATAGTTGGTTGAACTTTTAAAAAATCAAAAATTAACCAATAAATAGTTTACCAACTAAAAATACAAAAATGACATTCAAAATACAATATGATGAATAAATGTAACTATAGTTTTAAAATAGACCAATAAAGAATATAAAAACGAAGTAGATATGAATAAAGTAGAAATCAATCATTGGTCTTAAATAATCCATGAGGATAAGAAAATTGCAGATCTAGTATATACCAATAACATTCCAAAAAAATATAATAGGACATTTAACAATGACCACAAAAAAAAATGATTCATAATTTGCCCTTACAAATTAGTGAATCACTTATATAGGGAGTATAATCGTTGAAAAGACATCAAAATAGATATACTAGAATTTATGCAAAATCTATATCGAAGTTTATGCATTTGAACTCAATTACCTTATCATGATAAATAAATATCCACTAGATAAACATGAATGTAATGAAGACAAAATACTTGAAAATGAGAAATTCAGTCGACTTGAATGCTCTCCCGCAAAGTATAACCAGTCTAAATAAGATAGTCATGAACTTTGAGATAAAATCTCAGTAAGAAAAGTCAAATCAATTTAAACTCAAGGAATCATCAAAATTAAATATATTTGGCAATATAATTTTTTTATTAAAAATACTCATAGAATGAGATAATCAAGAAAATAATAATAATCATATATTCTCTCATAGAAATATCATGAACACAATCGATAAGAATTTAAAAAAAATAGACTGTAGGTCCATGATTGAACTAGGTATACCACATATTACGAGTGTAAATAAATGGAAATAATTGATTTGCACCCCCTTAAAATATGCGTACCTAGTTCAAAGGTAATTTATATGCAAAAATAGATAAAATAAATAATCACAAGATTAAGGAATATCCAAGATATGCATCTTTCTTTCCTTTGATCAAATGCATACAAAGTTTCAAACTTGAGATAAATATCATCTTTAGGCAGGTAAAAAAAATATCCAATAAATAAACGCTTAACGATGAACAAACAAAATATGTCTACAGTAATAAAAATTATTTCAAGACAATTAAGAATTTTTTGAAAACTATCTTAGCACGAATAACGGACAGTTTCAAAACATCAGAGAGAAAACAAATTTTTTGAAATACTGAATGTTCGAATGTCCGTTTAGTCCTTAGAATAAAAACTAACGATTCAAATTTTTGTATCATGAAAACTGTAAAAGAATCCATAAATCATAAATAGTCCAAAAACATGACTAGATAAATGCAAAAATAATATTCTAGATATATGACATGCTAGGGAAATTATTGATTTGAAATGACAAACTGCTCCCCATTTTCATGGCTATATCCAAAATTATAAAAAATTTAAATTCCAGAGAAATATTTCCAGAACTAAAAAACTAATTCATCAACATATTAGGTCTTCTTATCAAAGTTCATTTCTTCCCTTTTAAAACCTTAGCACGGTGTCCATCAGATAACCGTAGGTTTAAAAAAAATGCTTCAGAGAGAGAAATTTAATATGCCTGACTTCTTCCCCACAAAGAATTACTTCTATAGGCTGTTTATTAACTTGAATAAGAAGAGAATAATAAAAGCTTATTAAAATGAGTATCATAAATACGAAAATATAATCATCTTTAAACAAAAGAGATAATATCCATTAAATGAACACTTAAGATAAAACAATAAAAAGATATTTTAATTTAGCATATATAAATAAAAATACTATAAATAATCATAAAAGATGATATAAATTGAACTATGCAATAATATCTCACAATAGAAAAGTTAGATCAACATATGTTACCTTTTTTGAAAATATAAAAAGGTAATATTGTCCATCAAAATGAAAGTCCAATCTAAAGTTGAAATCCATATTTCTTTGTTTAGAGTTGAGATCAATCCCAGATTATAGATCGTTTTAGATAATACAAAAATAAGTGCATCCACTGAAATCGAAAGATCTCAAACAATAACAAAAATCAAATCATTTGTAGCTATAAGCATAGGATGTATCCGTTACATGTATCCTTATATGTGCTACAAAATCATTGGATAACAATAAAATATAAAACATTTATAAATCAAAATATAGGGCCTAGATTTGCTAATGTATTCTGGAACCTAGGGGACTGGATTTAGTGCCTTGGATCTAAAACTAGATAATAGTTGCAAGTAGACCTTAATAAATCTTAAGTTTATAAAGTATTGATCACTTTGGGTTAGCTGTAGGGGCCGATTCCCAGCTAGCAGTAGTTCGATAACTAGTACACCGTGTCGCTTCAGGCTATTTACACCTGTATGACAGAAGGACCCTTTCGGCTTGTACCCAAAATAATCTCTACTTTTAATAAGTTAGATTTAAAGGAATATATGCAGTATCATCAAACAACATCGAAGTCCAAAATCCTTAAATATAAGAGAAGTAAATATCCCAAAGAATGATCAAAGAATGATCATCAAGATTGCTAAGACTATTTTCAAAAAAACATTTTCATAGTGTACTTATAGAGATAGAAGATATATACTAAACATGTGCACTAATAAATTAGAAAATTTTAAAAAAAACAAAATAAAGAAAAATGATCTTGTGCTTCTTAAAAGAACACTCACAAATAATCATGAGCAAGAAATCAATAAAATATGTTTTCTCAATGTCCCAACTTAAAGATATAAAACAAATAAATATCGAAAGTTAGGAGACATATACAAAATGGCATACATGACATAATTCAAATATAAATTAAATGAGAGACATGTATCTAAAATGTCAACAACAAAAAAACCAAGAAAAATATCATTTAAGAGAGTCATTGTGGAAGAAGTTAATAAAGAGAAGAATACAAATTTGTTAAAAGTAATCAATAGCTGAAGTATGAGGTAAGCACAAGTTTAAAGATAACAAGTATAATTAAATACTTTACAAATTAATGTAGAACTTGAGCTGAACACATATGCCCTTATAAAGATATTTATACAAAAATATATACCAATATAAGAAATATATGAGCAATATATTCATATATCCTTAATAAGCCTTGAAAAATTATCACAAGATCAAAGACATATATAGATATATTTTATTAGGAAAATATGTAATTGATTCATAAGAAGTTAATCAAAATAAAATATGAGAATCAATATTGAATATATTATGCAAGCACAAGGTTAACATAAAAGTATACAAATATACTTTTCAAGTAATAGGAGACTTGTGCTGAACATATATAATCATAAAATACCGATTAAAGTAAATATGACATGTTAAAGACAAATTGGTAACTATTTCAAAAATATTAACTAAAGACGGAGTTAAAAACATATTAACTCAAAAACAAAAACAAAAAAAATTAAGCTCTATGGACTAGAGTGGTACGCATGCTTCATAGCTAATGATTAAGAGTAAAGAGCATACATAGATAAATGTGTCACACTAATAGAAAATTAGTAGAAGACTATATTGTAATCACCCACTTTTTCGAAATGAGGATAATATTAAACTTTTGTAAAAGTTTATTATTTAATAATAGGATTTTTGATTTATGGGGATTGTTAATTAATTTAATACTATTTAAAATTGGTGAATTATAATTTTGATGTGTTAGCTAGTGAACCCTAGAACTGTTGAGCCTAGAGACTAACCATGACCATGGGAACCTAACCATGTGATTAGAATAACTAATTATAGCTTTTTAGGCTAACGGTATTTTGGTCATTTTGTGACTTTTGAATTATTTAGAATTTTAATTAATTGGTGAATTTTAGATTATTTTAATAGTATTTAAATTGATGCATTGTAATTTTGGTCATTTTTCATATTTTAATATTTTGGGAATTTTTATATTGTAATATTGATTTTACGGGATTTGTTTAGTCGGGTTTGAGTTTCGTTTCGTTCCGACTTGTGTTAGGGACACGGGTAGCTTAGACTCTAGAAGGAACCACAAGATTAGTTAGTCATGACCCACAAAAACCACTAATTGACTTAGTAAGTTTAGACTAATCCCACTTGTTAGATTGGTTAAGTTAGAGGCTTAAATTTAACCCTTTTGATCCCAAACTTGAACCTAACTTAAAATTTACCAAGACGACTAGTTGAGGCCTTATTGGGCTTTCCTCCAAGACCCAAATAGGGTTTAATGGCAGCCTCTATAGGTAGGTTAGCCTCCATTTCTTTCATTTTATTCCATCTTGTCTCTTTTCCTTCACAAAGTGTTCTTCCCCAAATTAGAGAGCTTCCCTCTTTGATTTGATCTCCAAATCTCTTCATTCCTCCACCAAAACTTCCATCCAATCTTTTTGTACTATTAAGAGAGGGTGCTAGCAAAGATTTGGATCAAAGTATAAGGAGGAGTGTCCATTTTGGAAGGATCTTCGTATCAGAGCCGTGTCCTTGGGAGTATCATTGGGATTCCACTCCCAATAGGTAAAACCAATCCTCTAAATTGATTTCCTATGCATATTAGTTAGTTTTGAATCCATAGGATCTACCCCCAAGCATGTACCCACTTTAGATTCAAGTTTGAGGCCATTTGGAGCTCTCTAGAGCAAGTTAAAATTGTGTCTTGTGTCTGACTTCTAGATCTCAAATTAGAACACCTCATGTATTTGATTTAATGTCTAATAGGTTTAGTTGTGTTTTAATTTTAGTTTTAGACATATTAGAGGATGGTTGATGTTAGTTAGGATGGTTAGAATGAGTTTCATTTAGATATCCATGGTTAGATCTAAGTGGTTTAGTCTACATGTCATATTTTTAGCCTCAACTTGTCATTTTAGTGTCTCTTTATATAATGGACTGTTTTGTATATATATAATAGGTATGTTAGATAAATTTTATATATTTAGATGTGTGTGAATATGTTGTTAGTGGTGTGCTTGTGTTAGAGGAGAGGGGAGTGTCGTTTGATGTCTGTCTTGAGTGGTGTGGAGAGTGAGATGTGTTTCTTTTGTCCAAACAACCCAAATTCGTCATAATATTCATCTACGTTTTTAGTAGCCATAACAACTTAGAAATGTCATAACTTTTAGTTTAAAACTCCGATTAATCTTCCTTTTTTAAAAGAACCGTATCGAAGTTAGCTTTCCAGATATATATATATTAATAGGTCAAATGCATTCTAGAACTTTCTGTAGAACTGTTTGAGTGTCAGCTGTACGAAAACGAAGGCGTTTTGGTGTTTTTGCGATTCCGGAAGCTTTCGGACACGAAAATACGATCCGTTTGAAGTTTCAAAAAGCTAATACGAAGGACTACAACATACTATAATCCTAAAATTTAGTAAAGGTCCAACTGGTATAGTATTGGTTTTAAGTAGAAGACTGACTATACGACATAGACATTTTGTGTAACCTATGAGCCTATATAGTATGGATATTAAATGAATGTAGGTATCATAGGTTGTCGAGTATATGTATGATACAGTACATATATATATATATATATATATATATATATATATATATATTATTGTTACGTTATATATGTTAGTATGTTTGTTAGATGTTGGTTAGTAGAGGGTTATATATGGTAGAGTTTGTTATATGTTAGTGTAAGTTATATTTGTTAGTATAAGTGTTAGTAAGATAGTAGAGGTTAGTATTTTGTTAGATAGTTTGATGTTAGATATCTAGTATGTTAGATATTGATATGTTAGTTGGTTATGTTAGTTCTAGATATTGGTATGTTAGCAAGTTAGTCTCTATAGGTTATGTGTTAGATATTAGTTAAGATGTTATGTTAGTATATTAGATAGTTAATTAGATAATTGAGGGGTATCTTGGTATCTAATGATACCAAGTTAGTATCTTAAGGTAAATATGAATTACCTTTACCTTCAAGGTAAATGATTAATTTATCTTATGACAAAAGTATTTTGGGATGCCAATATGGCCAAGGTTGATATCGTATCCTAGTGTTAGCGGATTAGTGTCTAAGTGTTTGAGTTTGAGTAGGTAATGTTAGATTGTGGAAGGGTTATATATATATATATATTTTTTTGTGGAAGGGTTATATATATATATATATATATACATATATATATATATATATATATATATATATATATATATATATGGATTATATAATATCTATATATATTATGAGAGCATATAGATATAGGTTATGGTTCATAGTGAGGATATGTATATACTTGATATATGATATCTATATGTATGTGTTAGGATGGTACTATATGGGTAAGGATATATGTGATATATATATAATATATATTATACTACTAAGTTTGTGTGCCTTGTTAGATATGTGGTTTAGCTATTTGCCTTGATTTAGGCTATGTGTTAGATAGCAATGGTACTAGTATATTTGATTGTTTAGGACATAAACTAGTTTAGACCTAGAATTGACTAACATAGACTAGTTTGACCATTGTTGACCAAACCCTAGCTAGTTTGACCACATTAGACTAGTTGCCCTAATTTGACTAGATTACTGACCAGAGTTGAACAAAAGTTGACTTTGACCTAGATTGACTTAGACTCATGTAGATTGTATTATTATTTCAATTACCATATAAATTGAACTCTTTATAACCTGTGTTGCTCCAACTAGGACTCTGTGACTCCAGTTGGCTATCTTTTCATATCAGCTGTTCAGGATATCAGGCGAGTACATTCTATGACCGTTTCATACTTGGTAAGATTTATATTCCTGCTCTAGATTATTTTACTTGATGTTGTCACGTTGTTAACACGGATTGGTACTATATGGATCTTTTCATGAGAAGTTATCTCTCTCGGGAGCATCGGGATACGTCATGTCATGTGCTTTTCACGTACATCATGTATTCATGTGCTTTCATCATTCATGTGCACTCTTGTGATTTATGTACTCTCATGTTCACAGAACCCCCCATGTATACTTCATGTGTACCCATTTATGGGCCCCCATATGAAATTATGTGCAATAACATAACTTGTCTGGATCTTTATGTATTGATTAGGGTACGGAGGAGTACAAATGGTCATGTGAACAATTCCAAAGTAGTGTAATCATGTGCAAACTCTTTAGTCCAATCATATGCAAATTCAAGCCGTTCACATGTCTATCTTGTACTCTACATCACTAGCCACTGATAGTTCTTTACCTGTAGTAGATATTTCCATATAGTCATCTCTTTTACTTTATGTATATTCTTCATTGTTTCATGTACCTTACTCTATAGCATGCTTATATTTTCTGTCATGATGTGAACTGCGTGAGATGTATTGTGCTCGTTCCTATCCTGACTAGACCTGTTGAAAATATTACAGGAAACTGGAGATTCACAACTAGCCTAGAGGACCAGTACACTACCAAAATACAGTAAATTAGCGACGGCACATTAGCGACGAAAACTATCCGTCGGCGTTAGCGACGGATTTGTGGCAAATAACCGACGGCGTACCGACGACTAGACGATATAATTTTTATTTTATTTTAAAGGGGAGAAAATGTCGCTCATCCGTCGCTAGGGCGTCGGAGATATAGCGACGGATAATGAGCCGTCGCCATGTAGTCGGTTATTTGGCAGGAATTGTTGAGGGAAATGGCGGGACAATTCTTCGACTACGTAGCGACGGATATTCCGTCGACAAGTATCAAAAAGAGCGACGGCCTAGCGACGGATAGAACCCGTCGCTGATCCGTCGCTAAATAAAGGGCCCAGGCTTAAATTAAAACGTCGGGAGGAACTTTTCATTCCCCCCAAATTTCATTCTCTCTCCTCTCTCTTTCTTTCTCTCCCGCGGCGGTCGACGACCTCACTCTCCTCTCTCTCTCCAGCGGCGGTGATCGGCGACCTCTCCTCTCTCTCTTCCAGAGGTAATCTTTCTCTCTCTCTCTTTCTCTCGGTGGTCGTGGGTGTCGGGGCTACCGGGGGCGTCGTAGGCTGCGGGGGCATTGGAGACTACGGGAGTGGCGTGCACGTGGCAGCGCGGGGCTGCAGCGGGCGCGCGCGGGGCTGCGGCTGGCGTGCGCGGGGCGACGGAGGGCAACGCGCTCCGGGGCAGCGGGGGGCGGCGGGGGTGGCACGTACGGGGCAGTGTGGAGCTGGGGGGCGGCAGGGGGTGGGAGGAGCGGCGGGGGGTGGGAGGGGTGCTGGCGCGCGCGGGGATGCAGGGGGCAGCGGAGGACAGCACGCTCCGGGGCAACGGGGGTGGCGCGCGCAGGACAGCGCGGGGTACAAATACAATGAGTAGTATCGGCGATATGACAAACCCTAGTTTAAGAAATAGGATATCGACGATATCGGTAGTATCGACACTTTCAGATCGGTAACCCAATATCTTATTATGCTTTCAACCTAGGTTCACAATATCGGTAACCCAATATAGTCCCTGGATCGGCGGGGGTGGCGCACGCGGGGCAGCGGGGGGCGACGAGGGTGGCTGGGGGAGGGTTCGGGTTAGGGTTCGGGTTAGGGACATATAGTCCCTGCAGCCATTCTTCAGATACTATGGTATGACATGGTGATCGGGACATATAGTCCCTGTAGCCATTCGACTGGCGAGACAGAAACTATGGTACGATATGGTGATCAGGACATAGTTCCTGCAGCCATTCGACTGGGGAGGCAGAAACTATGTAGCCGTAGATAAAGTTGACTGTCCTCCGACCCTCATCGCTCGGCAATGATGATATGACAACCTATCACTATATCTTATATAGTAGTAGATGATGTCTTAGTATTACATTATGTGAGTTCATCTTGATTCTGTTACATTCTTCAGATAATAGATACGATAAGAACATATACTACACCATATGTACAGAACATAGATGATTCACACTAATGTATGCTAGAATGAATCTTGGGTTGTGTTTTGAGCCATCCGTTCTCACACTTAAAACACATAGGAATTAGTAGTGTGAGAGCGCCGGAGAGAGTGAGAGCATTGGAGGGAAGGAGGAGAGAGAGTGAGAGAGTAAAATGGTACGACATGGTGAAGTAGTACTGTATTTTGGCTCCAGCTCCAGCTCCATTTGCATTAATCTACGGTACGACATGGTGATCAGGACATAGTCCCTGCAGCCATTCGATTGGCGAGGCAGAAACAATGTAGCCGTAGATTAAGTTGACTGTCCTCTGACCCTCATCCCTCGACAATGATGATACAACAACCTATCACTATATCTTATATAGTAGTAGATGATGTCTTAGTATCACATTATGTGAGTTCATCTTGATTCTGTTATATTCTTCAGATACTAGATACGATAAGAACATATACTACACCATATGTACAGAACATAGATGATTCACACTAATGTATGCTAGAATGAATCTTGGATTGTGTTCTAAGCCATCCGTTCTCACACTTGACAAAAAATCAAATTTTTTGTACTTTATCTGCTTTCGAAAATGTACTTAAATTACATAATGGTTCCTTTAGTTAGCTTGCTTATGTTACAATTATATTATTTGTGAATATCGATCTTACCAGATGGCACCCATGACCCCAGGAGCGGCACGTCGTTTGAGGGAAACAGTGAATGTTGAGGTGGTTCCTCCTATTGTTAAGGAGGAAGTGGCACCGGTAGCTAGTGAGACCGGGAGTTCTATTCATCCAGCACCGGTAGCTAGTGAGACCGGGAGTTCTATTCATGTAGCACTTACAAGGGACTACATCTCTCCTCACACCAAAGATCCCACTTTTTCGAGGTGGTTGCGTGATCGTATCAATGAGCGTTTGCGTGAGCTGCGTGGTTCTCATTAGCTATTAGTACTTATTTGTATTGGACTATTTGTATTGGATTGTTTTTGTATTAGACTATTTGTATTAGACTACATATGAGAATTAGTACTGTGTCAATCTCTAGATTGTATTAGACTACGACATGGTGATCTGGACATAGTCCCGGCAGCCATTCGACTGGCGAGGCAAAAACTATGTAGCCGTAGATGAAGTTGACTGTTCTTCGACCCTCATCCCTCGGCAATGATGATACGACAACCAACCAGAGAGGATACTCTGAGAGATCCATCTGAGTAGGACGTATACTCTGAGAGATCACCTTTATTAGAATGATATCAGTAGTAGGATTGAGTGTTGGAGGAGATATTATCAGAGTATACGTCCTACTCAGATGGGTCTCTCACCGTTACTATTTTTTCTGACAGCATGGTGGATGTGATTCGTCAACAGATTCTTGCTCTGAGCCAAAACTTTGCCCCGGAGCTCAAGTGGACATCCTTCGTGTAGAGCTCGAGTGAGAGGTTCCTGGCAACATGGTGGTCTCCTTTGTCAAAGTATCCGTGCTCGTCTGTGGGACGAGCACGGATATTTGACAAAGGAGACCACCATGCTGTCAGGAACCTCTCACTCGAGCTCTACACGAAGGATGTCCACTTGAGCTCCGGGGCAAAGTTTTGGCTCGAAGCAAGAATCTGTTGACGGAGCACATCCACCATGCTGTCAGGAAAAAATAGTAACGTTGAGAGACCCATCTGAGTAGGACGTATACTCTGATAATATCTCCTCCAACACTCAATCCCACTACTGATATCATTCTTGTAAAGGTGATCTCTCAGAGTATACGTCCTACTCAGATGGATCAATCAGAGTATCCTCTCCGGTTGGGTTGTATTCTGAGCCATCCGTTCTCACACTTAAAACATATATGAATTAGAACTGTGTTTTGTATTTTCGGCGAGCCCAGGGATTAGATTCTGTATTTTGTATTTTGGTTTCTGTATTTTGGCTCCAGCTCCATCTGCATTAATCTACGGTACGACATGGTGATCATGACATAGTCCCTACAGCCATTCGACTGGCGAGGCAGAAACTATGTAGCGGTAGATAAAGTTGACTGTCCTCCGACCCTCATCTCTCGGCAATGATGATACGACAACCTATCACTATATCTTATATAGTAGTAGATGATGTTTTAGTATTACATTATGTAAGTTCATCTTGATTCTATTATATCCTTTAGATACTAGATACGATGAGAACATATACTACACCATATGTACAGAACATAGATGATTCACACTAATGTATGCTAGAATGAATTTTGGGTTGTGTTCTGAGCCATCCGTTCTCACACTTGGAGATAAATCAAATTTTTGCTATTTTATCTGACACATAAATACCGCTCGAGTGAGCCAAAGGCATGCAGCCACTTCCCTCCCTCCACCGCCGTAACTAGTGGAGGAGTATATTCGTCGGTCGCATCAGGGATTACCACCACCGGGCAATCGAACTCCACCTCCTCCTTAAAGTATTGTAATTAAGAAAATTGGGAATATTTGTGGGAATTTTGGAATATTTGTGCTATGATCGGATTATAACGACGGATATTAGGTTACTCTTAAGGATAATTGATGTCTATTTTATATTAATTTGGTTTGGTCTATATGATTCTTGGATAATTGGTGTGCATTAAATTCATATGTGCATATTTGTTCTATGTGATTCTTGGATAATTGGTGTGCATTATATATTTGGTCTATGTGATTGTTGGATAATTGGTGTGCATTATATATTGGTTTAGTTTATGCATATTTTTGTGAACAGGAAAAGTGCTACAAATTTTTTTCAAAAAAATCTCAGTTAGCGACGGACTAGTAATCGGTTAGCGACGGATATTTCCAGCTCCATTTGTATTAATCTACGGTACGACATGGTGATCAGGACATAGTCCCTACAGCCATTCGACTGGCGAGGCAGAAACTATGTAGCCGTAGATAAAGTTGACTGTCCTCCGACCCTCATCCCTCGGCAATGATGATACGACAACCTATCACTATATCTTATATAGTAGTAGATGATGTTTTAGTATTACATTATGTGAGTTCATCTTGATTCTGTTATATCCTTTAGATACACGATACGATAAGAACATATACTACACCATATGTACAGAACATAGATGATTCACACAAATGTATGCTAGAATGAATTTTGGGTTATGTTCTGAGCCATCCGTTCTGGTCAAGCATCTTCCTTCTCCTCTCCTCCACCATGGCTCTGGTCCCATCTGCTCCTCCCTAATTCCCTTTTTCTTATTTGACTCTCTCAGCCACATATGATATCCACCTCAAGTGTAGAGTCGGGGGAGAAGAAGTGGGCAGGAAGAGGAGGGGGAAGCAGCACAGCCGACGACATGACCCGGAGAAAGTACAGAGGTTTTCTTCAACATCCGTAGGAGAACTATAAGGATATATCTTTTCACAACATGTCACCTTGTCAAAGACCCTTAATGTGAATATCATGTTACAGCGGTATCGGAAGACTAACATATCATAATTTTTTAAGCCGTGTGTTTTGACATAATCCTCCCAACTCTTTCCTTCTATGTAGTAATCTTTCTTGCATTACTACATAGGAGGAAAGAGTTGGAAGGATTATGTCAAAACATACGGCTTAGAAAATTATGACATGTTAGTTTTTCGACACCGCGGTAACATGGTTGTCACATTAAGGGTCTTTGACAATGTGACATGTTGTGAAAAGATATATCCTTATAGTTCTCCTACGGATGTTGAAGAAAACCTCTGTACTTCCTCCGGGTCATGCCGCCGGCTGTACTGCTTCCCCCTCCTCTTCCTGCCCACTTCATCCCCCCCGACTCTACACTTGAGGTGGATATCATATGTGGCTGAGAGAGTCAAATAAGAAGAAGGGAAGTAGAGAGGAGTAGATGGGTCCAGAGCCATGGTGGAGGAGAGGAGAAGAAGATGCTTGATCAGAACGGAGGAATTGACGGATGGAAGAGAACTAGAAAGCATTGTTCCTTCCTGTTGTTAGAACTGTAAAGAGTGAAAAATGAGAGGGGGGTCTTTGATTTTTGCGTTCATCATCATTAGAGGATACTGAGTTTGAACGTATTTGCGGATATTGATTTGGTTGAGGATATTATGTATTGACATTGTTCGTTGCGGATAGTATTTTTTTTATATTTTTTGTATATTCTGGAATGTATTGTACGTGCCGGTATTGAGTGTTCCACCGAGGGGGTCGGCGAACCCAGGGATTGAATTCTGTATTTTGTATTTTGGATTCTGTATTTTTGGCTCCAGCTCCAGCTCCATTTGTATTAATCTACGATACGACATGGTGATCAGGACATAGTCCCTGCAGCCATTCGATTGGCGAGGCAGAAACTATGTAGCCGTAGATGAAGTTGACTGTCCTCCGACCCTCATCGCTCGGCAATGATGATACGACAACCTATTACTATATCTTATATAGTAGTAGATGATGTTTTAGTATTACATTATATGAGTTCATCTTGATTCTGCTATATCCTTCAGATACTAGATACGATAAGAACATGTACTACACCATATGTACAGAACATAGATGATTCACACTAATGTATGCTAGAATAAATTTTGGGTTGTGTTCTGAGCCATCCGTTTTCACACTTAAAACATATAGGAATTAGTAGTGTGAGAGCGCCGGAGAGAGTGAGAGCGCCGGAGGGGGGAGGAGAGAGAGTGAGAGAGTAAAATAGTACGACATGGTGAATTAGTAATGTATTTTGGCTCCAGCTCCAGCTCCATCTGCATTAATCTTCGGTACGACATGGTGATCAGGACATAGTCCCTGCAGCCATTCGACTGGCGAGGCAGAAACTATGTAGCCGTAGATAAAGTTGACTGTCCTTCGACCCTCATCCCTCGGCAATGATGATACGACAACCTATTACTATATCTTATATAGTAGCAGATGATGTTTTAGTATTACATTACGTGAGTTCATCTTGATTCTGTTATATCCTTCATATACTAGATACGATAAGAACATATACTACAGCATATGTACAGAACATAGATGATTCACACTAATGTATGCTAGAATGAATTTTGGGTTGTGTTCTGAGCCATCCATTCTCACACTTGGAGATAAATCAAATTTTTGCTATTTTATCTGACTCACAAATACCGCTCGAGTGAGCCAAAGCCATGCAATCACTTCCCTCCCTCCACCGCCGTACCTAGTGGAGGAGTATATTCGTCGGTCGCAGCAGGGATTACCACCACCGGGCAATCGAACTCCTCCTCCTCCTTAAAGTATTGTAATTAAGAAAATTGGGAATATTTGTGAGAATTTTGGAATAATTGTGCTATGATCGAATTATAACGACGGATATTAGGTTACTCTTCAGGATAATTGATGTCTATTTTATATTAATTTGGTTTGGTCTATATGATTCTTGGATAATTGGTGTGCATTAAATTCGTATGTGCATATTTGGTCTATGTGATTCTTGGATAATTGGTGTGCATTATTTATTTGGTCTATGTGATTGTTGGATAATTGCTGTGCATTATATATTGGTTTGGTTTATGCATATTTTTGTGAACAGGGAAAGTACAGCAATTTTTTTTCAAAAAAATCTCAGTTGGCGACGGACTAGTGACCGGTTAGCGACGGATATTTCCAGTTTTTGACTACTTTTCGACGGCATTTCCGTCGCTAACTGGAGATTTGAAACTGTTTCCAGGTGACAACGGGTGGTCGACGGAATATCCGTCGGCAACGTTCTGGTGGTATATAGTTCGACGGAATAGCGACGAAAAATCTGTCGATAAGGTTCTGGAAAAGCTTGACATTCCAGAACATTGGCGACGGATAATCAGCCATAAATCAGTCGCTGTCTCGACGGTGTCACGACGAAAAATCCGTCGCCAAGGTTCTGGAAATGTCAAGAATTTCCATAACATGGTCGACGGATAATTCGTCAGTATTCCGTCGCTAATCCGTCCTTTGTTACCGACGGAGATCGACGGACTAGCGACGGAACGATACCCTCTGATACACTTTTACGACTATTTACCGACGGACTATCCGTCGCTAGCGTCTACACAGTTAAGTATTTAATACTTGGAATGGACGAAAGCCCGTCGGAAAGTCGTCGATAATGCATCGTATTATGAAGACGAAAAGCCGTCACTATTCTGTCACTCTTCGACTACTTAGCGACGGATCATTATTAGCGACGAGCTGATTGCCGACGGATTAGTTTGGCCAAGATCCGTCAGTGATCGGTCGCTAATACTGATTGTCGAAGGATGGGCGACGGATGTGGCCGTCGCTAAATGGACATATTTTGGTAGTGGTAGATCTTGGAGTAGATTACTAGTTTATTGTTTAGTTTCTCTTTTAGAACTTATTTTGTAATAAGTAGTATTTTGAGATTGTTGAGATGTTGTTATTTTGGGAGTTTATTTAAGTTGTTGATATTTTGAGTTTTATATATAGTTGTTATACTCCTGTGTTATCTTATCGTGCTTAGATTGTGATTGAGTATTATCATCTCTTATACTTGTCCTCCATTCGGAGTTGAGATTGTGACAGTTACATTATATAATTGCATGAGTTGTTGATTAGATAGTGACCTAGAACTACGTTCTACCGTTGACACTGCGGCATAGGCTGGACGTACCCACTTTTCGTACCCCGATACTGGGTGCGGGTTATGACACGTTTATAGTGGTGGCCCATGCAGGTCGAGAGTCACATTTGTGCGATGTCGTGGTAGTGCAACGATTAGTTGTACTGGTGTGCGCTTGTGATAGAAACTAAGGAATAGGCTTTAGCAGAGAGGTTACTCAATCACAGTTAGGACTACTTGAGAAGATTCCTGGGATGACCCTTGAGAATCTCATTATAAACTATCTCGAAATTCGATTCTGACAGTTTCTGTCTACTTTCTTGTTTATTATTGAATTTGATTCTTGATATTCATTATTGACTTGATTTTCTATTAAGATAACATTATGAGCTAGGTTGTCTCTGTCATGGAATCTAGAGTCTTCTACAACCGTATTAGCTGGTTTGGCGATGAGATAGAGTCTAATTTTGGATGTATTTCTCGGGTGTGGAAATTTAAAGTTTTTGCAGCCAAGCTAGCGGCAATGCAAAAATTTTAAATACTATGATTCTTGAGGTATGTACCTTAGTTGCAGACTCTATGGATTATCGATGTTGTACTTACTGGCATAACAAGGATTCTGGTAACATGGTTCTGGATAAACATGTATGATTATCAGATTGTAGAATAAATATTATATAGATGGTACCCTAGTATGATGGAGTGGAATATTAGTGTGGATGTCACTTGAGTATCATGGATTAGATAGAGGGAGTTAGGCCACCTGTAGCATAGCACCATGTCCCGTACCATCAAAGGGATATACCCCAGAGGGGCAGGGCTTTTGTACTGACGGTTGTGGAGACCGACGCTATGAGTGATGAGTTAGCAGGTTTATCCTTCCTATCCTTCTTTTCCATCTTGTTGTGTGATTCCATTAGTACTTGTCAGGATGTTTTGTGCTGTGATAGATAGCATAGTGACCTGTTCGAGACTATAATATCACGACCAGTAGGAATCATGTTTTGTATGCTTTAGATAGAATTTTCTCGACCTTGATTGCTGGGGGTTTGACCTAGAAGGAGTACGATGATTTGGACAGACCATATGATTATCAGATTGTATCTTGGGAAGGTTTTGAACATATTATCTTTGCTTTTGTTTCAATCTTTTTCAAAAAAATATAATATTTTCCAACACAAATTAACTTGGGAGTAGGGATAACTTCCGATAACTAGTCTAATTCTGTGTAAAACTTTATTAGTTATAAATCTTCCATAGTATAATGGTTTGATAGCTTGTATTAGGACTTATTCTTAGGTATGGTAGTCTAGTTGACATTAGACTAGTAACCCTTTATAGTTAAATCTGTGTTGATTTTGACTATCAGATTCATATAAGATGTTAGTCTGCTCCGGAGGTAGTGACCCCTCCGACTCACCAGAAGGATAGTAGGATATATTGATGGTTAGAACAGTGATATTTCGTATGTATACTTTAGAAACAACAAGGATATTCGAGGTCAGTTTATTTTATCGACTTGAATAATTTTAGGTTATTGATTCTCGAGATATTTTACTTAAGATTGTGATGCTAAATTTAGGAATTTAGAAATGGAGAAGAGAATGTAACTATGAAGCGATGACGATACCAAAATTGAATAAGATGTTGGGAAGAGGACAGAGTGAACACAAGGATTTTGGGTTATGGGAAAATTTAAAGATTTTGTGGAGGTTTTAAAATTTAAGAAGAAAAATATTTGAAGGTGTACGTGAAGGAAATATGAAGGTCGATTTTATAATAAAGAATAAGTAATAGCAGAAAAAGAATAAGAATAAGGAAATATGAAGCTTCGAATAAATTCGAGGACAGTGATTTGAACAAGTTCAAGGATTTCATAGACATTGATCTAGAGATTTTGGATCCAAGTTAGGACAAGGTGGAGGAATTTAAATTTTGTGATGATTAAGTGGATAAGGGAGAGTAAGATCAGAAAAAAGGAATAAGAGTTTTAACAAGAGCATGATTCATGAGAAATGCCTTGGGAATTTAGGCCCTGCTTCTAAGAGGGAGTTTTATTCACCAGACCTAATTTGAGGTTTGTTTTCGACCTAGGCTTTAGCATGTCTTTTGTAATTTTTGTTACACCACTTGCTTGTATGTTTTGATACCTTGTGATTGCCTTGTGTTGTAGTATGGCTAATATAGCAAGATGAGACCTCAGACTGATATTGCCTGCCATGAAACTGTATGTTATTCTTTTAAATTACATAATTTATATGAGCTTCTAAGATTATGATTGTTGGGGACGCGACTCTAGAAGGAGTACGACCATCTAAATTTCGAGGACAAAATTATTCTAAGGAGGATAGATTTGTAACCACCCATTTTTTCGAAATGAGGATAATTTTGAACTTTTGTAAAAGTTTATTATTTAAAAATAAGATTTATGATTTATGGGGATTTTTAATTAATTTAATACTATTTAAAATTGGTAAATTATAATTTTGATGTGTTAGCTAGTGAACCCTAGAACTGTTGAGCCTAGAAACTAACCATGACCATGTGAACCTAACCATGTGTTTAGAATGACAAATTACAGCTTTTTAGGCTAAGGATATTTTGGTCATTTTATGACTTTTGAATTATTTACGATTTTAATTAATTGGTAAATTTTAGATTATTTTAATAATATTTAAATTAACGCATTGTGATTTTGGTTATTTTTTATATTTTAATATTTTAGGAATTTTTATATTGTAATATTGATTTTACTGGATTTGTTCAGTCGGGTTTGAGTTTCGTTTCGTTCTGACTTGTGTTAGTGACACAGGTAGCTTAGACTGTAGACGGGATCCCAAAATTAGTTAGTCATAGCCCACAAACCCCACTAATTAAGTTAGTAAGTTTAGACTAATCCCACTTGTTAGATTGGTTAAGTTAGAAGCTTAAATTTAACCTTTTTGATCCCAAACTTGAACATAACTTAAAAATAACCAAGAGGACTAATTGATACCTTATTGGGCTTCCCCCAAGGCAGAAATAGGGTTTAATGGTAGCCATTATAGGTAGGTAAGCCTCCCTTCCTTTTATTTCATTCCATCTTGCATCTTTTCCTTAACAAAGTGTTATTTCCCAAATTAGAGAGCTTCCCTCTTTGATTTGATCTCCATATCACTTTATTCCTCCACCAAAACTTTCATCCAACCTTCTCATACTATCAAGAGAGGGTGGTAGCAAAGATTTGGATAAATGTACAAGAAGGAGTGTCCATTTTGGAAGGATATTCGTATTGGAGCCGTGTCCTTGGGAGTATCACTGGGATAGGTAAAACCAACCCTCTAAATTGATTTTCTATGCAAATTAGTTAGTTTTGAATCCATAGGATCCACCCCCATGCATGTACCGACTTTAGATTCAAGTTTGAGGCCATTTGGAGCTCTCTAGAGCAAGTTAGAATTGTGTCTTTTGTCCTACTTCTAGATCTCAAATTAGAACACCTCATGTGTTTGGTTTAATGTCTAATAGGTTTAATTGTGTTTTAATTTCAGTTTTAGACATGTTACAGGATGGTTTATGTTAGTTAGGATGGTTAGAATGAGTTTTATTTGGATATCCATGGTTAGATCTAAGTGGTTTAGTCTACATGTCATATTTTTAGCCTCAACTTGTCATTTTAGTGTCTCTTTATATAATGGACTGTTTTGTATATATATAATAGATATGTTAGATATATTTTATATATTTAGATGTGTGTGAATATGTTGTTAGTGGTGTGCTTGTGTTAGAGGAGAGGGGAGTGTCGTTTGATGTGTGTCTTGAGTGGTGTGGAGAGTGAGATGTGTTTCTTTTGTCCAAACAACCCAAATTCGTCATAATATTTATCCACGTTTTTAGTAGCCATAACAACATAGAAATGTCATAACTTTTAGCTTAAAACTCCGGTTAATCTCCCTTTTTTAAAAGAACCGTATCGAAGTTAGCGTTCCAAATATATATATTAATAGGTCAAATACATTCTAGAACTTTCTGTAGAACTGTTTGAGTGTCAGCTGTACGAAAAATGAACGCGTTTTGGTATTTTTGCAATTTCGGGAGCTTTTGGACACGAAAATGCGATCCGTTTGAAGTTTCGGAAAGCTAATACGAAGGAATACAATATACTTTAATCCTAAAATTTAGTGAAGGCCCAACTGGTACAATATTGATTTTAATTAGAAGACTGACTATACGATATAGACATTTTGTGTAACATATGAGCCTATGTAGTATGAATATTAAATGAATGTAGGTATCATAGGTTATCGAGTATATGTATGATATAATACACACACACACATATATATATATTATTATTATTATTATTAAGTTATATATGTTAGTATGTTTGTTAGATGTTGGTTAATAGAGGGTTATATATGTTAGAGTTTGTTATATGTTAGTGTAAGTTATATTTGTTAGTATGAGTGTTAGTTAGATAGTAGAGGTTAGTATTTTGTTAGATATTGATATGGTATTAGATAGTTTGATGTTAGATATCTAGTATGTTAGATACTGATATGTTAGTAGGTTATGTTAGTTCTAGATATTGGTATGTTAGCAAGTTAGTCTCTATAGGCTATATGTTAGATATTAGTTAAGATGTTATGTTAGTACATTAGATAGTTATTTAATTAGATAATTGAGGGGTATTTTGGTATCTCATGATACCAAGTTAGTATTTTAAGGTAAACATGAATTACCTTTAGCTTGAAGGTAAATAATTAGTTTACCTTTTGACCAAGGTATTGGTTTTGGGATACCAATATGACCAAGGTTGATATGGTATCCTAGTGTTAGCGGGTTAGTGTCTAAGTGTTTGAGTTTGAGTAGGTGATGTTAGATTGTGGAAGATTATATTTTTTTTATGGAAGGAATATATATATATATATATATATATATATATATATATATATATATATATATATATATATATATATATATTATATAGATACTATAATATATATATATATATATATATATATATATATATATATATATATTTATATATATATATTTATATATATATATATATATATATATATATATATAAAAAAAAATAAAAAAAAAAATATATATATATATATATGTATATATATATATATATATATATATATATATATATATATATATATATATGTATATTTGGGTTATATATATATGTATATATATATAAAATATATATATATATATATATAAATATATATATATATATATATATATATAAAATATATATATATATATGTATATTTGGGTTATATAGTATTTATAAATATTATGATAGCATATAGATATAGGTTATGGTTCATAGTGAGGATATGTATATACTTGATATATGATATCTATATGTATGTGTTAGGATGGTACTATTTGGGTAAGGATATATGTGATATATATGTGTATATTATATAACTAAGTTTGTGTGCCTTGTTAGCTATGTGGTTTAGCTATGTGCCTTAATTTAGGCTATGTGTTAGATAGCAATGGTACTAGTATACTTGATTATTTTGGCCATAGACTTATTTAGACCTAGAATTGACTAACCAAAACTAGTTTGACCATTGTTGACCAAACCCTAGCTAGTTTAACCATATTCGACTAGTTGTCCTAATTTGACTAGATTGTTGACCAGAGTTGAACAAGAGTTGACTTTGACCAAGATTAACTTAGACTCATGTAGATAGCATTATAATTTCAATTACCATATAAACTTTACTCTTTATAACCTGTGTTGTTCTAACTAGGACTCTGTGACTCAGTTGGCCATCTTTTCAAATCATCTGTTCAGGGTATCAGGCGAGTACATTCTCTGACCATTTCATACTTGCTCGGATTTATATTCTTGCTCTAGATTACTTTACTTGATGCTGTCACGTTGTTAACACGGATTAGTACTATTTGGATCCTTTCATGAGATATTATCCCCCTCGAGAGCATCGAGATACGTCATGTCATGTGCTTTTCACATACATCATGTATTCATATACTTTCATCACTCATGTGCACTCTTGTGATTCATGTACTCTCATGTTCACAGAGCCCCCATATATACTTCATGGGCACCCATTTATGGGCCCCTATGTAAAATTATGTACAATAACATAACTTGTCTGGATCTTTGTGTATAGATTGGGGTACGGGGAAGTATAAATGGTCATGTGAACAATTCCAAAGTAGTGTGATCATGTGCAAACTCTTTAGTGTAATCATGTGCAAATTTAAGCCGTTCACATGTCTATCTTGTACTCTACATCATTAGCCACTGATAGTTCTTTACCTATAGTAGATATTTCCTTATAATCATTTCTTTTACTTCATGTATATTTTTCAGCGTTTCATGTACCTTACTCTATAGCATTCTTATATTTTTTGTCATGATATGAACTGCATGAGATGTATTATGCTCGTTCCTGTCCTGATTGGACCTGTTAAAAATATTACAGGTATCCTGGAGATTCACAGTTAGCCTAGAGGACCAGTAGAGCTTGGAGTAGATTACTAGTTTATGGTTTAGTTTCTCTTTTAGAACTTGTTTTGTAATAAGTGGTGTTTTGAGATTGTTGAGATGTTATTTTGGAAGTTAATTTAAGTTGTTGATGTTTTGAGTTTTATATATAGTTATTAGACTCCTGTGTTATCTTATCGTGCTTAGATTGTGATTGAGTATTATCGTATCTTATACTTGTCCTCCATTTAAAGTTGAGATTGTGACATGTGCATTATATAATTGCGTGAGTTGATTAGATAGTGACCTATAACTGTGTTCTACCGTCGACACTGCGGCGTAGGCTAGACGTAACCACTTCTCGTGCCCATACGCTGGTGTGGGTCGTAACACATTTTTAGTGGTAGCCCATACAGGTCGAGAGTCGCATTAGTGCGATGTCATAGTTGTACAATGATTAGTTGTACTGCTGCGTGCCTACGATAGGAACTAAGGAATAGGCTTTAGCAGAGAGGTTACTCAATCACAGTTAGAACTACTTGAGAAGATTCCTGGGATGACCCTTGAGAATCTCATTATCAACTATCTCAAAATTCGATTCCGACAGTTTCTGTCTACTTACTTGTTCATCATTGAATTTGATTATTGGTATTCATTATTGACTTGATTTTCTATCAAGATAACATTATGAGCTGGGTTGTCTCAGTCATAGAATCTAGAGTCTTCTACAGCCATATTAGCTGATTTGGCGATGAGATAGAGTCTGATTTTGGATGTATTTCTCGGGTGTGGGAATTTAAAGTTTTCGCAACCAAGCTAGCGGCAATACAAAAATTTTAAATACCATAATTCTAGAGGTATGTACCTTAGTTGCGGACTCTATGGATTATCACTGTTGTACTTACTGGCGTAACGAGGATTCTGGTAACATGGTTCTGGATAGACAGGTATGATTATCATATTTTAGAATAAATACCATATAGATGGTTCCCTAGTATGATGGAGTGGAATATTAGTGTGGATGTCACTTGATTATCGTGGATTAGATAGAGGGAGTCAGGCCACCTGTAGCGTAGCACCATGCCCCGCACCATCAAAGGGATATACCCCAGAGGGACAGGGCTTTTGCACTGACGATTATGGAGACCGACGCTATGAGTGACGAGTTAGCAGGTCTGTCATTCCTGTCTTTCTTTTCCATCTTGTTGTGTGATTCCATTAGTACATGTCAGGATGTTTTGTGCTGTGATAAATAGTATAATGACATTTTCGAGACTATAATATCACGACTAGTAGGAATCATGTTTTGCATGCTTTAGATAGAATTTTCTCGACCTTGATTGCTGGGGGTTTGACCTAGAAGGAGTACGATGATTTGGACGGACCATATGATTATCAGACTGTATCTTGGGAAGGTTTTGAACATATCATCTTTGCTTTTGTTTTAATCTTTTTCAAAAAAAATATAATGTTTTCCATCACAAATTAACTTGGGAGTAGGGATAACTTTAGATAACTAGTCTAGTTCTTTGTAGAACGTCATTAGTTATAACTCTTCTAAAGTATAATGGTTTGATAGCTTGTATTAGGACTTATTCTTAGGTATGGTAGTCTAGTTGACATTAGACTAGTAATCCTTTATAGTTAAATCTCTGTTGATTTTGATTATCAGTTTCATATAGGATGTTAGTCTGCTCGGGAGGTAGTGACCCCTCCGACTCACCAGAAGGCTAGTAAGATATATTGATGGTTAGAACGGTAATATTTTGTTGGTGTACTTTAGAAACAACAAGGATATTCGAGGTCGATTTGTTTTATGGACTTGAATAATTTTAGGTTATTGATTCTCGAGCTATTTCACTTAAGATTGTGATGTTAAATTTAGGAATTTAGAAATTGAGAAGAGAATGTAACTATGAAGCGATGACAATACCAAAATTGAATAAGATGTTGGTAAGTTGACAGAGTGAACACAAGGATTTTGGATTATGGGGAAATTTAAAGATTTTATGGAGGTTTTAAAATTTAAGAAGAATAATATTTGAAGGTGTACGTGAAAGAAATACGAAGGTCGATTTTATAATAAAGAATAAGTTCCTGCATGACATAGTAGTATTAGATTCGAATAAATTCGAGGACTGTGATTTAAACAAGTTCAATGATTTCATAGACTTTGATCTAGAGATTTTGGATCCAAGTTAGGACAAAGTAGAAGAATTTAAATTATTGGGATGATTAAGTGGATAAGGAAGTGTAAGATCAGAAAGAAGGAATAAGAGTTTTAACAAGAGCATGATTCATGAGAAATGCCTTAGGAATTTAGGCCCTGCTTCTAGGAGGGAGTTTTAGTCACCAGACCTAATTTGAGGTGAGTTTTCGACCTTGGCTTTAGCATATCTTTTGTGATATTTTGTTACACCACTTGCTTGTATGTTTTGATACATTATGTTTGCCTTGTGCTATAGTATGGCTAGTATAGCTAGATGAGACCTCATACTGATATTGCCTGCCATGACCCTATATGTTATTCTTTCAAATTGAATGATTTAGATGAGCTTCTAAGACCATGATTGTTTGGGACGAGATTCTCGAAGGAGTATGTCCTTATAAATTTCGAGGACAAAATTTTTCTAAGGAGTGTAGATTTATAACCACCCACTTTTCCGAAATGAGAATAGTTTTGAACTTTTGTAAAAGTTTATTATTTAATAATAGGATTTATGATTTATAGAGATTTTTAATTAATTTAATACTATTTAAAATTGGTGAATTATAATTTTGATGTGTTAGCTAGTTAACCCTAGAACTGTTGAGCCTAGAGACTAACCATGACCAAGTGAACCTAACCATGTGATTAGAATGACTAATTACAGCTTTTTAGGCTAAGGATATTTTGGTCATTTTGTGACTTTTGAATTATTTAAAATTTTAATTAATTGGTACATTTTAGATTATTTTAATAATATTTAAATTGATGCATTGTGATTTTGGTCATTTTTTATATTTTAATATTTTGGGAATTTTTATATTGTAATATTGATTTTACGGGATTTGTTCAGTCGGGTTTGAGTTTCATTTCGTTCCGACTTGTGTTAGTGACACGGGTAGCTTAAACTCTAGACGGGATCCCAAGATTAGTTAGTCATAGCCCACCAACCCCAATAATTAAGTTAGTAAGTTTAGACTAATCTCACTTGTTAGATTGGTTTAGTTAGAAGCTTAAATTTAACCCTTTTGATTCCAAACTTGAACCTAACATAAAAATAACCAAGAGGACTAATTGTGGCCTTACTGGGCTTTCCTCCAAGGCCCAAATAGGATTTAAATGCAGCCACTATAGGTAGTTTAGCCTTCCTTCCTTTTATTTCATTCCATCTTGCCTCTTTTCCTTCACAAATTGTTCTTCCCCAAATTAGAGCACTTTTCTCTTTGATTTGATCTCCATATCTTTTCATTCCTCTACCAAAACTTTCATCCAACCTTCTCATACTATCAAGAGAGGGTGCTAGCAAAGATTTGGATCGAAGTATAAGGATGAGTGTCCATTTTGGAAGGATCTTCGTATTGGAGCCGTATCCATGGAAGTATCATTGGAATTCCACCCCCAATAGGTATAACCAAACCTCTAAATTGATTTTCTATGCATATTATTTAGTTTTGAATCCATAGGATCCACCCCCATGCATGTACCCACTTTAGATTCAAGTTTGAGGCCATTTGGAGCTCTCTAGCGCAAGTTAGAATTGTGTCTTGTGTCCTACTTCTAGATCTCAAATTAGAACACCTCATGTGTTTAGTTTAATGTCTAATAGGTTTAATTGTATTTTAATTTCAGTTTTAGACATGTTACAGGATGGTTGATGTTAGTTAAGATGGTTAGAATGAGTTTCATTTGGATATCCATGGTTAGATCTAAGTGGTTTAGTCTACATGTCATATTTTTAGCCTCAACTTGTCATTTTAGTGTCGCTTTATATAATGGACTATTTTGTAGGTATATTATTGGTATGTTAGATATATTTTATATATTTAGATGTGTGTGAATATGTTGTTAGTGGTGTGCTTGTGTTAGAGGAGAGAGGAGTGTCGTTTGATGTGTGTCATGAGTGGTGTGGAGAGTGAGATGTATTTCTTTTGTCCAAACAACCCAAATTCGTCATAATATTTATCCATATTTTTAGTAGCCATAACAACTTAGAAATGTCATAACTTTTAGTTTAAAACTTCCGATTAATCTCCCATTTTTTAAAAAGAAGCGTATCGAAGTTATCTTTCCAAATATGAATATTAATAGGTCAAATGTGTTCTAGAACTTTCTGTAGAACTGTTTGAATGTCAGCTGTACGAAAAACGAATTTGTTTCGGTGTTTTTGCGATTTCGGGAGCTTTCGGACACAAAAATGTGATCCGTTTGAAGTTGCGGAAAGCTAATACGAAGGACTACAACATATTTAATCCTAGAATTTAGTGAATGATAAACTGGTACAGTATTGATTTTAAGTAGAAGACTGACTATACGACATAGGCGTTTTGTGTAACCTATGAGCCTATGTAGTATGGATATTAAATGAATATAGGTATCATAGGTTGTCGAGTATATGTATGATATAGTACATATATATATATTTTTGTTAAGTTATATATGTTAGTATATTTCTTAGATGTTGGTTAGTAGAGGATTATATATGTTAGAGTTTGTTATATGTTAGTGTAAGTTATATTTGTTAGTATGAGTGTTAGTTTGATAGTAGAGGTTAGTATTTTGTTAGATATTGATATGTTATTAGATAGTTTGATGTTAGATATCTAGTTTGTTAGATATTGATATGTTAGTTCTAGATATTGGTATGTTAGCAAGTCAATCTCTATAGGTTATATTTTAGATATTAGTTAAGATGTTATGTCAGTACATTAGATAGTTAGTTAATTAAATAATTGAGGGGTATCTTGATATCTCATGATACCAAGTTAGTATCTTAAGGTAAATATGAAGTACCTTTACCTTGAAGGTAAATGATTAGTTTACCTTATGACCAAGGTATTAGTTTTGGGATGCCAATATGACCAAGGTTGATATGGTATCCTAGTGTTAGCGGGTTAGTGTCTAAGTGTTTAAGTTTGAGTAGGTGATGTTAGATTGTGGAAGGCTTATATATATATATATATATATATATATATATATATATATATATATATATATATTTTTTTTTTTTTTTTTTTTTTTTTTATATATATATATATATATATTTATATATATATATATATATATATATATATATATATATATATATATATATATAATGAGAGCATATAGATATAGGTTATGGTTCATAGTGAGAATATGTATATACTTGATATATGATATCTATATGTATGTATTAGGATGGTACTATATGGCTAAGGATATATATGATATATATGTAACGTATATTATATAACTAAGTTTGTGTGCTTTGTTAGCTATGTGGTTTAGCTATGTGCCTTGATTTAGGCTATGTGTTAGATAGCAATAGTACTAGTATACTTGATTGTTTAGGCCATGGACTTGTTTAGACCTAGATTTGACTAACATAGACTAGTTTGACCATTATTGACCAAACCCTAGCTATTTTGTCCACATTAGACTAGTTGCCCTAATTTTACTAGATTGTTGACCAGAGTTGAATAAGAGTTGACTTTGACCTAGATTGACTTAGACTCATGTAGATTGCATTATAATTTCAATTACCATATAAATTGAACTCTTTATAACCTATGTTGCTCTAACTAGGACTCTGTGACTCTAGTTGGCCATCTTTTCATATCAGCTGTTCAGGGTACCAGTCAAGTACATTCTTTGACCGTTTCCTACTGGCTAGGATTTATATTCTTGCTCTTGATTATTTTACTTGATGCTGCCACATTGTTAACATGGATTGGTACTATATGGATCTTTTTATGAGATGTTATCCCCCTCGGAAGCATCGGGATACGTCATGTCATGTGCTTTTCACGTACATCATGTATTCATGTGTTTTCATCATTCATGTGCACTCTTGTGATTCATGTACTCTTATGTTCACAGAGCCCCCATATATACTTTATGTGCACCTATTTATGGCCCCCCATGTGAAATCAAATGCAATAACATAACTTGTCTGGATCTTGGTGTATTGATTGGGGTACGGAAGAGTATAAATGGTCATGTGAACAATTCTAAAGTAGTGTAATCATGTACAAACTCTTTAGTGTAATCATATGCAAATTCAAGCCGTTCACATGTTTATCTTGTACTCTATATCACTAGCAACTGATAGTTCTTTACTTATAGTAGATATTTCCTTACAGTCATCTCTTTTACTTCATGTATATTCTTCAGCATTTTATGTACCTTACTCTATAGCATGCTTATATTTTCTGTCATGATATGAACTGCATGAGATGTATTGTGCTCGTTCCTGTCCTGACTGGACCTGTTGAAAATTTATAAGTAACCTGGAGATTCACAGCTAGCATAGAGGATCAGTAGAGCTTGGAGTAGATTACTAGTTTATGGTTTAGTTTCTCTTTTAGAACTTGTTTTATAATAAGTGGTGTTTTGAGATTGTTGAGATGTTATTTTGGGAGTTTATTTAAGTTGTTGATGTTTTGAGTTTTATATATAGTTGTTAGACTCATGTGTTATCTTATCGTGCTTAGATTGTAATTGAGTATTATCGTATCTTATACTTGTCATCCATTCGGAGTTGAGATTGTGACAGGTATATTATATAATTGGGTGAGTTGTTAATTAGATAGTGACCTAGAACAGCGTTCTACCATCGACACTGCGGCGTAGGCTGGACGTACCCACTTCTCGTGCCCCTACACTTGGTACGGGTCGTGACATATATAGTGTGAACTGATCATTTAAGCTAACCAACTAGTCATGCTAGGATCATATCTCACATGAATAGTAAATAATTAAAAGTTATCAATAAGAGCTAACAGCAAGACATCAATAAGAACATGCTAGATTCTATAAAATAATTATTTAAGAAAAATTATTTCGCATGTTACCAAAGTGGCTCTAGTGGCCACACTTATGTTGGTGCAATTGCTTGGAAGATGACCATTGTAGCTTTGCAATCACCAACATGCTCCATGTTCATATGGTTTAGTATAAGTTGCTCCACCTAAAATATTAGGTGAAGACTTTGGTATCCAGTACTTGGATCCACATTTTTTAGCTTTGGGAACCCATTTGCACAAGTTCATATCAAATAGCTTTTTAATCTGACAATGATTAGAAATGTGTCCATTCATACCGCAATTATGACATAAAGTATTAGCATTAGTGTTATGTAAAGCAGTATGAGAATGTGCATTGGTGTGATATGATGTGCAGATATTTGTAATAAAAAACATAGTTATGTGAAGCTTTAGCTTTGCTTGCTTCCTTTGTAAAAGATCTGTCGTGTGTGACTTTATGATGTGTCACGTGTCTTGTGTTAGACTGAGTCATAGGTTGTACTACCTGCTTTCCCAGTCTAATCTCTAATTTTTTAGAGTTAGCACAGATCTCATCATATTTAGCAGAAAGAACATCAATTCTACATGAAGCAATATAATACTTCTTCTTTTCTGATTCTAATTTCTCCTTAAGTTTAGCATTTTCTTGAGTGCTTTTTTCAATACATTCAAGTGCCTCATGCAATCTAAACTCAAGTATAGAAATCTCAGTAGAATTATCAAAAGTAGAAATATTTCTAGCATCATTCAATAAGCAAGTAAGCTTTTCATTCTCAAGCTTATAGCATAAAATATCCTTTCTAGCTTGCTTATACTTATCTAATAATTTCTTGTATTCTTTCAATAGATCATTGAAAGCATCAGATAACTCATCATAAGAGAATTTATTCTCTTCAAGAACAATGTTGTCTTGTACCTCGTTGGATAATGCCATTGAGCATATATTTGTAGCTTGACGTGGTCTCTCTTCTTTTTCGGAATCGCTTTCTACGCTTTTACACCATATGCTTGTGGTAGCATACTTGTGAGGCGACGATCTTTCTTTGTATGATTGTTCATAGCGGTTCTCTTTTCTAGCTGCTATACAATCTTCTTTGACGTGGCCTGTCTTCTTACAGTTGTCACATACAAGCTCTTCTTCATATAAAGGTAGTGTTGAACCTTAAATCTTGATGTCATCGTGTATATATTTACATCGTTATGAAGGCTATCCTCCTCTCTGGAGTTGCTATCTTTCTTTACGTACCTGCACTCATAAGTAGCTTCAAGAACTTTTTAAATTTTATGAGATGTTGTGCAAGTAGTAATAAGATTGAATACATTTATATCTATAGCACAATAAAAAGCATGCATTGCTTTTGCATCAAGGCTAGCTAACTTCTTCTCTGCCTCTGTGTAACTATAATAAGGCTTGTTAAAAATAGAGGAAGTAAGAATAGAGGTGATAGTTGGCTTTTTGTAGCCATTGCAAACAATTGACCATAAGTTAAAGTCTTGAGACTTCAAGTATAAGGTCATCCGTGTTTTCCAATAACTATAGTTCGTTCCATCAAATAGTGGGAGTCTATTTTGGATTGCCCTTCACCTATGAATATTGAATTCACGGCTGCCATATGTATATTCTCTAGAGTGTTATATTTGAATATAACCTGCTCAGATACCAATTTTAGGACTGTTTGCAAAGAACAAAAGTTTTATTACAAACTAAGAAAAGAGTACAAGAGTACAATTGATTTCTAGGGAAGTACAACTATAGGAATCTGATCAGAAGATGATCACTTTATTCCTTGGACGATGTGATATCGAAGACACGAGCCTCTGGAGGATGCAACAGCACTTTAACAGGAGATTATGATCACTCTTGATACTTTGGAATTGATTTAAAACTCTATTTATAGAGTTCTTGAAATAATTATTTAACAGTTATTCTGGGTTGAGCGTGCTTCAGGTTGCGCATCGCCTGTTCACTTGCGCGAACGGTTGTACTAACTGTTGTGGATGCGTGGCATCGTTTGATTGAGATGCGCGTGGTCGTGAGCAGTGTAGTGGGCAGTTTTGCGAAGTTAGTGGCTTGCGCGCCACGTCACTCTGTCTTGAACACTAATTGATCACCTTGCACGAGCTTCATCAGGTTGTACGTGGCACAATGTAGCAACTTGTGCGAGTGGTTGTACCAACTGCTGGCATCGTTTGATTGAGATGCGCATGGTCGTGGGCAGTGTAGTGAGCTTGCTCTGCGAAGTTGGTGGCTTGCGCACCACGTCAGCCTGTTAAAAATAAGAATTGATCAAGTGGCGCCAATTTGTCAGACTACGCGTGGGCGCAACTGGACAACTGGCATCTTTGACTAGGTTGTTTTTGTGCTGTACTGATTAATCCTCGTGCCATACAGTGACTTGCGAGCGAACCAGCTGTCAGCATTAATTACATGCTGACAAAATCTTCTCGAGCGCCGCGTTGCACGGGATTTGAACGGATTTTCCTTAATCTCCATACTGTCATTTTGTCAGGTAACGATGATGCCGTTACAGCTTCTCGAGAAAGTGTGCCACGTGGCGCTCGCACAACCTGACTCCAGCACAACCTGATATTGGCGCAGCCTATTGCTGCACAACTTGTTTGTTTGGCGTAATGTTATGTTTTAGCGCCATTTGATGATTGCACACTTTAATGGGTGGCGTAGCTTAATTTTTTAGCCTCTACAAGACCCCCTTCAAAGCTTTCGAAACTTGAAAATACTTCAAAGTTTTGAAATACCTTGAATTATGTTAGTTTTGTTTGGATTGCGCTAGAGAACTATCTGTGTTGCGCTAGTCAACTCTAGCCCGATTCTTCAGCATAGATTGCGTAAGTGTTTGGGCTATAAATAGCCTTACACTCTGTGCCTTTCATTTCACTAACATAATTTTTTCGAAACCATGCCTCCTCCTTTACCCACTCTGCCTCTTCTTCTTCCTGATTCAGAAGCTTCTTCGATAAACCCTAATGGCGCCCAGGAGATTCGATGTTAAGAAAGGAAAGGGCTTCGCCGAGCCTGTATCTCGTGCTTCATCATGTAGAGAGCAGCGACATACGCGTTAGTACGTTATACCTTTGTCACGACGAGAGACTGTTAACCCGGCCGCGGAAGGTATGCCTTAGACCCGATCATCGACCACCCTATTTAGGTATTGGCGGGCTCCTAACATCGTGCACCCACTCATTTTAGAGTGGGACACAACTCATAACTTGCGCCTCCCTTACTGTCGACCCATGTTGTGCGACGCTTCAAAATCTGTGTTGTATTTTGAGCGTAATTTTGACGCATTGAGCGGCAAGATGCGGCATAATCATGATTGTTGCACAACCTGATGGTTGCGCATGCTGAGTGCGGCACAATATGAGTATCGCACAACCTGACTAAAAAAGTATTAAATAATCGGTTCATTCCCAATGATAAACCCATTTATGGGGTGCTCTTTTTCAAAAAGTCTTCTTACTTTCTCCCTCGTTAAGTGATACGTGCCCATTTATTGGAAAGACGAAGAGTCGACGGGGGCTAACCTTCACTGTATAAATATATATGGGCATGATGCCCAGCCTCCATCTTCATTCACTCATATGGCCTCCAAAGAGAACATGAAGCAGGAGACGAACAACCATGGCGTCGGCAAAGCTTCTGAGAAGGAGTTGCACTCTGCGCCTACAGAGTACTTGCTAGAAGCTGACCCATCGCTGAGGGCGGAAAACTTTTTCGACTGTTTTGGCCTGACTCCAACAGTGCTCGCTCATTCCAGAGGTGGGTCATCATCTTCTTCCGAAGAACGTGGCACCTTAGAATGTAGGGAAGGATTCCTTCGTTTGATGCATCGCTCGGGAATCCATAACATGGAGGAACTGAGCGCTGCCTTGCATCAGACTGATGACGGGAAGAAGAAGTGATGTGATGCGAAAGAGTCATTTTGCATAATGGCCTATAGCACCTATGTATGTAGTGTCTGTCCTTTTTTCCATTATGAAATAAAAAATTGGACTTTATTAAACCCCTGTGAATTTGAGCTTTGTTGTGTAACTGTCTTGACACATCTCGCTCACATTTTTTTAAAAAAAACTTTTTTCGGTTCTGTTAACATCAACTTCCAAATACCATGTGGCATTTCTTTCCAAAATATATGCCTATAGATGCGTAAAATGTTTCAGCTTCAATTGCACATGAATAATTACGATAAGAAAAGAACATTTACTCAATTCTCTTCTTCTTTTTGATGCTTGCAGGAGACCAACTGACAAAAATTCCCAAAACTGGCATCGGTGATCGTGGATGTTATGAAGTTGAACCACCTTTTACAGACACATCAGAGAGCTCAGAACTCTTCATGTTTAAAAGAGCTTCCTCAAGATTTTAGGAAGGGCCTTTATGCATGAGAGTTGGACGGTGGAGAGACAATTAGGAATCGTATCACGAGGGTGATCTCATTCCTAGTTCTCATGACGGGTCGTCTCTTCTCCACCAGTTGTATTGACAGCAGTTAATCTTTGAGCTGTTGTAATCTGGGGTTCTCCTCTTATCTTTCTGAGAGAGAAGACCAGAGTTGATTCTGTTGCCTTGCTCGTTGTTTCAGGTCGAGTCGACAAGGAACTGGCACCAACAAGAAGATCCCTAAATGTAATAGACCTTTATTTGTTATATTCAGAATGAAAATCCAAGATGTAATAGATTTCCATTAAGATGTAACTATGTTTTTAAAGAAGGAATAAAGAATGATTTTCTCTTCTTTATGATTTGATTTGATGTGATGATATAGAAAAATAGAGAGGTAATGTAGACATGAACTCTTTTTTCTATAAATGATCTTCAAGTCCGCTGGGACTTAAAAACAGAAGATCGTGTCTAAAAAGACAATATTTGGATTTATCATAAAGAAAAGACATCCTTTAAAACGGCTGGGTTTCAAAAGATGGAATTGATGATTTGGATAGACTCCACGGGGATTTTGAGTTTTTATTATCTTGTGGCTTTATTTACGAAAAAGTCAGTAAATGATAATAAATGTAGGCCCATTCCTGCAATGAAGTAGAAATGAATAATCATGCCTTTTCAAGGAAAGTTCGCTTCGATTCTCGAGACAAAGAGTGAATGAAGATTTTTTCTCAAGATGAACGAACATGCCTTTTCGAGGAAAGGTTGTATCAATTCCTGAGACCGAATGTTTGGCTTTTCTGTATGTAAATAGTGTAGAACATTTTTGAGAGCATCATTAATCCCTTTTCTTTGTAAATATCTTCAGAAGTAATGGCTAAGGAGACGGGAGTTATCCCGAAGATCGAAGCCGTCCTCTACACTCCTTCCGATGAGCCTCTACAGCCTACTAAGCCAGAAGTCGGAGAAAGCTCGGCTGTCCCTAGACAGAAGCAGGATATTCTTGCCAAGCTGGTGGAGCCTGGGAGTACTGCCGGGGAAGAAGCTCCGAGGAAGGCCACCTGTGAACTGCTGGTGTCATTGGACAATAATGTCTTCGACCTTCTTGCGAAATATGTTTTCAATCAAGAGGGCTCCGGTCCTCGTTAATTTTATGTATTTCATTCTGTCTGAATTTATGCAAATAAAAAAAGGAATTTTATTTACATTTTGAGTCTATGTGTTGATGTTTCTTCTTTGTCTTCAGACATAATATTTGTTGATAAATTTGCCATTAATGGGCGTCATGGCGATTCGACCATCCATACCAGTCAATTGATATGCTCCATTGGAGAAAACTTTGCTTACAATGTAGGGTCCTTCCTACTTCACCTTGAATTTGCCTTTGCTCATGTGCGTCATAGTCATAAGACGTCTGACGGTTAGAACTAATTATCCTTTCTGAAATGTTCAGACTTTGACTTTACGGTTGAAGGCTTTTGATAGACGAGCTTGGTATGACTCAATATGTTGTTGAGCTAGGAGCCGTTTCTCATCAAGCGTTTCAAGCTCCGGAAGTCTCAGACGATCATTATTTTTGGTTATGAGTTCATTGGCAATGGCAATCCTTAGAGAAGGGATCTGGATTTCCAATGGTAAGATGACTTCGCATCCATATACCAAAGAGAACGGCATACAACCTGTAGGAGTACGTACAGTAGTACGGTAAGCCCATAGACATTCTCCAAGCTTCTCACTCCAATTTTATTTGTTGGTAGAAACAAACTTCTTGAGGAGTTTGATGATGGTCTTGTTAAATGCTTCTGCCAACCCTTAGCGGCAAGACTGTAAGCTGTAAAAGCAATATTATTGATCACGTTGTCATCGCAGAATCGAGTGAACTTCTGACTGATAAATTGTGGCCCATTATCATGAATAATTTGTCGAGGAATACCGAATCTGTACATTACATGATGCTTAATAAAATTGATAATGCTGCTTGTCTTGACCTCAGCTAGAGGTATTGCTTCAGTCCATTTTAAGAAATAATCAGTTATAGCTAATATGAACCGATGTCCTCGAGACGAGGAATGATTGATATGATCGATGACATCCATACCCCTAGCTTCAAAGGGCCAAGATGCTGCTATCGGGTGAAGAAATTCTGATGGTTGATGCTGCGTGGGTTTGACATGCTCAGCACTTCCTTGCATACTCGATTGCATCAGATACCATTAAGGGCCAATAATAGCCCATATGGAGAATGTGATCCTGTAATTTAGGACCAGGTTGATGTGCGCCACAAACACCGTCAAGAGCTTCACGAAGTATTTGTTTTTCTTCCTCTCTTGCGAGACATCGTAAGAGTAAGCCGTCAAATGTTCGTCGGTAGAGTGTCTTTGTAGTATGATTATAGTAAATTTTGAGTGACCATCGTCGAATTATTCTAGCCTCCTTGGGATCTTCAGGTAGGATATCATGGACCACGAAGTCTATGAATGGAGTCCTCCAGTCTTCATTGATGGCACAAATTTCAACTGAATTGCTTAATTCCATGTTTGGGTCTTCAGTATTTAAGTTATTCTCGACACAAAATAACTCGCTATTAGTAATGACGACCATTTGTTGCCTTCTTATAGGAATTGCTAATACTGCTGCAAGATTAGCGAGTGCGTCAGCTTTCGTGTTACACACTCGACATACATGCTCGATGAAGAATCCTTTGAATGAAGTGGCCATCCTTATCGCTGCATCATGATATGGAACCAAATCTTGATGTCGAACTTCGTTTGTGCCTCTAACTTGATTGACAATCAGTTTAAAGTCTCCGTAAACTTCAAGATACTCAATATCTAATTGTTTAGCCAATTAGACACCAATGAGCAGAGCGTTGTATTTAGCCACATTGTTGGAACATGACTCATCTAAAGAATAAGCTCTTTGGATAGTTTACCCTTCTGGTAAGACGAGAACGATTCTGACTCCAGCAACAATAGCACCTTTTGGTCCAATTCTGGATGCACCATCAAAGAATAAACGCCAAATAAGAATTTCTTCTGGAATCATGTTGGACTCTAAAGTTTCATCTGGAATCTCATTGTAGAGTTTAGATGTTTCGGGAACTGGATGAGCTGCCAGAAAGTCAGCAAGGGCTTGACCTTTAACAGACTTTTGAGGAACATAAACCATATCATATTGTCCTAACAATATGGCCCATGTTGCAAGCCTAGAATTGAGTGTACTGGGCTTCTTCATCAGGAACCGGAGAGGGTTAACTCTAGAAATAACATGAATAGTTTAGCCAGTGATATAATGTCTCGTCTTTTCGACAGCAAACATCAAAGCTAGACATTCTTTTTCTACTGGAGTGTATTGATGCTCAGCTCCAACCATCATACGGCTAAGGTAATAGATAGCCTATTCATGACCCTTTTTATTCTTCTGAGCTAATAAAGCACCTAGGGAATGGTCCATTGCTCGAACATATATCAGGAAAGGTATTCCTAACACTGGAGGCACTAGAACTGGAGGGTTCATCAAGTACCGCTTTATGTCTTCAAATGCTTGTTGACATTCTTCAGTCCAAATAAAAGATACACCTTTCTTCATGAGTTGAGTGAACAGTCTACAGCGTCCAGAAAGATTTGAGATGAATCTTCTGATCGCAAGCCATCCCTGGAATCCTCGTAGCTCTTTTAGGTTGCGTGGAGGATGCATCTCTTGAATGGCTTTGATTTTTTCAGGGTCAACGTGTATACCTTTAGAGGTAATAACGAATCCAAGAAATTTACCACTAGAGACTGTAGAAGCATGGAAAAGAACAGGAGATTCCATGCGGCTCAATATTGGGGGACTCTTCATGTGGCTCAAAAATAACTTAGAGCTCCTTGCGGCTAAAGAAGTCCCTTAGAGCTTCATGCGGCTCAAAAAAGCCCCTTAGAGCTTCATGCGGCTCGAAAGTCCCCGATAGCTCCATGCGGCTCGGAAAAAGCCACGTGGCCCTATGCGGTTCAGAATATGACTCTACAGCTGGCCATCATTTCTCTGTGCAGCTGGCTCATTAAATGCTCTGATACAGTACGGCAGCTCTGACACAAAGGATTGACAGCTCTGACATAAAGGTTAAGTGATGACTCTGACATAATAACGTGCTCGTAGAGAGACGAAAAAAATCTTTACAGTTGGCACGATCCACCAATTCTAAAGCTCTTTATGCGGATCATTTAAAGAAGCTCATGCGGCTCCGATTTGATAGAGCTTTATGCGGCTCAGTTTTAACAGAGTTCATGCAGCTCTGTTCTGATGGGTCCTCATGCGGCTCTGTCCCAATGGAACTTCATGCGGCCCAGTTTATAAGGGGCTTATGCGGTTCTCTTCAATGGGACTTCATGTGGCCCAGTTTACAAAGTGGCTTATGCGGTTCTGTTCAATGGGACTTCATGCGACCCAGTTTACAAGGGGCTTATGCGGTTCTGTTCAATGGGACTTCATGCGGCCCAGTTTATAAAGAGGCTTATGCGGTTCTGTTCAATGGGACTTCATACGGCTCAGGTCATCAGGAGCTCATGCGGTTCTGTTCAGTGGGACTTCATGCGGTCCAGTTTACAAGGGGCTTATGCGGTTCTGTTCAATGGGACTTCATGCTGACCAGTTCACCAAGAGCTCATGCGGTTCTGTTCAGTAGGACTTCATACGGTCCAGTTTACAAGGGGCTTATGCGGTTCTGTTCAATGGGACTTCATGCGGACCAGTTCACCAGGAGCTCATGCGGCTCAGTCATGCGGCTCGCAACATAAATGACAGTTGGGACACGTGGCAGAAGATTGACTAAAACTTATCCACTCGGATTTAGCAACCAACAAATCATAACAATAAAGATTTATTGCAATCATCATAACTGCCTAGATCGATTTCCAACAAACAATGCAGATTTGTTACAATCAACATAAACAGCCCAGATTGATTTCCAACAAAGAAGATCAAGGCTAATCTTAACCAATCCCCAACCGCCCGCTTTTCAAGGAGCAATTACTGCACACCCTACTTATCACAAAGCCCTATAAATAGCAGGGGATTATTCCTTTGCAACACACAGAGTTGTACGCACAGAGCCCGTGCAGAGAGACTAGCAACTCCCGCACACACAAAGAGCATTTCTTTGCCAGAGTAGAAGCTACGTCCGATTGTCCAAGGAGTAAGGCAGAGTTGATATCACTTTCCCGAGCCTCTACCGTCACCCCCCAAAAAAACTAAACAGTTGTACTTAGATTGTTTTTCCTAGGTTTTATTCCTTGGCTCTCTTTGTACGAGCGAGTTTGTATTATGAAGTAAAAGTCCAGTCCTTCCATAAAACTATTTTGTTCTTTTATAATCAATGACAAACACGATAGCGACTCTTCTGGGGACTAACTTCTCCACTACTGAGAAGTTGGTGACGCAATCAGACGCAGCCAAGCTTGGCTCCACGCAACAGATGCTGGTCGTCCGCTTCGACCAGCAGGCGTTTGAAGAAATGCTCTCCGATGGGAGCGCTGGCCCGGTCCAGAAGCGAGCCCTTACGAAGAAGGCCCGCAAGGAGTGGAGGCCCAAGACTTTTGCTCCTCTCCAAGCTCTGGAAGAGGCGTTCTCTACTGCCCAAGACGGCAGAGAAGACACCCATGCGGCTCCACTTCAGGCCATAGAGACCCCTGCTGTTCTCAAGTCCGGCAGAGGAAAGCACTACGATGCTGGACTTGAGGAAGCAACTGGGGACTCTATGCGGTCCAGGAAGAAGCAGCATAAGGGTGCCAGCCGCATGAAGAAGGCTCATGTGGCCAATAATTCAAGCCGCATGCAGGCTCATGCGGCCACTAAATCCAGCCACATAAATGTTCTGACAGCAGCCAAATCCAGCCGCATGAATGCTGATACAGCCATAAAATCCAGCCACATGATTGCTGATGCGGCTACAAAAGCCAGCCGCATGAATTCTTATGCGGCCACAATATTCAGCCACATGAATTCTTATGCGGCCACAAATACTAGCCGCATGAATGCTGATGCAAACGCCAGCCGCATGAATGCTCATATGGCCACCAATCCCAGCCGTATACCATCTGCTCCATGCGGCTCGGGTTCTGCCTTTGACCGCCTCTCCTGCGGTCCTAATCTCGGATGCTCCAATGAGAATGTGCCAGACTCTGTGCGGCACAATTTGGACTCTTCCTACTATGCGCCCTTGGGTGTTAGAGGGAAAAAGTCTAGGGCAGCACGGGCTCGTCGAGCTCAGTCAGCTGTCCCAACCTCTGACCATCAGAGAGCTCCGCTTACTGTTAAGCGGGCCTCTGATGGAAAGTTGTACAGAACCGACCGTGTCCAGTCCCCGGCGGCAAACGGAGAGAGTGGTTCCCAAAAGTCTCCCGATCAGGGAGCAAACATGGTGCCAACACACTCGTATGCTCGGGACTCCTGGGCCCATAAAATGAGTAACTTGCATGATGTAATTCTTCACAAGCGCAAGGAAAGAGAAGAAAGCTTGGTGTGCAGAGAGTCCTTTTATGGATATCACTACACTCAAGTCATTGTCAACTGCTGCTGCAGCAAGGCGGCAGTACAAGAGGACCGATAGTCCGTCTTCCAACGACTGCAGCGGCCAGGACCGGTCCTGCAACAAAGCTCGGGAGACGAGGCGCTTCATGTCGCCTTCTGTAATTCTACTCAGAAGATCCCTACCGGCAAGACGGTAAAGAAGATAAATGTTTCCAGCACGACGATCTCTACTAGCACGGCTAAGAAACTCTCATCCAAGCGGTTATCTACGACCACCACAGGAGGAGTTCTTTCAAGGCACCCGCTCTAAGACAAAATCTTCAACACTCAGAGATTCGTCATCTATATCTCTGGGGGTGGCCGAAGCTGGGGGTAGCACCCCTCCGAACGTCCACAACAATCTGGTATTCCAAGAAGATGCAACAGGGGAAACAGATGTAGTGGATCCGAACGTCCCTGAGGACGTCCATGGGTTCCAAGACGAGGCAGCCTCCTATGCAGGGGTAGCACTTCCTCTGAGTCGAACCAGAGGAGAACATCCCTACATACCCCGACGATTTCTCGGTGCAAGGGTATAATTCAGAGGGCACGTCCTCTACAATTCCTTCCATCTCTCCTCATGTGAGGACGGTATTCATGACGAACAACGACCAAGACGGTCCCAGTGATCGCCAATGCATCGACACTCTGGAGGCCATACTTCATACCTTGGTCAAGTCCATGGACGCGATCAAAGCTGCCCTACCCACTCTGCAAGAAAGGACGCCTGGCCAAACAAGCTTGGGTTACGCAGTCAATACAGACTCAAACTTAACTGCGCCAAACCCGAACAACAATCCTCCTACAATGACGGCTCCAACCGCTGCAAACGAGGCCAGGGAGGCGAGACGAGAGGTCCAGGAGCTCTGGGCCATGATTTACGCCCGAGAAACCTCCCAAGACCTCAGGATACGACAACCGTATCCTGCTGCTTGGAGAGATGTCCCCTTTCCACCAAGATATAAGCTATTTAACATAAATCCATATGATGCAAAAACATCTACGAGCCGGTACATCACCTACTTTAAAGTCACGACAGACCATCTTCCTCATGACGACGCTATCCTCACGCGATTGTTCATCGGGGCATTGGAGGGGGTAGCATTTGATTGGTACCGCAATCTGCCGGACAACTGCATCTATTCCTTCGTCGGCTTCAAAAATATATTCTATGAAAGATTCTATGAGGTAAGACAAGATGTGATAATATCCACCCTCATGGACGTTGTTCAACGTGAGAAGGAGCTGATAAGGAACTACATTGAGTGGTTTTGCCAAACCGTGATGAAATTGCCCTCTGGCAATCCAGATTCTTCCTTGATTGAAATCTGCCAAAAGAGGCTGCTTCCCACAATCAGCCTCTGGATGGGCGAAAGTCAGTTCAAGGACTGGAAGACTTTTATCATCAGCGCCACTAGCGCAGAAGATAAGTTGAAGAAAGCTCGCCAATTGGGGTTGCACATCTCGAAAGGAGAGGACAAGGGCAAATGCCCTAATGCCAATAACAACAACGGTGGTAATTCTTCTAACAATCGAGACAACAAGGGCAAACAGGCTATGGTGGCTGACACAGCCCCGAAGCTTGAACCGAAGCCGGCAGAGAAGCAGTGGCCATAGATGACTTACTCCTTCGAAGACAGCCATGTCAAGCCCATCCTTGCCATGCTCATACAAGAAGATAGGATTCAGCTCCCTCCACCGAGACGTGAGCCTCGGCCTGCAGAGAAGGAAAGCCCAAAGTACTGCCACTACCACCGCTACGTCCATCATGCTACTCAAGACTGCTTCCAATTAAAGCAGTACATCCAGAACCTGATCGACTCTACGGCTCTGGCCATTGACTTCGAGGAGGTAACTGTGGCGGCCAACATGGTGTCTGTCCAATTCGGCAGTTTCCCTCCGACGAGGACCCAAGACGGCGTAGTACCCATCCCCCGGGCAAAAATGGAGGTCGCTAATCTTCCACCTCCCCGAGACCAGGCTACTGGGCTGGTACCCCTCACCACATCACGAGGGGAGATCATGTGGGTCCATCTGGACTTAGTATCTGAAGTAAAACAGCCAGCATCATCCTCTACTGGCAAGAAGAGGGGCAGAAAAGTCAAGTCCGACCACACAATCTCGACCGACATTGAAGAAGCGACAGCTGTCGCGGTCTGGTGCACAAACTCAACCCGCGCCGGGCAACTCGGCTGAAGAACGTCAGTCGGCCACTGCTGATGCTCCAGGACCTTCTCAGCTTTCGACGACCGACAAGCCTAGGCTGAAGGAGACTCGCTTTGACAAGCCGTTCCGAAAAGAGGCGCCTCATGGGCTGGAGAGGCCCTACAACTTTGACATCTTGGCACAATTGGCCAATACACCGGCCAAGTTGTCATTATATGAGCTCTTAAGGCTCTCCAAGGATGTTCGCGTCGCCCTGAGTGACGCACTTCAAAATACTGATGCTTATCTGGCTCAAGTGAAGCTCACAGGAGAGAGCTCGCCAGCAGATGCCCAAGACAGTGCTTGTACCAGTTCAATGCCCGATATTGTCTTCACTCCGCAAGACATGCTTATCAAGACCAACTTGCACGATCGCCCTCTGTATTACACTGGATACGTCGACGATGTCAAGGTGGATCGGATGCACATTAATCCCGGTTCTTCGATAAGCATCATTCCGAAGAGCTTGCTTCACCATCTGTGCATCCCTATGCATCGACTGACTCCTACAAGCACCGCCATCAGCGGTTTCAATTCCAGAAGAAGCTATCCCATCGGGAAGATTTGCCTGAAGTGCCAAATCGGCAACCTTCAGTCGGAAGTAACCTGCTATGTCATCGACGCAGACACCTCCTACAACATTCTCCTGGAGCGTCCATGGATACACGATTACATGATCGTGCCCTCCATATTGTACCAGTACTTCAAGTACGTCGACAAGCACGGCTTCATCAGAACAGAATTTGCTGACATCGATCCCTTCAAAGGGGACGAATCTTACTATTCGGATTCCTACTTATACGAGAATTCGAAGAGGCACCTGCTCAAGAAGGATGCTCAAGAGCAGACAGAGGCCATTGCAAGGTCGGAGGAACCCTTGAGAATCTATCTCCAACCCTACAAACCAGGAAAGACGGCACCTCTCATAGCCACTCTGCGTAGAGAAACAACGAGTCTTCCGGTGCTCACTGCACAAAAGGAGCAGATGATAATCCGACTACCAAGGTATGGTCAAGCGCCGAAACCCACTACGGAGCCACTGACAATCAGGCTGCCGAGAGTTGGCTAGCAACAAACAGAGGAGCTCAATCCCTCAGTCAAGCCGATGATGATTCGTCTTTCCAGAATGAGTCGACAGCCGAGCACTAAGCCGGGGACTGCTAGCAAGCCAACAACTCCCTGCACAGCACCAAACACCAAACTGGGGGTCGATAGTGCGCCAACGACTTTGCGTTCTACTCCACCAGTGGATCCCCTGATGATTAAGCTGTCCAGGTCATCCTCCCAGTCTTCATTAACGCAGGGGGTAGCCGAAGAAGAATTAGTGCTGGCCAAGTATGTGGCCGCTTATACTGATGTTCCGTCCACAGAAGATGTAATTCCACCGAAAAAGATACCTTATTTCATCAATAAAGGGTTATTTTTGAACTACCTCGAGCTTAATAAGCTTTGTACAATGTAGGCTATAGAACACGGTATAGGCACCCACCTACACACACAGGTGATAAATGTCTACACCACAAACCAACTTACTCCCGTGGAAGACGCTTGCTTCATAGTTGAGGGAGAGGATCATCCAATCATCTTCGGCCGGAAGAACGATCCACAACCCTTCAGGATAGAAGAAGTTGATCTCGAACCCGACACTGGAAGACTACCCCTTTATCTGTATAGCTCTTGATCCAAATACCTCATGCAAAAATAGGGGTATGATCTGGAGACTACGTCGGGCTTAAACTACGGCACTGGTTGGCGATTACCTTTACAGTTGCCAGTCCCGGCTGGGAAACCACGAGATTGTTACAACAAGACCAGATATGGGATAGGTTATGTTACACCTGCAACAACTCCTGAAAGCTCAGATAAGGAATGCGACTGGCATTCACATTCGACCGGATCACCAACTTCTGATTCGGATGTCAGCATCGAGGACATATTCAGGCAAGCTCTGTCTGTCAATATGGCATTTGTTGATGCCTACAAAGAAGACGAAGACGTACCCGAACTTCTCGAATTAGAACCTTGGGTCCAGAAACTAGATGCACAATAGGAGAAATGCTTTAAACTCCGTGAACCTCCCATTGAAGATGAGGTTATACAAGTTGACCTCGGCGATGAGTCCTCTCCAAAGCCAATCTTTATCAGCAAAAGCCTGACAAACGAAGAGCGGAAGGCGCTTTTGCAACTTGTCAGAGAGTACATTAACGTATTCGCTTGGAGCTATGAAGACATGCTAGGGCTAAACCCCGAGGTTGTACTTCATAAACTCAACATCCATCAAGACACAAAGTCGGTCAAACAACTGCAAAGACAGTTCTGTCAAGACATCATGAATTCCATCGAAGCTGAGATCAACAAACTGATAGCCAGTCGCTTCATCCAGGAGGAACAGCATCCAAACTGGGTCGTCAACATAGTACCAGTCCTCAAGAAGAATATGAAGATTCGAATTTGCATCGACTTCCGAAATCTAAACGAAGCATCTCCTAAAGATGAGTTTTCTCTTCCCATCACGGACATCATGATCGACAACACATGTGGCTTTGAGCCTATGTCATTCATGGATGGCTTCTCAAGATACAACCAAATAAAGATATTTCCTGACGACGAGAAGCATACATCATTCTGAACACCGATAGGCGTGTACTGTTACACCGTCATGCCCTTCGGTTTAAAGAATTCCAGTGTCACATACCAACGAGCTATGAGCATCATCTTCAGAGATCACCTGCGTAAGACCGTAGAGTGTTACGTCGACGACATAGCTATCAAAAGCCTCTCTAAGGGAGACCATCTGCAAGATTTGAGGACGGTATTCGACCTGATACGAGTGCACAACTTGAAGATGAATCCTACCAAATCTTTCTTGGGCGTATCTAGTGGAAATTTCTAGGGTTTTATCATTACTGCCCAGGGAATTCATATAGATCCGGAGAAGATGAAGACAATCATGGAGATAGGTCCCTCGAGAAATCTCTGTGAACTCCGAGGCCTTCAAGGGAGGCTAGCTTACATCAGAAGGTTCATCTCTAACCTCTCCGGGCGATGTCAACCATTCATCCATCTCATGAAGAAGGGCGTCTCATTCGTATGGGATAAAGAGTGCCAACGTGCATTCGACAACATCAAAGAATATCTGTCAAACCCTTCGGTTCTGGTAGCCCCGGTTGCTGGAAAGCCATTCTTTCTTTACGTACGAGCGATGGAGCATTCCTTCGGTGCTCTACTAGCACAGAACAATGACGCGGGGCATGAACAAGCTATCTATTACCTCAGCCGAATGATGATTGGGCCTGAGCATAGATACACCGCCGTAGAGAAGGAATGTCTTGCTCTAGTGTTCGCTATCTAGAAGATGCGATACTATGTTACCGGACAAACCATCCATGTCATATCTCGAGTTAACCCCCTCAGGGTTCTCATGACCAAGCCGGGTGCACTCAGCTCTCGCCTTGCTACCTTGGCGATATTATTATCTTCCTACCACATGATCTTCGTTTCGCAAAAGGCTGTTAAAGGTCAAGCTCTGGCGGACTTTTTAGCAACCCATCCAAGTTTGGAGTCAACCAGAATATATGAAAAGATTCCAGATGAGGTCGCCAATTCAAATATGGCTTCCGTTGATTCCGTCTGGCGAATGTTCTTCGACGGTGCTTCAAGAATCGGGCCCAAGGGCAACAATATCGTTGGGGTCGGAGTGGTACTAATTTCTTCCTTCGGCTTGGTGATCAACCGGGCGTATTCCCTTACAGAACCCTGCTCAAACAACATGGCCGAGTACAATGCCTTGGTTATCGGACTCCGACTTGCAAAAGAACTGGGGGTAGAGAACCTAGAGGCATATGGCAATTCATAATTAATCGTCAATCAGATCCGGGGTTCATATGAAGTCCATCATGAAGACATGATCCCCTATCATCAGGTAGCGATGGCCATCATTACGTCTCTAAAAGGGTTCTTCATAGAACATGTTCCGAGACTCTGGAATATTGAAGCCGACGCCTTAGCAGGACTGGCCGCTTCCCTGGTGGTCCTAAAATATACTCATCATTTGGTGGATGTAATAGGCCATGAGCTGGTCTGTCCCAAGAACAATATCCAAGTTGCCGAGAGCTATTCTGTCGTGACGGTCGACGAGACACAGGATTGGATGCTTCCATTTATCGACTTCACAGTTTATGGCATCTTGTCGGAGAACCCGAAAGAAGCCACCTCTATTAGAAGACGTTCTCTCAGATTCTTCTACGATACAGAAACGAAGATGCTGTATCGGCGGTCATACGATGGATTACTGCTTCGATGTCTGTCCAATATAGAAGCCAAAGAAGCTGTACGTGAAGCACATGACGGCGTCTGCGAGGCCCATCAGCCTGGCCCAAAATTATAAGACCGTCTTCGCCGGATAGGGTATTACTGGCCTACGATTGTAGCAGATGTGATAGACTATGCAAGAAAGTACAAAGCCTGTCAGGTCCACACAGATTTCATCCACCAACCATCCGAGTTCTTATATCCGACGGTGGCATCCTAGCCATTCGAAGCATAGGGAATGGACATCATCTGTCCGATCACTCCGTCTTCGTCCCGAGGACACCGCTTCATACTGGCAATTACAGATTACTTCTCCAAGTAGGCGGAAGCTATCCCGCTTACAGAAGTAAAGACATCAAACGTGATCAGCTTTCTCAAGCATCATATTATCTATCGCTTCTGACTGCCTCGAAGGATCATCCACGACAATGGTCTGCAGTTTGCAAGCCACGCCTTCTATCGGTTTTGCGACAAACATCAGATCCAAAATGTTGCCTTAACACCGTACAATCCGACGGCGAATGGTTTGGCGGAAGCGTTCAACAAAACTATAATCAAGCAGCTCAAGAAGTTCGTGTCTTCCAACAAACGCGACTGGAATGAAAAGCTTGGCGAATGCTTATGGGCGTACCGTACTACAGTCCGGATGGCCACCGGGAACACACCATTCTCTCTGGTATATGGGAGTGAGGTAGTTCTCCCACTGGAGACCCAAATCCCCTTGCTTCGTGTCGCCCTCACCTATCGATTGACGACGGATGATAATTACCCTCGTCGGCTACAAGAGTTGGAGGCCTTAGATGAGAAGCGCCTGCTAGCTCCACAGCGAATCGAGCTGTATCAAGCACGCATCTCAGGATCCTTCAACAAGAAGGTTAAACTCAGAACATTCCAAGTAGACGATCTCGTTCTGGCAGTTCGGAGGCCGATGGTTATGACTCATAAAACTGTCGACAAATTCCAGCCAAAGTGGGAAGGCCCATTTGTCATCGAGGCTGTATTCTCCAATGGTGCTTACCGTTTCGCAAAACAAAATGGAGACTTGCTCATGTTGCCCGTCAATGGCAAGTTCCTGAAGAAGTATTATATCTAAACGACATCTTCCAAATATATCGGACTGTTAAGTTATGTGCCCTTAGGTACCACTGAACTTATACTCTGGTCATTCCGAATGAATCTATATCGCATCTTCTGGGTAGTGAGTCATGTATGATCATACCTCTGAACTTCCTTCCCAAAAGAGCATCTTCCTCATGATCTAGTGCCCGCACTTTCAGTGCATAAATAGGGTAACAGTGTTTGCCATAAAATATAAAAGAGCAAAACAGTTTTATGGGAGGACTGGACTTTTACTTCACGTTACAAACTCGCTTGTACAAAGAAAGCCTAGGGACGAAAACCTAGGTACAACAATCTAAGTACAATTGTTTATTTTTGATTCTTGGGGGTGACGATAGAGGCTCGGGAAAGCGACGGCAGCTCTGCCTTACTCCTTGGACGATCGGACGTAGCCTTGGCTCTTGTGACGAGATGGTTGGCGTTGATGAAGAAATGCTCTTCTTGCTCTTCTCGTATTGCTCTTCTGGCTTCTCTCTCTAGATTGATCTCTGTGGATTTTTCTCTCTGATTATTCGGAGAGCGTCTCTCTGTATGTGCGTATATCTCTCTGTGTAAGTATCCTTTTTGCAAGGGAATGGCACCCTGCTATTTATAATAGTGGGGGGCATCATTAGGGTTGCAATGATTGCCCATTCTCAAAGTGGCGGCGGCCTGGTAAATGATCAATCTGGACCATTAATCTTGAGCGTGAAGGATCTGGGCCATTAATGAGGATTATGCCAAATTATGTCAGTCATTAAATTGCAATAAATCCCCATCATGATGATTTGCTGATATCCGCAAATCTAAATGAATCAATTTAATTTATTCTCTTGCCACGTGTCCCAAATCATTGGGATCTGACCCAAAATTTGATTATCTTTAGGACACGTGTCCTGTCATCATTGTTGAGCCGCATGAGGAGCGTTCATATTTGGGCCGCATGAAGGTCGTCATGACCGAGTCGCATGAATAGTCTTTATACTCGAACCGCATGAAGGTTGTCATGATCGAGCCGCATGAATATGTTCATGACCGAGTCGCATGGGGGTCTTCATGGTTGTGCAGTATGAGAGTCTTTATGGCCGGACCGCATGGATTTCTTTCATGGCCGAGCCGCATGGGGGACCTTCATGTTTGAACCGCATAGGTTTTTCTGCACTGGCCGCATGAACTCGTCTAGTCTGGCCGCATAAACTTGCCTCGAAGCTGTGAAGATTTTCTCCAGTTCCCTAGGAAGATAGTGCTTTTGTGTCAGCCATTATGACTACTTTACGTCAGGGCTGTCAGCTGTCAGCTGTCAGCCGTCAGAGCATTAATTGTCAGCCGTCAGGGCATTTAATTGCGTTTGAATGATGCTGGGTACAGCCGTTCTAAAAAGACATGTGGCTTCCCTCAGCTGGTCGTATGGCGTCCACTCTGTATTTGAGCTGCATTGGACTCTTGAGCCGCATGTGGCCCCTTGGCCGTATGGATCATTTTTCCCTTCTTTTTTATGCTTCTACAAGACCCCCTTCAAAGTTTTCAATTTACAAAATTGAAATACTTTGAATAAGAAGCATGATTATGCCAGAGCCGCATAGATGTATTCTGTCCTAGCCGCATGGATTTGACCATCCGCATGATTACCTCAACCGCATAACTCTCTGAGCCGCATAGGCTGTTTTGGCCGCATGAGCTTCTTGCCACGTCTTCCTGCCACGTGTGCAAATCTTCTGTAAATCTTCTGCATTTAATGCCCTTGATTTGCTGCAGATTTTAAGAGCCGCTTTTTTGGGCCAGGATCCCAAGAATCAGGCTATTATTCAGCCGTTTTGCCTCGATGACCGAAGATTGAAACTTTGAAGACTCTTCCTGACGGGGTGGGGTTGGCTGCGCTCCTGGAGCCCAAGTTGGCAGAGGCTGATCAGCTCGTGACCCGATTGCTGGTGTTACGGCAAGCTGACTTGCCTGCTGCGATTGAACGGGAGCGGGGCTTCCTTATCGTCGCTCGGGATAGGATAAAGCTCGCTCGAGACACTGCCGGGCCCGTTGTGAAGGGGGACCTTGACGAGCTTTCCGCTTCGTATGACAGGCTGGGTCATCGAAGTCAAGCTTGTAGGGCTCGGGAAGAGGCTGCTTCTCATGGAATAGCTGACACGAAGGAGCAGATTCTCGTACTTCAGAAGGAATTGGCCTTCCTAGAGTCGCAGCTGAAGGCTGTTCATGCGGAACATGAGTCAATCGTTCGGGAGGCCGAGAAGGTTTCTCGATCTTCTGTTAACCTGGAGCGGGATTTCAAGAAATTCGAGGACAACTGGCAAGCCCATGCTCATCTGGAGGACGCGGTTGTGCTAACCCAAGAGGCGGAGCGTCGAGCCAAACAGAGGTTTGAACGGTCGGTTGCCTTGCTGACGGACCGTCTTATGGCGTTATGTGCCCTGGGGCAGTGATCAGTTTTCTGTTTTCTTTCACTGTTTTTCTTTTCTTTTTGTCAAGGGATGTGATCCCAGATGATGTAGTACTTTGAATTTTGAATAAATGAGCATGTTTCAACTCATCTTCTCTTTCTTGTACTTGTGGTGTTGGTGGAATTGGACCTGCTGGGGGATTATTTATGGACCTGTTACCCTGGGCGTACCATAGTTTTAGGTACGAGTAACAAGTTTTGGAGAGGAATACCTAGAACAACTTCGCGATAAGACAGCTATAGAAGTTTTTGGTATTCGAGAGAATGCCAGGGAGCAACTGGGCTCCCAGGCATGATAGGAAAGGGATGGGCGTGTACTGGAGACCCAGTACAGCATCTGTGGTCGACTGAGGACATTTGTGGTCATCAGGGGACATTTGTGGTCAACAAAGGACATTTGTGGTCAACAGAGGACATTTGTGGTCAACAGAGGACATTTGTGGACCTATTATCCTTGTCGTACTCCGGTTATGGGTACAGATAATAGGTTGAAAGGGAACCGACATACTTACTCAGAGGTAATGAGGACATGGCAAGTATGAAGGTTTCTTCTACGGAGCCTTCCCACTCAGAGGTAATGAGGACATGGTAGGAGTGGGCTCAATGAAGAGGGGGTACATAAAACGACTCAGAGGTAATGAGGACATGGAAGTTTTATGTAGGGGGTGATTTATTTTTGGCAGAAGTGAAACGACTCAGAGGTAATGAGGACATGGCCGTTTTGGAAATTTGTGGATCGCTTACCCTTTTTTTGTGCACTGGAAGTGCGGGTAGTAGATCATGAGGGGGGATCTCTTCCAGGAAGAAAGTTCATAGGTATGCTCATACATGACTTACTATCTGAAAGGGTGACCGGAATATGAGTTCAGAGGCACCAGCGGGTACATGACTTGATAATTTGGAATGATGTGAATGTGAGTTCAGTGGCACGAGAGAGTGCATGACTCGAGAATCTGGAGAATGGTGAGTGTGAGTTCAGCGGTACCAGCGGATACGTGACTCAATAATCTGGAAAATTATGATGGTGAGTTCAGTGGTACCAGCGGGTATGAGACTCGAAAATCTGGAAAATTATGAGGGTGAGTTCAGTGGTACCAGCGGGTACGTGACTCGAAAATCTAGAAAATTATGAGGGTGAGTTCAGTGGTACCAGCGGGTACGTGACTCGATGTATAGAAAATATAGGAATGAGTTCAGAGGTACCAGTGGGTACATGACTTGATGTATGGAACCAGAATGTAAGTTCAGAGGTACGGGGAGGTACATAACTCGACACTCTGAGATGTCTCGAGGATTTTGTTTCAGACATAATACTTCTTTAGGAACTTGTCGTTGATGGACAACATGAGCAAGTCTCCATTTTGCTTTGTGATGCGGTAGGTGCCGTTGGAGAATACGGCTTCAATGATGAACGGGCCTTCCCATTTTGGTTGGAATTTATCGACGGTTTTATGCGTCATAACCATCGGCCTCCGAACCGCCAGAACAAGATCGCCTACTTGGAATGTTCTGACCTTGACCTTCTTGTTGAAAGCTTCGAAGATTCTTGCCTGATATAGTTCGATTCGCTGTTGAGCTAACAGGCGTTTCTCGTCTAGGGCCTCCAATTCCTGTAGTCGGCGATGGTGGTTTTTGTCTTTCGTCAACTGATGTGTGAGGGCGACGCTGAGTGAGGGGATCTGAGTCTTTAATGGAAGGACCGCCTCACTCCCGTACACCAGAGAAAATGGTGTATTCCCAGTGGCTGTTCGAACTGTGGTGCGATACGCCCATAAGCATTCGTCGAGCTTCTCGTTCCAGTCGCACTTGTTAGAGGACACAAATTTCTTGAGTAGCTTGATTATGGTTTTATTGAATGCTTCTGCTAACCCGTTGGCTGCTGGGTTGTAGGGTGTCGAAGCAATGTTCTGAATTCGGTGCTTGTCACAGAATCGATAAAATGCGTGGCTTACGAACTGTGGCCCATTGTCGTGGATGATCCTTCGGGGCAGTCCAAAGTGGTAGATGACATGATGCTTGAGGAAGCTGAGCACGTTTGAAGTTTTCACCTCTGCCAATGGGATGGCTTCCGCCCATTTGGAGAAGTAATCGGTGATTGCGAGTATGAATCATTGTCCTCTGGACGAAGGTGGGGTGATTGGGCCGACGATGTCCATACCCCATGCTTCGAATGGCCAGGAGGCCACAGTCGGATGTAGGAATTCAGATGGCTGGTGGATGAAGTCGGCGTAGATTTGGCAGGCTTTGCACTTTCGTGCATAATCTATTGCGTCTGCAACCATCGTGGGCCAGTAATAGCCCATTCGGCGAAGGCGATCCTACAGTTTCAGGCCAGGTTGATGGGCTCCGCAGACACCATCATGGGCCTCGCGTACGGCTTCCTTGGCTTCTGTATTTGATAGACACCGAAGCAGCAACCCATCATAGGATCGGCGATACAGCATTTTCGTCTCCGTATCATAGAAAAATCTGAGAGAACGTCTTCTGATAGAAGTAGCTTCCTTCGGATTCTCTGGCAGGATATCGTATACTACGAAGTCGATGAACGACTGTCTCCAGTCTGGTGCTTCATCGACCGAAAGGGCGGAGTAGCTTTCCATGCATTGAACGTTATCCTTAGGACAGACCAGTTCACGGCCTATTATGTCGACCTGATGACGAGCGTAATTTGGCACAGCTAGGGAAGCGGCCAAACTAGCTAGGGAAACGGCCAAAATGTTCTGGAGTCTGGGAACATGTTCTATAAAGAATCCTCCCAGAGACGAGATGTTGTCGATTTCTATTCGATGATACGGAATCATGTCTTCGTGGCGGACCTCGTACGACCCCCGAATCTGATTGACGGTTAACTGCGAGTCGCCGTATGCTTCAAGATACTCTACCCCCATCTCTTTTACAAGTCAGAGGCCAATGACCAAGGCATTGTACTCGACCACATTATTTGAACAGGGCTCTGTGAGTGAGTAGGCCCGGTTGATCACTAAGCCGGAGGAAGAAATCAGGACCACTCCAACTCCAGAGACAATGTTGCCTTTGGGTCCAATTTTTGAAGCACCATGGGAGACTGCATTTGAACTGGTGACCTCGTCCGGTATCTCTTCATATACCCTAGTCGTCTCCGAACCTGGATGGACTGCTAGAAAGTCTGCCAGAGCCTGGCCTTTAACAGCCTTTTGCGGGACGAAGATCATGTGGTATGGTGATAGTAATATCGCCCAGGTAGCAAGGCGAGAGCTGAGTGCCCCAGGTTTGGTCATGTGGACCCTGAGGGGTTTGATCCGCGATATCACGTGGATGGTTTGTCCCGTAACGTAGTGTCGCGTCTTCTGGATTGCGAACACGAGAGCAAGGCATTCCTTTTCTTCGGCCGTGTATCGGTATTCTGGCCCAATCATCTTCCAACTGAGGTAGTATATAGCTTGTTCGTGGCCCGCATCATTGTTCTGTGCCAATAGGGCACCAAGAGAATGTTCTATAGCTCGCACATAGAGCAGGAATGGCTTCCCAGCAACAGGAGCTACCAGGACTGGAGGATTCGACAAATATTCTCTGATGTTGTCGAAAGCGCGCTGGCATTCCTCATCCCATACGAAAGAGACTCCCTTCTTTATGAGATGGGTGAATGGTTGACATTGTCCGAAGAGATTAGAGATGAATCTCCTGATGTAAGCTAGCCTGTCTTGGAGGCCTCGGAGTTCGCGGAGATTTCTCGGGGGACTCATCTCCATGATTGCCTTTGTTTTCTCGGGGTCAATATGAATGCCCTGAGAAGTGATGACGAAACCCAGGAATTTCCCACTGGAGACACCCAAGATTGATTTTGTAGGGTTCATCTTTAATTAGTGTGCTCGCATTAGGTCGAACACTGTCCTGAGATCTTACAGATGATCTTCCTTCGAACGGCTTTTGACGGCGATGTCGTCGACGTAGCATTCCACTATCTTGCGTAAGTGGTCTCTAAAGATGACGCTCATAGCTCTCTAGTAAGTAGCGCCAGCATTCCTTAAACCGAAAGGCATAACGGTATAGCAGTATGTACCAATCGGTGTTCGAAATGATATGCTTCTCATCGTCAGGGAACATCTTGATCTGGTTGTATCCTGAGAAGCCATCCATGAAGGACATACGTTCGAAGCCGCAGGTGTTGTTGATCATAATATCCGTGATAGGGAGAGGGAATTTATCTTTCGGGCATGCTTTATTCAGATTCCGGAAGTCAATGCATATTCGGATCTTTCCATTCTTCTTAAGAACTGGTACGATGTTGGCTACCCAGTCTGGATGCTGCTCTTCACGAATGAAGCCGCTGGCTATCAGTTTATTGACCTCGGCTTCAATAGCATTCATGATATCGGGGCAAAACCGTCGTTGCTGTTGCTTGACAGGTTTTGTATCCGGACGAATATTGAGTTTATAGAGTACGATCTCGGGGTCCAATCCTGGCACATCTTCATAGCTCCAGGCGAACACATCGATATACTCTTTGACGAGTTGGAGCAGCGATTCTCGCTCTTCATCTGTCAGACTCTGGCTGATGAAGATTGGTTTCGGGGAGGCTTCATTACCGAGATTAACTTGTATGACCTCATCCTCAGTGGGAGGTTCTCTTTGCTCGAAACGCTTTTCCCATTGTTCATCTAGCTGTCGTGCCCATGGTTCTAGCTCAAGAAGTTCGGGGATATCCTCGTCTTCTTCATAGGCATCGGCGAATGCCATGTTGACTGACAGGACTTTTCTGAATATGTCTCCGATGCTGGTATCCGAATCAGAAGTTGGTGACCCGGTCGAATGTGAATGCCAGTCACATTCTTCATCTGAACTTTCAGGGGTCGTCGTGGGTGTCACATACCCTAATCCATATCGAGTCTTGCTATAGTAGTCCCATGGTTTGCCAGCCGGGACCGAGGGATTCAAAGGTAATCGTCGTCCAGCACCGTAGTTCAAATCCGGTGTTATTTCCAGATCATACCCCTGTTTCTGCATGAGGTATTTAGATTGGGGGCTATAAAGATACAAAGGAAGTCTTCCGGTATCCGATCCAAGGTCGACTTCTTCTATGGTGAAGGAATGCGGATCATCCTTCCGGCCGAAGATGATTGGATGGTCTCCTCCTTCGACTATTCGGTAAGCGTCTTCCACTGAAGTAAGCTGGATTCTGGTGCAGACATTTATCACCTGTGTGTGTAGGTGAGTGCCTATACCGTGTTCCATAGCGTACATTGTACAAAGCTTATTAAGCTCGAGGTAGTTCAAAGATAGCCCTTTATTGATGAAGTAAGGTATCTTTTCTAGGGGATTATATCATCTACAGAGGGAACATCATTGTGGGAAGCCACATACTTGGCTAACTCCGGTTCCTCTTCGGCTACCCCTGTGTGAATGAAGACTGAGAGGACGACCTGGGGAGCTTAATCGTCAGTGGTTCAGTTGATGGAGCTGAGCGTGGAGTTGTTGGCAGACTAGCGACCCCCAGTTTGGTACTCGATGTGGGGCGAGGAGTGGCTGGTTCGCTAGAAGTGTCAGACCTTGCATCGGGGTGACGACCCTTCTTGGGAAGGCGTATCGTAAGTGGCTTGTTGGAGGGATTGAGCTTCTCCGTTTGGGACTAACCGACTCTCGACAGTCTGATTGTTAGTGGCCCCGTTGTGGATCTTGGCACTTGGCCAGACCTTGGCAGCCAGTTTATCATCTGCTCTTCTTGTGCCGAGAGGCTGATTGCATCCTTACGCAGAGTGGCGGTAAGGGGTGCAGACCTGCCCGGTTTGCGAGCTTGGAGGTGGATCGTCAGAAGCTCTTCTGATCCTGTGGCTGTCTCGGTACTAGCTTGTACATCTCCTTCACCAAGATGCTTCTTCGATTTTTCGTACAGGCAGGAGTCTGAGTAGTAAGATTCGACCCCTTTGAAGGGATCGATATCAGCAAATTCTATCCTCAAGAAGCCGTGTTTGTCGACATATTTGAAACACTGGTGCAGCGTGGAAGGCACGATCATATAATCGTGTATCCATGGGCGCCCCAAGAGGATGTTGTAAGAAGTGTCTGTATCGATGAAGTAGCAGGTAACTTTGGATTGGAGGTCGCCAATTTGACACTTCAGACGAATCTTCCCAATAGGGTAGCTTCTGCCCGAATTGAACCCGCTGATGGCGGTGCTTGTCTGGCGATACATCGGGATACGGAGATGATGTAGTAGACCCTTCGGGATAATGCTTATGGAAGAGCCAGGATCAATGTGCATCCGATCCACCTTTACGTCGCCGATGTATCCAGTATAGTATAGTGGGCGATCGTGCAGATTAGTTTTGATGAGCATGTCCTACGGAGTAAAGACGATGTTTGGCATTGCGCCAGTGCAGGCACTATCCTGGAGATCCACAGATAAGTCCTCCCCGGTGAGGTTGGATTGAGCCAGATAGGCATCGGCAGTTTGGAGTGCTTCGCTCAATGCAATACGAACGTCCTTGGAGATCCTTAGAAGTTCGTACAATGACAACTTGGCCGGTGTGTTAGCCAATTGTGCTAAGATGTCAATGTTATAGGGCCTCTCCAGCCCTTGGGCTGCCTCTTTTCGGAGGGATTTGTCGAAGCGAGTCTCCCTCGGCCTAGGCTTGTCGGTCGTCGAAGGCTGAGCCGGTCCCGGAGCATCAGTTGTAGTAGGTTGATGATTTTTAGCTGGATTGTCAACCACAGGTTGGGATTACGCTCCAGACCGCGTGACGACGGCTGTAGCTTCCTCGATGTCTGCCGAGATTGTGCGGCAGGATCTCATTTTTCCATTCTTTTTTTTGCAGATAGAAGACGATGTGGGCCGAGTCACTTCCGATACCATGTCTGGATGGATCCACATGACCTTTCCTCGTGATGTGGTGAGGGGTACTAGATCAGCAGCCTGATCTCGGGGAGGTGGAAGATTAGTAATCTCCACTATCGCCAGAGGGATGGGGACCACCCCGTCTTAAGTTTCTGTCGGAGGGAAGCTGCCGAATTGTACCGACACCATATTGGCTGCCACCGTTACCTCTTCAAAATCGATGGCCAAAGCGTTCGAATCGATGAGATTTTGGATGTACCGTTTCAGCTGGTAGCAGTCGTGTGTAGCATGGTAGACGTAGCGATGATAATGGCAGTACTTTGGGTTCTCCATCTCTGCCGGCCGCGGTTCCCGCCTTGGTGGAGGAAGCTGAATTCTGTCCCCTTGTATGAGCATGTCCAAGATAGGCTTGACGTGACCGTCTTCGAAGGAGTAAGTAATTTACGGCCATTGTTTATCTGCCGGCTTTGGCTCAGGTTTTTGTGCCGTGTCGGCCACCATAGCCTGCTTGCCCCTGCCGTCCCGATTGTTGGAGGGACTACCCCCATTATCATTATTGGTGTTAGGATGCTTGCCCTTGTTCTCTCCGTCCGAGATGTGCAATCCCAGCTGGCGAGCCTTCTTCAATCGTTCTTCGACGCTTGTGGCACTGATGATGAACGTCTTCCAGTCCTTGAATTGACTTTCGCCCATCCAGAGACTGATTGTTGGGAGGAGTCTCTTTTGGCAAATTTCAATCAAGGAGGAATCTGGATTTCCAGAGGGCAACTTCATGGCGGTCTGGCGGAACCGCTCGATGTAGTTCCTTGTCAGCTCTTTCTCCCCTTGGACGACGTCCATGAGGGTGGACATGGTGATGTCCTGCCCTACTTCGTAGAATCTCTCCAAGAACATGCGCTTGAAGCCGGCGAAGGAGTGGATGCAGCTGTCTGGCAAGTTGCGATACCAGTCGAAGGCGACTCCTTCCAATGCCCCGATGAATAATCGTGTGAGAATGGCATCGTCATGGTGCAGATGGTCGGTGGTGACCTCGAAGTAAGTGATGTACCGACTTGCTGAGGTCTTTCTATCATAAGGATTGATATTGAACGGCTTATATCTTGGTGGGAATGGAACATCCCTCCATACAGCAGGGTACGGTTGTCGTATTCTGAGGTCTTGAGAGTTTTCTCGAGCGTGGAACATGGCTCGGAGCTCCTGGACCTCTCTTCTTACCTCGCGTGCTTCGTCTACGGCGGTGGGGGCCATTGTTTCCGGAGGATTGTTGCCCGGGTTTGGCGCCGCCGAATTCGAATCCGTATTGACCGTGGGACCCGCGCTTGTTTGGCCAGGCGTCCCTCCTTGCAGAGTTGGAAGGGCCGCTTTGATCTCGTCTACAGACTTGACCAAAGCAAGCAATATGGCTTCGAGACTGTCGATGCGCTGGCGATCACTAGAACCACCTTGGTTGCTGTCTGTCATGAATACCGTCTTGACATGAGAAGAGATAGACGAAGCGGTGGAGGAAGTGCCCTCTGAATCGTACCCCTATAGTGAGAAGTCATCGGGGTATGTGGGTATGTTCCCTTCTGATTAAGACTGGGAAGGAACAGTACCTCCAATCTCCGAGTTTGCCTCGTCTTGGGAGTTGTGGATGTCGTCGGGGACGTCGAGGTTTGCTGTATCTGATGGGAGAGTCGTCTCCCCTGGCTCGTCTTCTCGGAACATCGGATTGCTGTGGAGGCTCGGAGGGGTGCTATCTCCAGCCCCAGCAACCCCCTGCGTTATGGAGGACGAATCTCCCACTGTAGCAGATTTCATCTTAGAGCGAGTACCTTGGAAAACTCCGGTGGTGGGCACCCGTTTAGACGACAGTCTTTTAGTCGCAGTGGTTGAGATCTTTGGGCTGGGAACATTCGTCTTCTTCCTCCTTCCATCAGCAGGGACTTTCCGAGCAGAGTTGCAGGAGACAACGGGTAGTGCCTCGTCTTCTGAAGATGGCTGTTGTAGTCTTTGAAAGACAGACTATCGGTCTTCTTGCATCGTCGTGCTATTGCAGCAGCAGTTGACAATGACTTGGGTGCAGTGACGTCCGTGGGAGGACTCTTTGTACCCTGATGCATCTTCTCTTTCCTTGCATTTGTAGAGGATGGCCTCACGCAAGTCACTTGTTTTGCTGGCTCGGGAATTCCGGGCACGCGAGTGTGTAGGCCTCCCGCCTGCTTCCTGATTCGAAGGTAGCTCGTATACTCGCCTTCGTTGGTTATTGGGAGATGCTTGATGGCTATTCCGCCCATTAGCCGCAGGGGGCAGGGTACGAGTAGCTTTATACAACTTTCCATTAGAGGCCCGCGTGACAATCAGCGGGACTCTCCGATAGTCAGAGGTTGGGGCAGCTGACTGGGCTTGGTGAGCCCGCGCTGCCCTAGACTTCTTCCTTTTAGCTCTTACGGGTGCGTAATAGGAAGAGTCCAAGTTGGATACCACAGAGTCTGGCTTATCATCCAGAGAACCATCAGGGTCAGGACCGCATGAGAGACGGTCGAAGACCAATCGAGAGAAGCGTGGAACAGACGCTATGCGGCTAGGATTGGAAGCCGTACAGGCTGTCTGCATGCGACTGTCTTTAGCTGTCGGATGAGTTATTCTTGTGCGACTAGGAGGCACGATCGTGCAGGCTGGCCGCATGCGGTTGACAATTGTGGCCGCATGGGTTTTCTGCAAGCGATTGACTTCAGTAACCGTATAAGTTTCATCCATGCGGTTGGCAACTATAGTCGCATAAGCTATGCGGCTGACAGATGTGTCCGCGTGGGTTTTCTTCCTGGGCTGACGGATGTAACCGCATAGGCTTTCTCCATGCGGCTAGAACCCTTATGCGGCTCGGATCGCATAGAGTTCCTTTTTGCCCCTGCAAGTCCAGCATCATAATGTTTTCTTCTGCCGGACTTGGGGACAGCAGAGTCGTCTATGATCTGATGTAGGGCCACAGGAGAGTCTTCTTCGCCGTTTTGAGCGACAGAGGGTATCTCTGCAAGAGCTTCAGTAGGAATGAATGATCGGGGTCTCCACTCCTTGCGGGCCTTCTTTGTGCGGGCTCGCTTCTGGACCGGGCCAGCGCTCTTGTCGGAGAGCATTTTTTCGAACGCCTGTTGGTCAAACCGGGCGACCATCTTCTGTTGCGTGGAGCCAAGCTTGGCTGCATCCGATTACGTCACCAACTCCTCAGCCGTAGAGAAGTTTGTCCCCAGCAGAGTCGTCATCGTGTTTGCCAAGAAATATAAAAGAGCAGAACAGTTTTATGGGAGGACTGGACTTTTACTTCACGTTACAAACTCGCTTGTACAAAGAAAGCCTAGGGACGAAAACCTAGGTACAGCAATCTAAGTACAATTGTTTATTTTTGATTCTGGGGGGTGACGATAGAGGCTCGAGAAAGCGACGGCAGCTCTGCCTTACTCCTTGGACGATCGGACGTAGCCTTGGCTCCTGTGACGAGATAGTTGGCGTTGATGAAGAAATGCTCTTCTTGCTCTCCTCGTATTGCTCTTCTGGCTTCTCTCTCTCTTGATTGATCTCTGTGGATTTTTCTCTCTGATTATTCGGAGAGCGTCTCTCTGTATGTGCGTATATCTCTCTGTATAAGTATCCTTTTTGTAAGGAAATGGCACCCTGTTGTTTATAATAGTGGGGGGCATCATTAGGGTTACAATGATTGCCCATTCTCAAAGTGGCGGCGGCCTGGTAAATGATCAATCTGGACCATTAATCTTGAGCGTGAAGGATCTGGGCCATTAATGAGGATTATGCCAAATTATGTCAGTCATTAATGTTGATTGCAATAAATCCCCATCATGATGATTTGCTGATATCCGCAAATCTAAATGAATCAATTTAATTCATTCTCTTGCCACGTGTCCCAAATCATTGGGATCTGACCCAAAATTTGATTATCTTTAGGACACGTGTCTTGTCATCATTGTTGAGCCGCATGAGGAGCGTTCATATTTGGGCCGTATGAAGGTCGTCATGACCGAGCCGCATGAAAGATTTTATGACCGAGCCGCATGAATAGTCTCTATACTCGAACCGCATGAAGGTTGTCATGACCGAGCCGCATAAATATGTTCATGACCGAGCCGTATGGGGGTCTTCATGGTTGTGCTGTATGAGAGTCTTCATGGCCGGGCCGCATGGATTTTTTTTATGGCCGAGCCGCATGGGGGACCGTCATGTTTGAACCGCATAGGTTTCTCTACACTGGCCGCATGAACTCGTCTAGTCTGGCCGCATAAACTTGCCTCCAAGCTGTGAAGATTTTCTCCAATTCCCTAGGAAGATAGTGCTTTTGTGTCAGCCATTATGACTACTTTACGTCAGGGCTGTCAGCCGTCAGAGTATTAATTGTCAGCCGTCAGAGCATTTAATTGCGTTTGAATGATGCTGGGTACAGCCGTTCTAAAAAGACACGTGGCTTCCCTCAGCTGGCCGCATGGCGTCCACTCTGTGTTTGAGCCGCATGGGACTCTTGAGCCGCATGTGGCCCCTTGGCCGTATGGATCATTTTTTCCCTTCTTTTTCATGCTTCTACAAGCAGATCCACAAATTTCCCGAAACAACCACGTCGATGTCACCTCTGAGTTGTTTCACTTCCATCAAAAACAAACCACCCCTCACGTAGAACTTCCACGTCCTTATTACCTCTGAGTAGGAAGACTCCACTGAAGAAACCCTCATATTTACCACGTCCTCATTACCTCTGAGTAAGTATGTTGGTTTTCTCTCGACTTATTATCAGTACCCAAAACTAGGGTACGCCAAGGATAATAGGCCCACAAATGTCCACAGTTGATCACAAATGTCCACAGTTGACCACAAATGTCCGCAGTTGACCACAAATGCTGTACTAGGTCCCCTAGTACATGCGCCTCTTTTTTCATTATCACATGCCTCTGGAACCCAGCTGTTCCATGGCATTCTTTTGCCTGATACCAAGAACTTCCATATCCACCTTATCGTGGAGTTGTTCTATGTATCCCTATCAAACTTATTATCCGTACCTAAAACCAAGGTATGACAAGGATAATAGTTCCACAGAAAAAGCCCCCACTGGGGCAAACACATAAATGCAGTATAAGCACGACAGATAAAGGATGATGCAAGCAAAGTCATTTATTCAAATCAAATCAAAAGAACTACATTCTTTGAGACCACGTCCCTGCCAAAAAGATGAAGAAACATAAAGAGAAAAAGAAAAGAAAATGCCAACTATGGTTCGGCGATACATAATTCTATGAGACGGTCCCTCAGTACGGCCGTCGACCGCTCAAACCGCTGCTTGGCTCGGCGCTCAGCTTCCTGAGTCAACCGCTCCGCATCCTCAAGATGCGGGTGAGCCTGCCAGCCATCCTCAAGCTTTTTCAGAGCATGCTCCAAGGCAGCAGAAGTTCGGGTGACTTTGTCGGCCTCCTGAACAATTACCTCCTTATCCGTGCGAGAGGCCTCGAGCTCAGATTCCAAGAAAGCCAATTTCCTCTGGAGCTCGAGGATCTGCTCCTTCGTGTCGATTATCCCGCAAGAGGCTGTCGCTTCCCGAGTAATGCAATCCTCTCCCCGGCAGCTTAGCTGATCATACTGTAGAGAGAGATTGCGGAGGTCCTTTATTATGGTCGGCTTGGACGCTTCTCGTGCAGCCCTTATCTTCTCCATGGCAGTGATGAGGAAGGCCCGCTCCTAATCTATCACTGAAGACAGATCAACTTGCCGCAGAACTTGAAACTGGGCCACAAGCTGATCCACCTCTAGCAATTTGGGCTCCAGGAGCTCAACTATCCCTGCCCTACCGGGGACAGTTCTAAGGATTTCAATCTGGCCCCGGGCGCATTGACAGGCCAAGGCAAAAGAGGTCCCCCTCTCCACCGTAGCCTCAATTCCTCGCCTCAGGTGACGATAAAAACTGTCAACTACATCCTTTGACGATTCATCCAGAACTTCCGAAGAAGACGGCATCAAAGGAAGTGTAGCTGGCAGGGACGAAGAAGATGTACCGAAACTTGCTGTCCCTGCCACAAGGAAAACAAGTTTTGAGCGAAAGGATGCTTGAATAGTGGCCAATTCCTCCTCCGCAGCCCGAAGGATCTGGAGACTCGGCAAGGTGGAGAGGTCGACCTCCGGAGCCACATGAACAGAGGAGGGTACAGGGACCATTTTTCCCTGCCTCGGTCGTTCCGCCGTCTGCTCTTCCGAACTCGATTCAGCGGGAGGTCCCTCAATATAAGTTAGAGAAGGCACACTCTCTTCCACCAGATTTTCTCTGGCCAGCTCTCCTTCGATAGTGTCCGTCGTTGGCTGTGAAGGAGCAGGACCTGTATGTCTGGAGCAACCATCAATCAGCTTAACCCGAAGGATGTGATGATAGAGCAAACGAACCTCCTCACTGGTCAAAATTTGACTTAGCTTACTAGGGAAGAGTTGCTGGGGCTGAGGTTCGCTCTCAGTCACCGAAGTCTCTTCACCAGCATTATTTGACCCAAAGGTAGCTGGTTCATCTGCCCCAGTCGCCCCGGAAGGAGATACAACTGGATCAGCGTCACCCGACTAAAATTCAGCAGTCTCGGGGACGGATTCAGCAGAGACCACGTCGCCCTAGGTTGGGACGTCAACAACTGGAGGAACCTCGGCCATCGCTGGGAGAATCCCGACGACAATAATCCCGGCACTCATATCTCTAACTAGAGTAGCTAGAGCCAGGTCGACCTCAGAAGCAGCATCCGACCCTGGAAAGTCCCCTTCTTCTGACGCCTATAGAGAAAAGAATAATGATTAGGTCATAGTTCATAAAAAAAAGAAGAGCTAAAGAAGAAGATGGTTGTAATTCAATTCACCTTCGAAACGGCGTCATCCTCGCCTCTCTCCTTGATGAGCAGCCTGCGAGGTTTAAACGCAGCCCGTTTCACGGAGTAAGTTCTGCCGCCAATGGCAGGCTCACGACTGCTTCGCTTGCACGAAGGACCAGGTACGACAGGCAGCTGATCCGCCACCTCATTTTCTGCGGGAGGAAGAAAGTTATCAGGGTCATGCTTGTCATCCTCTTCGTCCGCGTTGGCAGACTCTGAGTTCGACACAGCAACCGTGTTCTCCTTCTTCTTCTTCGCCTTGGACCCCTTGGGCTTCTCCTCCAAGCCAGTACCAATAATGAAGCTGGTACCCGGGTTAAAATCAAGAAGAGGCTTGTTCCCCATGACATGGTATAGAGCCGCCAAATACAAGATCTCCCCCGACTCCCCAGCATCAGGAACTAAGAAGCTGGTACGGGTGTGAACCATGTTATAATAGTGCCAGGCTCTGATACCATCAAGGATGCTACCTTCAAAACCCAGGCAAGCGCTGGGACTATCCAAAAATAGCTGGCTATACCCAAACTGTCGGGCGAACCTACTGGGCAAGTAAGGCTACAAATAGACAGTATTGCGGTTACGGTATACCAGGTAGGAAGGACGAATGTTGTGCAGCCAAAGGAGCATCTTGCCGGATAAGAAGTGGGGAGGCCCAATACCATCAAGATGTACGGCCCTCACTTCCTCAGCAGTAAATTGAGGAACAGACACGAAAAAAGTATATCTGTCCACCCTCGCCAGTGCCATCCGACAGGCACGCATCGTCTCGCAATCCCAAGACAGGCGGCGATACTGGAAGTTGAAAGCATCCTCGGCAGATACGCCATCTTCGGGGCCAGGCCTCATCAAGGATCGGTAATGCATCAACAGCCACCCCATCAGATAATGATAGGGTAGCTCAATGCATTCAAAGTCCTTCATCGTGTCACGAGCGATGACCTTGGACATGAAAGTATGAAGGCCACGATGTATGCTGCACACCATGGCCGGAAGAAGAGCTAGTCTGACCCCGAAGACCAGCTTCATAGCAGGGAGGATGAAGTTGTGACTGATCCTCTCGATAGAACTAGCCCCTCCTGAAACTACGCAATTCCGTAGACACGCCATCAGGAATCCGGCCAGAAGAGCCTTCTCGGACAACGGCTGAGTATCTTGATAAAAATAAGCAAAGGAGTCAGATTTACTCATGAACTTGTCACCGGTGGTTCTTACCCTCTTGGCGGTTGACACTTGGTCCTGCACCTCCTCCAGAGTTCGAGGACTTCGGGGAGAAACCCGGCCTGAGGTGCCGAGCTTAAAAAGATAAGTGAGCCAGGCCTTTGTATGCGGAAGGTTCCCTTCCGAGCTGTCGTTCTTTTTCTTCGACAGCTGCTGGCACGTGCTATGATGACATAGCAATTTCCGGTAGACGGCAACAAAGCCCGGGAACTTCTCCTCAAAATTCTCGAACTCTCCGTTCGTCGGGGTATACACCTCAAAGACTTCATCTTCCTAAGGTAGCTTGGAGACGTCATACATCTCGTGCAGAGCAAGCCCCATCTCCCCTACGGGTGTAAAAAAGGTCCATGTACGGCAGTTGTACATTTCCAACAGAGCTATGAACAATTTCTTGTTTATGGGCAAGCCGTAGCTGGTGCCCGAATAGCATGGTAGAGCCCAATCTTGCGCAGAAGAGTCTCATATTTCCGTGCGATCTACGTAGACAGGTTGGTCCACGAAGGGAGGGGGTGTATCCAATTCGGTAGCGACAACCGGCCAACGGGATAGGACCCCTTCCGAGCAAGCTGGTTCAGGAAAGTGTCAGCTTGGAAGAACTTGAAATTGGGACCCTGCACATTCAAGAAACTGCTCTGGGCCAACCCCATCACGTAGCGGCTGACCGGTACCCTGCCCGCGTACAATGACCGCAGGTTATTGTTATAATGAATTTCGCCCACAATCATCCCATTCCGGGTTGGAGTTAAGGAATCCTCCATCTTTCTATCCATCGGTAGCATGTTGAACCACAACAGTGGGAAATGATGCTCCATCAGAGGAATATGGATCGCCATCCCGTCAGAAGTAAAACTCCAACTCTCAGATATGTCCAAAACTTGGGAGTTCTTTACAGTTAAGGCATCCCCGAAAAGGAACACAGGCTTCAAGTATTTGCCCCCTAGCAGCCCTGAGTTCATCATCCCCGAGATAAAGAAGAAGGACTGCTTTTTAATGTCTCCCAGCCTCTCCACAGGTTCGTCTTTTAGAAGCTGGTTCACCACATACTCGACTATGTGGTCGTACCTATAGCCTACAGCAGATTGGGCGCGACCCACCAAAGGTTCTCTCGCAGCATTAACTGGCAAATTCACAAAAAAAAGGATAAAAGAAACAAAGTCAGGAGATGGCCAGAAAACATTTAACAGAGTTCATACAGCTCTGTTTGGTGGGTCCTTATGCGGCTCAGTTTTAACAGAGTTCATGCGGCTCTGTTTGGATGGGTCCTTATGCAGCTCAGTTTTAACGGAGTTCATGCGGCTCTGTTTTGGTAGGTCCTTATGCGGCTCAGTTTTAAAAGAGTTCATGCGACTCTGTTTGGACTGGTCCTTATGCGGCTCAGTTTTAACGGAGTTCATGCGGCTCTGTTTTGGGGGGTCTTTATATGGCTCAGTTTTAACGGAGTTCATGCGGCTCTATTTTCGTGGGTCCTTATGCGGCTCGGTTTTAATGGAGTTCATGCAGCTCTGTTTTGATGGGTTCATATGCGGTTCTATTCAGGGGACTTCGTGCGGCCCAATTCATTAGGAGCTCATGCAGTTCTGTTCGGTAGGATTTCATGCGGTCCAGTTTTAAAGGGGTCTCATATGATCCAGTTCAAATAAGCTTATGCAGCTATGATTTGGTGGAGCTTCATACGGCCCAGTTTATCAGGAGCTCATGCGGTTCTATTTTGGTGGGTTATTATGCGGCCCAGTTTTAAAGGTGTTTATGCGGCTTGGTCATGAAGCGATTCTCATGCGGCTCGGACATGGAGCATACCCCATGCGGCTCGAACATGAGAAGTTCATGCAGTCCATACAGTACAGCATATGCGGTTTCATCGCACTGAACTTAGACAGTTCAATGAAGACAAAGAGCGCATTAAATGCCAAGGAGAAAGGCTTGTGCATAAAACATGCAGTAAAGCCATTTTTCTTAGGGTTTGAAGCGTGCAGTCTTCTTCACAAATCTTACCATCGATAGCGGGATGAACGTCTGGATGAACTTCGACCGTCGCAGCCAACGAGGAGGCCGCTCCTTTGCCTTTTACCGCAGCACTAGAGGAAGCTTTGGGAGCCATTGATGATCGGAGAAGGAAGAGAAGACGGTGACTTAGGGTAAGAAAAGTTGAAGAGAAAAGAAAGTAAAGAGTCTCTCCCTTCCAAAAGTACGTGTATTTATAGGCTAACAGAAGGGGCATGTGAATCGATGGACGCTTCGCATTACGTGCTTCCTAGGAGATAAGACCGACTCTTGGATTTCTATCCCCTGCATGCAAAAGATTACTCGTAATCATAAAGACAAATCTAAATATTTAAAGCTGACTCTTGGGATCCTATCCCAAAAGACGGCTTTAAATCAAAGTAAATCAAAGGAAATTAAATGAGACGCCTACGTGGCACAGGACCAGTATGCAGCCAGAAGAGTCTATGCGGTACGAGGAGTTTATGCGGACATAGCCATGCTTCTTATTCAAAGTATTTCAATTTTACAAATTGAAAACTTTGAAGGAGGTCTTGTAGAAGCATGGAAAAGAACAGGAGATTCCATGCGGCTCAATATTAGGGGACTCTTCATACGGCTCAAAAATTACTTAGAGCTCCATGCGGCTCAAGAAGTCCCTTAGAGCTTCATGCGGCTCAAAAAAGCCCCTTAGAGCTTCATGTGGCTCAAAAGTCCCCAATAGCTCCATGCAGCTCGAAAAAAGCCACATGGCCCTATGCGGTTCAAAATATGACTCTACAGCTGGCCATCATTTCTCTGTGCAGCTGGCCCATTAAATGCTCTGACACAATACGGCAGCTCTGACACAAAGGATTGACAGCTCTGACATAAAGGTAAAATGATGACTCTGACATAATGACGTGCTCCTAGAGAGACGAGAAAAATCTTTACAGTTGGCACGATCCACCAATTCCAAAGCTCTTTATGCGAATCATTTAAAAGAGCACATGCAGCTCTGATTTGATGGAGCTTTATACGGCTCAATTTTAACGGAGTTCATGCGACTCCGTTCTGATGGGTCCTCATGCAGCTCTGTCCCAATGGGACTTCATGTGGCCCAGTTTACAAGGGGCTTATGCGGTTCTATTCAATGGAACTTCATGCGGCCCAGTTTACAAAGCAGCTTATGCGGTTCTGTTCAATAGGACTTCATATGGCCCAGTTTATAAGGGGCTTATGCGGTTCTGTTCAATGGGACTTCATGCAGCCCCGTTTACAAAGAGGCTTATGCAATTCTGTTCAATGGGACTTCATAAGGCTTAGTTCATCAGGAGCTCATGTGGTTTTGTTCAGTGGGACTTCATGCGGTCCAGTTTACAAGGGGCTTATACAGTTCTGTTCAATGGGACTTCATGCAGACCAGTTCACTAGGAGCTCATGCGGTTCTGTTCAGTATGACTTCATGCGGTCCAGTTTACAAGGGGCTTATGCAGTTCTGTTCAATGGGACTTCATGCGGACCAGCTCACCAGGAGCTCATGCGGCTCAGTCATGCGGCTCGCAACATAAATGACAGTTGGGACACGTGGCAGAAGATTGACTAAAACTTATCCACTCGGATTTAGCAACCAACAAATCATAACAATAAAGATTTATTGTAATCATCATAACTTCCCAGATCGATTTCCAACAAACAATACAGATTTGTTGCAATCAACATAAATAGCCCAGATTGATTTCTAACAAACAAGATCAAGGCTAATCTTAACCAATCCCCAACCGTCCGCTTTTTAAGGAGAAATTACTGTACACCCTACTTATCACAAAGCCTATAAATAATAGGGGATTATTCCTTTGCAACACACAGAGTTATACGTACAGAGCTCGAGCAGAGAGACTAGCAACTCTCGTACACAAAAAGAGCATTTCTTCGCCAGAGCAGAAGCTACGTCCGATCGTCCAAGGAGTAAGGCAGAGTTGATATCACTTTCCCGAGCCTCTACCGTCACCCCCAGAAAAACTAAACAATTGTACTTACATTATTTTTCCTAGGTTTTATTCCTAGGCTCTCTTTGTACGAACGAGTTTGTATTGTGAAGTAAAACTCCAGTCCTCCCATAAAACTGTTCTGTTCTTTTATAATCAATGGCAAACAGAGACTCCCAGGAATGACTTGGTGGGATTCATCTTGAGTTGATGCTAGCACATTAGATCGAAAATAGTTCTCAAATCTTGAATATGGTCTTCTTTTAGACGACTTTTGATAGCAATATCGTCAACATAACATTCAATAGTCTTTCATAAATAATCACGAAAGATGTTACCCATGGCCCACTGATAAGTTGCACCAGCATTTTTAAGACCGAATGGCATGACAATGTAGCAATAGACTCCAAAAGGAGTGCGAAAAGATGTATGTTTCTCATCTTCTGGATGCATCTTGATTTGATTGTATCCTAAAAATCTATCCATAAAGGACATACGTTCAAATCCGCAAGTATTGTCAATCATGACATCAGTGATTGGGTGAGGGAATTCGTCTTTGGGACAAGCTTTATTAAGGTCTCTGAAGTCGATACAGACACGGACTTTCCCTGTTTTCTTTAAAACTGGGACAACATTAGCTACCCAATCCGGATGTTGTTCTTCTCCAATGAAACCACAGGCGGTGATTTTCTTAACTTCAGCTTCTATGGCATCCATCATATCAGGTCAAAACCGACGTTGTTGCTGTTTAACTGGCTTCGTATTTGGCAGAATATTGAGCTTGTGGGTAGCGATCTGGGGATCCAATCCTGGCATGTCTTTATAGCTCCAAGCGAATACATCAATATATTCCCTAATGAGTTGGATTAGTTCATGTTTATCCGCTTCAGGGAGGCTTTTGCTGACAAATATTGCTTCTAGGGAAATTTCATCTCCAATATTGACTTGAGCCAACTGATCTTCAGTAGGTGGCTCACATTGTTCAAAGCGAAGCTCTCACTGAGTATCTATCCTTTGTGTCCAAGGATCAGATTCAGAAGCTTCGGCAAAGTCTTCGTCATCTTCCGAGAACTCGGCAGTAACCATATTGGAAGATAGAGTCACGCGATGGACGTGCCCTACACTGGTGTCTGAATCCCATGAGATAGAATCAGACGAGTTAGATCGTTCTGCTTTCTCGGATTCGGAGGCTTCTGGAGTTGGAATTGGTGAAGTTTAACCTAAATCCTGCTTTATTTTACTGTAGTATTGTTGTGATTTTTCTTTCGGAGAAAGAATACAAATAGCAATTCGCCTTCCTTTGCCGCCATTAAGACCAGCTTTAAAATTATAGCCCATCTTTTGAATGATGTTCTTTGATTGCTGACTATAACGACGTAGTTGAAGTTTTCCGTTATCGTAATTTTCTTTTTCACTGTCGGGTTTGATCTTCTGTTCTGTTCCTTTACTAAAAAGTATAGGAAGTTCATCTTTCTTCCTAGAAGGAACTAGGAAGAAGGAGTCCTGCATTGGCTCGAGCAATACTTCATTTTGGGAAGCTTCAACTGCTCCTATGGAAAGTGGTCCGAAGTTATCTAATATTTTTAAATAACATCAAGTATAATAAAGGACATCGATATACTGTAAAGAAGATGCTATTTTATTGATTTGTACATCATCATTTACAACATAATTCTTAGCCCTCACAGAAGGCTTAGTAAGGTTGATGACCGAAGGAGGATGAGGAGAAGGAGAAGGTTTGTTACGACGAAGGTAGATAACAAGAGGCTCAGAAAAGGTGAGCTCCCTTTGTTCTTTTTCTATAGCAGGAGGCTGTTTGTTATGAGAGGAAAGATGTATAGTCAATGTCTGAGAAGAAGAGGGACGAGTAGCATGTCCTTTGACGGAGATCATGAGAACATCTTTTGGAGTATGTTTCTGATCTTCCTCACTATCCATTGCCAATACAACTTTTATGAACTCCTCTTTGTACATCCGAGAGTCTGTAAAATATGCTTCAATGCTTCTGAAAGGATTCAAGTCAGCTACTTCCTTTTGGACTTCTCCATTGACATCCACATACTTGAAGCATTAATATAAAGTGGATGGTACAATATTATGCTCATGTAGAAAGGGTCTTCCCAGCAAGGCATTGTAAGAGCCGTGATTATCAATCACGTAGAAAGTAACCTTCATACGAAGATTGCCTATTTGAACTTTCAGGCGAATCTTTCCCAAAGGTTCACTTCTTCCAGAATTGAATCCAGGATTGTCGTGATGGTTGTCAAAAGATTGTGTACAGGAATCTTTAATGCATCTAGTAGAGTCTTTGGCATGATGCTAAGTGCAGACCCAGGATCGATCAAGATACGATCAACCTTCATGGTATCAACATATCCCGTGAAGTAGAGGGGTCGATCATGATGATTATCTTCCAACAATATATCATCTTGTGTAAAGGTGATGTTTGGCATTAGTTCCATCACACTATGACAATGGAGGCATGTTATAGGCTCATCCTCTGGTTTCTTGAGAAGTGCTAGACAAGTATCTGCTTGCGTCAAAGCTTCACTCAACGTTTCTCGAGTCTCTCTCGAAAGATGGAGTAACTCAAAAATTGACAATCTTGCTGGAGTATTGGCCAGCTGAGCCAGTATATCAAAGTTATATAGCTTCTCAAGTCCCAAGGTTGAAGCCTTCTTCAATACTTTGTCAAAACGGACATGCTGTTTTTCTTTGTCGGCTGTCGTCAGTTTGGGAAGAGTTGACTCTATTGGGGGTGACGAAGCTGATGGATTATTGACAGAAGGAGAAGATGATGCTTGAGGAGCCTCCAGAGCTGGAGCAGGGTTTTCTTGACCCTCTGAATAGTCTCTTAGGTAAGTTTTCCCAGATCTGGTACCAGTTAAGACTTTTTCTTTGGATATTGGCTCAAAGGATACCATATTGCAACTCTTTGCCTGGGTTTTATTTCTAGAAGATTTATTTTGGCAAGATGGAGAGTTTGTCCAGTAACCCAAACCAACCCGAGATCGGTTGTGAGAAAGACATAGAGAAAGAGGTACATGAGTTCCCTTTCCATGATTCAAACCAGAGGCCTTTTGTAAATCATATCCCATCTTCGCCATGAGTTCACGAGACTGTGGACTATACAGATGGAAAGCAGGTTGGTATTTGGCTTCTGATTTTGACAATGTTGTCTTATCAGTGGATGAAGAAGAAGGATTATCTGTTGTCGAGATGAAGGTAGCAGTAACAGATGGAAGACAATGTTCACTAAATAAAATCATATGACATAATTTATTTTTAGTGGCTTTCTTAGACTTGGTGGAAGAAGATGGTGTTTTAAAGTCCGCCACTAGATCTGGATGGATCCATATAATCTCTCCTCTATCAGTAGACAGAGGAACAAGACCATCTGTTCATGCAGGTGGAAGATTAACAACTTTTAGAGTAGTTCTCGGAATGGGGATAACACCGTCCTACAAAAGTTGAGCTGGAAAATCTTTAAACTATAAAGAGACGACATTAGTCATTACAGTTTTCTCGTCTTGTTGGAGAGTGATTACACCAGAATTGACCATCTCCTGAATTTTACCCTTGAGCACATAGCATGCTCGAGTTGGATGTCCAATAAACCTGTGGTAAATACAATATTTAGGATGGTCAGTCTTACCAACTTCATCTGGCCATTTTGGTCCTAGCAGTTAGAGTTTATTGCTCTTGATGAGGCAATCAAAGATACTTACGATATCGTCCTCATCGAAAGTGTATTCTTCTTTTGGACGTGGTGCTCGTTGTGGTGGTGCTGTAGGGGTTGATGTTGGCTGATTTACATTGATGGATAAGGCTTTTTTTCCTTTGAGGTTAATGGCCAAAGTTTCCTTGCTCTTACGATTGTTCTGATGACCATTATTATTTGGTGTAGCACATTCATCTTTGTCAAGATTAGGCATTTGAATGCCTAATTGCTTGAATTTGTCAGTGCTCTCTTCTGCTGCTTTGGCGTTCATTATGAAAGAAGGCCAATCTTGATACCGTGTTGATCCTGTCCACATGCTGATTATGGACAACAAGTTTGATTTGCAAGTGTCTATAGTTAAAGCATCTGGAGTTCCGAGAGGCATTTTGAGTGCTTCACGACGGAACCGTTCAATGAAACGTTCAGTCGTTTTATTATGCCGTTGTTTGATTTTGATGAGAGCAGACATAGTTATATCGTTGGTTCCCTCATAAAATCATTCCAAAAATATTTGTTTGAAGCCAGTGAAAGAGGTTATACACCTATCTGGTAAACTATGATACCAGTCATATGCTACACCAGCGAAACAGCCGACAATTACTCTGGTAAGAAGAGCATCATTTGGTTAAAGTTGATCAGTCATTACTTCAAAGTGATTGAGATATTGACTTGGGGACGTACTGCCATCAAACAGCATAATAGTAGGAGGTTTATATTTAGGAGAAAATTGGACCTCTTTCCATTCTATGGGATAAGGCTGTTTGATCCCAAGCTTCTGTAGGCCATCCTTCTGTTTGAAAGCCTCAAATTGAGAAGAATCATGGCAATGAAGACCGTAAAATAAGATTCTAGCTGAACTAGAGTAACATGATAAGTCTAGACAGTAAATATAAGACACGTGTAAATCCAATGTAAATCCAGTACGAGACGAATCTAATACAAAATGAATCCAGTATAAGATGATTCTAGTCAGTGATCAAGAATCCAGGTGAGACCAGCTATATTCTAACAGTATGTTTTAAAATACCGAGATCGACATGTAAATGACTGTAGGTATCAAGCACATCACTCACTGATCAGGCGAGGGATAGCTATGCTTCTAGTAGATTCCAGTTTAGAGATTCCAGATTTGGGGTATGTCTACATGTCTTACTCAATATTTTCCCGCCCCGCAATATAAGTGAATCCAGAATTCGACACAAGAATCGAGATGAGTCCAGCCAAACATGATGATACCAGCAATGATTCCAGAATGATTCCAGTAATAGAGGCCAGAGAAGGTGGTATGTCTGTCGCATACATGAATCCAATAATATCCATACATTTTGTAACAGAGAATCACATAAAACTAACTAGAACTGAAGTACAGTAATTGACAAGTAAATGAGAGAACTATCAGAGAATATACTCGTATGATACCCTATGCAACTGATAGAAATAGATATCTGCACCGGAGTCACAATGTCCTATATAGAGTAGTACAGGTTATAATGTGTTTAAAATAAGGTAAAAGAAGTTTACGATGCAATCTACATGATTTCTAAGTCAATCTAGGTCAAAGTCAAACTAGGTCAACTCTGGGTCAAACCAAGTCAACATCTAGTCAAACTAGGTCAACAACAAGGTTATCTTGGTCAACTGGTCAAACTTAGGCTATCAATGGTCAATTTGGTCATTGGCAACTTTAGGGTTGGTCAACTCTATAGGGCTAACTCAAAACTAAACCATAGGTCTACGTAACTTAGGATACCATATATACCATATCATAAATATACATCTATCACATATATCCATCTAGCCAATGCCTATAGTCCTAGACATATATATAACCCTCTCATATAAGTAACACAATTATAACATACATATATAGGTATCTCAAGTAATGTGAGCTCTCAAACCCACACATGTCTAATGTATACTCTTCATGAATACTCTATGAAATCCATACATCAATATCCATACATCAATACACTATATGCACTTGCCTATTGGGATACCTAGTGTATCTTGGGGTTATCTACCCTTTACATTAGGATACCCTCCCTTACTGATACCCTTTTTTAATCTGTACTGACCTAAGCCAAGCAACCAAGGTCAAGTAGGCATCTCCCTACTGGTACCAATATGTGTATCCTACTTGATAATAATACATATATGACTTAAGACAGGATAACAACAATAGGGACTGAACAATATAGATGACTGATACTACATACAAGTTATGACTAATACTCTACTCACACCCTCTCTAACCTTGCTTCACAGCTATCCTACATGACAAGGTATTCACATACAGCCAAAACCCTCTATTCCACACTGCCTACTCCCTGTCCTACTGTTGCATGTGGACCAAGTGTGCACTTATTTGTCTACAAAACCTCCCCTGCTTGCTGCTACTGCCTGCTGCTGCAAGGCCAAGCCCAAGCTGCTGCTACTCATCTACTGCACTGTTATTCCCAGGATCCCTCTCTCACTCACACTGAACCCCCAAACATTTATAACATATATATACCTATTTGTTAACCCTCCATAGCCCCTAAAGCATATATAATCCCTATACATAACATATATCAAAATATCTATATACATCAACATTCAAATATACATACATATCCCAAACCCAGGTTCATTAAACCCGAACTCAAACATCAGGAGGGGGTCTGGACAAGGGTCTGTGTGTGTGTCATATGGTATCACAAGGTATCAGATGTGTCAAGTAAAGTTTCCAGGTGGTGTCCAAGGTGTGTCAAGCCAGTATCAGAGTGTCAAGTGGCTATGCAGTAAACTAGAGTGTCAAAGTGATATGTTTGGGTGTGCTCGAGGGTGTCAAGGAGTGTGTCCAGTGGGTGTCAATAGAGAAATGTGTGTGTGTGGGGTGCTCAACTTGTGAGTACTAGGTATGACAGAGCAATGTGTAGTGTCAAGTGAAGTATATAGAGGATGTGCCAATTAGGGAAGAGTCTGTCAATGTAGTACAGGCATGTAGTGTTAGAGTGTCACAACCCAGTGTGTTGTCGAGTATTAGACTGTGTTAGTGAAATATTTCGAAAACACTAAATCAAAATCCAACCCAAATAAAACCCAAAAATAGTTGTCATACAACATGTGCCTCATGTGTATATGTCAGGGGAGGGTGTACTCGTGTCCAACAAGTGGACACGAGGTGTCAAACACCACATGAATACACAGTATCTTAACTGTGCAGAATGCAGTATCGTGCAGCCATGTTGTGTCCGATTGGACACGACACAGAGCTCGAAGTGTGTCGAGCTCGTGCACACATGTAGAGGGGATATAGGGCTAGGTTTGTGTCACCCTGCATGGTGTCTAGGTTGTGTCGTGTCCTTGTTTGAGTCGCATATCAGTGCCGAGTTTCGTGCGCGTGCACAGTGAGCACGAGACTGTGCAGCCTCGATTTCTTCCAATCTACACCACAAAACCCGATGAAACTTGGTCAAAATTGTGTCAGTCACGTGTCCTATGTGTCCACCAAGTTTGGTGTCATATAGTGTCGTGTCGTATCCTGTGTCGACCCCGAGCAGCAGGGGAGCCGTACGAGCCCCGTGCTGTATCTTGTGCTGCGTGTCTGTGCCCTAAAATAGTGTCCAAACATTCCTAAAATCGACTCAGTCGATTTGATATATGTTCTACACCTAATTTTCTATAAATACATGTAATTAGTTTTGTAATTTACAAAAATCTATTTCTATGTGGCATTCTAACAAACACTTGTAAATGGAAATGGATACGTGTCCGATACGGACACGAAATCAATGCAAAACTTTACCAAACACACACCACAGCTAGGGGACACCTAGATCTAGGCTATCATGCAAAGAAATCAAGATTAAATGATAGTTTGAGGTATTTATCTATAGAGTATCAATCACAAGGAAAAAGCCCCAAATACGAAGATTCCTCTTGCAAGCCAAAAACTCCAAATTGTACCAAATCTGAGATTTCTCTCCATGAACAGAAAATAGAGTGGGATTAGGTTCTAATGCAAGAGACTAGAGTCAAAAATAAATTAAAATGAAAGAGTTATGGTTTGGGGAAGAAGGACCAATACCTCTTTCTTTCCAAAAGTTGTTGAGATGCAAAAGAGGCAAGAACTAGGAAGAGGCATTAAATATGGGGGGGGATTCCCTAGGGGGCCGGCCATGTAAAGAAAACATTAGGGTTAGGGTTGTAACGCCCCAGTCCCAAAATATGTAGGACTAGGAACGTAGACATGTCAGCTGTATGCATACAAAGTACACTCCAATATATAGAAACCTCGTATGAATACATAAGCTGTAAAATGCAGTAGAACCATAACTAATCTCATCCACACAAATAAATGAATAATAGATATCATATAATCAACAAAGAATTGTCATTGGTACATGTAGTTGGGCGAAGACAAATCCACTACCAACAATGAAAAGAAATACATGATATAAAAAAGAATGATTTTGGCGAGCGAAGCGAAGACGATCCAAGTACAATCATCCTCGAAGAAATAGCGATGATCACGGCTAGAGCTAGAACACCTGCGAAAGACAAGAGCACACACCTGGCGAGATAACCAGGTCCTCAGAGGGACGTAACAAGACATATAATATCATGCCATATAAACTGAATAAATATTGCACAAATAAATAAGTCAATTGAATTATAACATGGTCCAATACGCACCTATTAAACTAGCTTACCATCCCCCCAACCAAACAAGGACAGGAGATGGTAAACTAATTCACGGAGATGTATCTTCCCATGCTATGAATCCAATATGGTATTCGGACCCCAACAAAGTTCAATACCTTCTCATCAAAGTAGTAAGTCACTCCTACAACCAAACAAGGACAAGATGTGACGAACTATTCTGCGACAAGTTATTGTTCCAAGCTACGGTCAGATACAAGTACCCAAACCAAGAGTACACATACCTAACGGATAAGGGTGTCTAGCCAATCTAAGTGAATGCAGTTTTAAGAATAGTTTATGGTCAAGTCAAGAAAATACTAATACAGTACCTCAGTAGCGAGTCACAACATCATATACTATTCCTCAGTATCGGGCGAGTCTATAGCATATAGTCTACCTATCGTTCCTCAATAGCGAGCGACTCTACGATAGATAGGGTGGTAGTCAACTTCCAATCATGTTCTCCCCGTCCAATGCCAACTCAAAACTGCTAAGTCTTCTAGCATTCAACTCTATTAGCAGTTATTTCCTAACGCACGGCTTATACGTACTGGTGGCCAGCCAATCACGCATGTCCGAGTCCTATATGTGACTCACAATAACGTGGTATAAATGTGTCAAGGCCTATGAATGCAACACACAAGGTGGTCCCTTAAATCTAGGTTTAATGTGTAAGAAAAATAATACATAGCAGGAAATATAACTGAATAGTAAGTTCTAACAGGTTATGCCATGTATCACAGTTTATTTTGCATAAAGAAAATAATGAATAATGCATAAAATATGAGCTAAAATAAATAAACAGCAAATGGCAAGGTGTCTTGCCTGAGGTCCTTGCTGGTGAAACCGACAATCCCGTTGGGTACAAAATAGTCACAGGGCTACACAAGATGAACTCAGACGATGTGACAAACTTCTAAAATAAAAACCAAAAATAAAATATTTTGGAAAATTTTTGGGAAAAATATATATGATGTGTATTTTTCTGTCAACATTCTGAAACTTCAAACGGTTCGTGATTCTGATTCCTGGTTCTCCCAGAATCTCAAAAATACTAAAACGTGTCAGATTTTGGACAACTGACACTCCACAAATTTTCCAGAAAATTAAGTTCCGAATTTATGAAAATAAAATTTATATTCAGAAAATATACCTCAATACGATTCCAACAAAAAAAACTGAGGCTGAATTTATGACGAATTTTGGGCTTAGTTATGACGAAAAAAAGAGAGAAATTTTGACAAGGATGGTTTGAAAGATGATTTTATTCATAGATTCGATAGATTTATATAATGGCTAGCAATTAGCAAATTATGATAGGATTAGAACTAAATCAATAAGGATGATTATGATTACCAACTAATTTGGATAGGAATAGGATTGGTTTAAATAAGAAACGATCTAATTAATGCTAGATATGATTCCAATTGGATAAGAATTTCTAATGGATAAATCTTCCCATAAATTTAAATCAAATAAATTATTTAAAAACAAATCAATTTGATTGCAATCCTTTAAATGATCACCATAATAACTTTAAGTATTATTCTATATTATCAAATAATTCAAATCATATGAATCCAAATCCAAATCAAACTCAACATAATAACTTTAAAATAATATCTAATATTTATCAAAATAATTTAAATCAAATAATAAATAAATTACTTAATCAAATAATATTTCAAATCTAGATTAGACAAATCATAATGCTCCAATTAGTCATCGTAAGTATTTTAAACAATATTTAAATTATCAACATAATTTAAAGTATAGTTGATAACCATCAAGATAATTTAAATAAATTCAAATATAATCAAATAACTGATTAACATATCAAAATAATACACGATGTCATCAAATATTATAAAACTTACTTTTATAAATCCAAATCTTTATTTAAAAATAAATAGACAAAAAATCTTTTATCGCTCAATTTTTTTTTAAAACCAATTCTTAGAAGACCAAAAATAACAAAAACATATTTTATATTTCAAATAACATTTCAAGAGCATTTTTTTTAGAAATATTATTTCAAACCATTAATTTAAAACTAGTTTTTGGTAACAAAAGTAATCACAAAATATCTTTTACAAAATTTCTACGAAAATTACTTTTAAACACGAAATTAAAATATATAGATATAATTTAAAAAATAATAATTTCGGGAAGATGAGTTACAAATCTACCCAACTTTGAAAATTTTCGTACTCGAAATTTAAGGACTACTAGCATAGACGGACTTGGTTGATCGGTAAAAGGATAGTAAGAATTTGTGATAAGAGAAAATAGATGGAAGGGAAAAGAGAATTTCTTTAATGAGAACATTAATCAATTTGGATGAAAAATAGAAGAAGTGAATGGATATGGCTTGAAGTGCACGGACACGATGCACAAACACATTTGTAGGTGGAGAAAATTAATGGAACAGAGAATAATGAGCCTCTCCTTATATAGGAGGTGGAAGCTACTATTTACATGAGGATTATGATAGTTGCAAACCCCTTTTTGATATCTCACTTTTAAATTTTAATCAATTTAAAACCGATTCAATCCAAATCCAAATCCAATCCAATTTCGAATTAAATCTGTATATATTCAAATCCAAATTTAATATTGATAACTTCCATATTTAAATTAAGCATATGAAAAGTAATAAGAAAATTTCAAATTTAAATACCCATAATAAGTTTAATGAAATAGAGAACTTCAAAATAAACTTTTATAAATAATATAAAAATAATAATAAATAATTTTAAAAATTATAATAAATATTTGACTATTTGAAATACCTTTTTAATAAATTAAAATAATTACTAAAATAATTTTAAAATTTTAAAATATATACATGAATTGAATTTCATGTACTCGCATGCAATTAATATTTTACATAAAACATATTTTTCCAGTATAGTACATAAAAAAGAGTAAAATATTATTTCTTAAATCATTACCTATACTTGTATAAATAAAAAGCATTTTTATAGTAATAAAAATAAAACATTTGACTAAATTTTTGCGAAAAAATATTTATATACAAACTGTTTACTCTTTATGTATTTCGAAAACAATACTATTTACTATATTTATGAAACCTAAAATAAACTATTTATGTAAAATAACTAAATAAATAAATATCACGTATGTACGTACTCGTACTTGTCGTATAAATATCTGCATAAAACAAATATATAAAAAAAATGTAGTGAAATTTTAGGGGGTTTACATCCTACCCAACTTACAAGAATTTCGTCCTCGAAATTAAGAATAATAGGGGGTTGGTAAGACGGTCACATGGGTATATCGGTAATGGATACGATCAAGTCACTGGATGAGGCAAAGAAACAACATTCAATGCAAACATGCATTAGAAAATCGCGATTTCAAATAATGACGACGTAAATCATGGATATGGCTAACTAACGTCAGAAGGAAAATGATTAGGGTTAAAGTTTAATCAAGATAAAATTCAATAGTACGGTATCAAGAGGAATAACGTAGAGACCTTTAAGATTTGGTTCTTAGGAGATCGATTAGATTCACTCTTAATTTAAGTGATTAGAAGGTCATGATAGGGCCAAGAAAAGGACGAGTATTTTAGGATGAAGATATAACAACATCGAGTGAGAATGGTCATAGTCGATAGGAAGTTCTAGTATAACACCTTCATCCTTCTAAAATAGTTGAAGGCGAAAGCAATATAGAGTTCGAAGGAGGCGTTATCGAATACGAATACGTAGTTCAAAGGCGACCGAATAATTCAAAAGAAGTTGCCAAGGCAGTAGCGGATGGGACTCTAAAGGGCAAGTTTAGCTATGTCCCCATCCACGTAGAACGATAGATAAAAGCGAACCAAAGTGCACTAGGTTGATCAGACCATCATGCACCGGTTCTGAGTAGACAATACGTTAGCGGAGGCCTCCAATAACATATGTCATGAACAAGCTTGATAAATAATTGAGCTTACAAAAACTAGGCTACATTAGCATCATTAGTCTAGATAGTAAAAATACAGGCACGTGAGATTAAGATTGAAATAGAGTAGAATTAGTTCAAACTCCTTAAGACTCTAAGTTGTATCCTATGTTAGTCTCTATACAGTTGTCCTATAGTCTTCTTGTCCAAGTCCTTGGTTGGCTAGATGGGTTAGGGTCCTCTAAATTCTAAAATTTAAGTAAACTTGCTAATATAAGTCACAAGGACAAAAGAATTGCTAGGACATAAGACATTCTACCCAACTTAAAAATTAAACTAATGGTGTTTTGGGGACAAAAGTAACACGTCTAACTAGTAGGGGTCACCTTCCTAACCTCTAGCAAGCACGAAGAGGAGATAAGAATAATGATAGAAGGAATCAAGCAAGATACAGTCGACAAGTCGGACGATAGTTCGAATATGGAATCGAGGAAAGAGATCAAGTATGTGGATGAGATCCTAGACTTCTAATCCTATTCGCAGGCTTGCTTGGTACGGTAAAGTAACCAAACAATTTATCTTGACCTTTATGGGCCACCACAAAAATATGTAACATCTCAGTCCCAAAATACATAGGACTAGGAATGTAGACATGCCAGCTGTATACATACAAAGTACACTCCAATATATGAAAACCTCGTATGAATACATAAGCTGTAAAATGCAGTAGAACCATAACTAATCTCATCCACACAAATAAATGAATAAAAGATATCATATAATCAACAAAGAATTGTCATTGGTACATGTAGTTGGGCGGAGACAAATCTACTACCAACAATGAAAAGAAATACATGATATACAAAAGAATGATTTTGGCGAGTGAAGCGAAGACGATCCAAGTGCAATCATCCTCGAAAAAATAGCGATGATCACGGCTAGAGCTATAACACCTGCGAAAGACAAGAGCACACACCTGGCGAGATAATCAGGTCCTCAGAGGGACATAACAAGACACATAATATCATGCCATATAAACTGAATAAATATTGCTCAAATAAATAAGTCAATTGAATTATAACATGGTCCAATACGCACCTATTGAACTAGCTTACCATCCCCCCAACCAAACAAGGACAGGAGATGGTAAACTAATTCACGGAGATGTATCTTCCCATGCTATGAATCCAATATGGTATCCGGACCCCAACAAAGTTCAATACCTTCTCATCGAAGTAGTAAGTCACTCCTACAACCAAGCAAGGACAAGATGTGACGAACTATTCTGCGACAAGTTATTGTTCCAAGCTACGGTCAGATACAAGTACCCAAACCAAGAGTACTCATACCTAACGGATAAAGGTGCCTAGCCAATCTAAGTGAATGCAGTTTTAAGAACAGTTCATGGTCGCATGACTACCGGGTCAAGTCAAGAAAATACCAATACAGTACCTCAGTAGCGAGTCACAACACCATATACTATTCCTTAGTATCGAGCGAGTCTATAGCATATAGTCTACCTATCGTTCCTCAGTAGCGAGCGAGTCTATGATAGATAGGGTAGTAGTCAACTTTCAATCATGTTCTCCCCGCCCAATGCCAACTCATAACTGCTAAGTCTTCTAGCATTCAACTCTATTAGAAGTTATTTCCTAACGCACGGCTTATACGTACTCGTGGCCAGCCAATCACGCATGTCCGAGTCCTATATGTGACTCACAACAACGTGGTATAAATGTGTCAAGGCCTACGAATGCAACACACAAGGTGGTCCCTTAAATCTATGTTTAATGTGTAAGAAAAATAATACATAGCAGGAAATATAACTGAACAGTAAGTTCTAACAGGTTATGCCATGTATCACAGTTTATTTTGCATAAAGAAAATAATAAATAATGCATAAAATATGAGCTAAAATAAATAAACAGCAAATGGCAAGGTATCTTGCCTGAGGTCCTTGCTGGTGAAATCGACAATCCTGTTGGGTACAGAATAGTCACAGGGCTACACAAGATGAACTCAGACGATGTGACAAACTTCTAAAATAAAAACCAAAAATAAAATATTTTGGAAAATTTTTGGGAAAAATATATATGATGTGTATTTTTCTGTCAGCATTCCGAAACTTCAAACGGTTCGTGATTCTGATTCCTGGTTCTCCCAGAATCTCAAAAAAGACTAAAATGTGTCAGATTTCAAACAACTGACACTCCACAAATTTTCTAGAAAATTAAGTTCTGAATTTAAGAAAATAAAATTTATATTCAGAAAATATACCTCAATACGATTCCAACAAAAAAAACTGGAGGTCAAACGGAGTCCGGAGTTGGGAGTTATGGTCATTCGAAGTTGCTACAACCTTTGAAAATTGAGGCTGAATTTATGACGAATTTTGGGCTTAGTTATGACGAAAAAAAGAGAGAAATTTTGACAATGATGGTTTGAAAGATGATTTTATTCATAGATTCGATAGATATATATAATGGCTAGTATGATAGGATTAGAACTAAATCAATAAGGATAATTATGATTACCAACTAATTTGGATAGGAATAGGATTGGTTTAAATAAGAAACGATCTAATTAATGCTAGATATGATTCCAATAGGATAAGAATTTCTAATGGATAAATCTTCACATAAATTTAAATCAAATAAATTATTTAAAAACAAATCAATTTGATTGCAATCCTTTAAATGATCACCATAATAACTTTAAGTATTATTCTATATTATCAAATAATTCAAATCATATGAATCCAAATCCAAATCAAACTCAACATAATAACTTTAAAATAATATCTAATATTTATCAAAATAATTTAAATCAAATAATAAATAAATTATTTAATCAAATAATATTTCAAATCTAGATTAGACAAATCATAATGCTCCAATTAGTCATCGTAAGTATTTTAAACAATATTTAAATTATCAACATAATTTAAGGTATAGTTGATAACCATCAAGATAATTTAAATAAATTCAAATATAATCAAATAACTGATTAACATATCAAAATAATACTCGATGTCATCAAATATTATAAAACTTACTTTTATAAATCCAAATCTTTATTTAAAAATAAATAGACAAAAACCTTTTATCGCTCATTTTTTTTAAAAACCAATTCTTAGAAGACCAAAAATAATAAAAACATATTTTATATTTCAAATAAAAATTTGAGAACATTTTTTTAGAAACTTTATTTCAAACCATTAATTTAAAACTAGTTTTTGGTAACAAAAGTAATCACAAAATATCTTTTACAAAATTTCTACGAAAATTACTTTTAAACACGAAATTAAAATATATAGATATAATTTTAAAAAAAATAATTTTGGGAAGATGTGTTACAAATCTACCCACCTTTGAAAATTTCCGTACTCGAAATTTTAGGACTACTAGGATAGACGGACTTGGTTGATCGGTAAAAGGATAGTAAGAATTTGTGATAAGAGAAAATAGATGGAAGGAAAAAGAGAATTTCTTTAATGAGAACATTAATCAATTTGGATGAAAAATAGAAGAAGTGAATGGATATGGCTTGATGTGCACGGACACGATGCACAAACACATTTGTAGGTGGAGAAAATTAATGGAACAGAGAATAATGAGCCTCTCCTTATATATGAGGTGGAAGCTACTATTTAGATAAGGATTATGATAGTTGCAAACCCCTTTTTGATATCTCACTTTTAAATTTTAATCAATTTAAAACCGATTCAATCCAAATCCAAATCCAATCCAATTTCGAATTAAATCTGTATATATTCAAATCCAAATTTAATATTGATAACTTCCATATTTAAATTAAGCATATTAAAAGTAATAAGAAAATTTCAAATTTAAATACCCATAATAAGTTTAATGAAATAGAGAAATTCAAAATAAATTTTTATAAATAATATAAAAATAATAATAAATAATTTTAAAAATTACAATAAATATTTGACTATTTGAAATACCTTTTTAATAAATTAAAATAATTTCTAAATTAATTTTGAAATTTTAAAATATATACATGAATTGAATTTCATGTACTCGCATGCAATTAATATTTTACATAAAACATATTTTTCCAGTATAGTACATAAAAAAGAGAAAAATATCATTTCTTAAATCATTACCTATACTTGTATAAATAAAAAGCATTTTTATAGTAATGAAAATAAAACATTTGACTAAATTTTTGCGAAAAAATATTTATATACAAACTATTTACTCTTTATGTATTTCGAAAACAAAACTATTTACTATATTTACGAAACCTAAAATAAACTATTTATGTAAAATAACTAAATAAATAAATATCACGTATGTACGCACTCACACTTGTCGTATAAGTATCTGCATAAAACAAATATATATAAAAAAATGTAGTGAAATTTTAGGGGGTTTACAAGGGTTATGACTAATGGGCTTGGGCCAAGTTTCAATGATAAATAAAATAAATCCTTAAGTCAAAAGTCCATGAACATCATTTATTCTCTATATGAAACTTGATTAAAATAAGTCAACTTGAGTCGACTTAAGTTAGACTAGGGTCCCACCATGCTAATCAAGTCACCATAGCTAAAGTCAACATTTAGGTTAGTCTCCATAGTCTCAATAAGCAAGGGTCAAAAATAACAATCAGCATTCAAACAATTTACAAATAATTTCCAAGAAACCAAAATGACCAAAATACCCCTAGGCCAAAAATGATAAATAAAATATCGTAATCACACGGTTAGGCTCTAGGTCAAGTAGTCTCTAGGGTTTCACTAGCAGCACATCAAAATCACAAGTCATGACTTAAAACAGTTTTAAATTGATTAAAAATCACCAAAATTCATAATGTGATATAAATATCAACAAATAAATTATTATAATTACAAAAGTTCAAAATTACCCTTATTTGGAAAACTGGGTGTTACAATATGGAACTCTCGTATACGTACATAAGCTGTATAATAAATCATCACAGGCCAGAACAATATAATCTAATCTCATCACAGCTCAATACAGAAGATAATAAAGTTCAGATAATAAATGAGTGTATCAAAAGATAGCCGAGTGAACATACTTACTCCAAACAGCTATAAAAATAGTCTCATAAGATCGAAGTCCAACCTCCGTAAAATATAAAGAGAAGACATGTAAAAAAAATATCCAGCAATGTCACAAATAGGAATGGACTAAAAATCAGTAGGTACTGCCTCGTCATCAATGTATGCAAGATCCAAATCCGCTCCGTACTCCTACGGGTAGTCGTTTATCCATGGAGAGATAACCAGGTCCTCAGAGGGACGTAGCAAGATATAAGAAAATAACATGCCATATAAACTGTGATAATATAGTAGAAAAGAAAGGATGCATGCAATCGGGTTCCTGACCAATCTACTGCGAATATGCAATTGAGAAACAATCCTTCGACGCATGAGCCCTGGCTAAATATGGGATCCGATATAGTCCCCTCTTAGGCACCAGTGACCAAGCGTATAACGTTTAAGAACGTCAGTGGCCAACCTGAGAGGATAATCATACCCGTATCTCCAGCGAAGCCTCCGAATTACAGGGGAAGTGTAATCGAAGCCCATACGTTAGGTATTATTCTACCCACCCAATGCCTAGTATCGTCATCTCCATGACTAATAAGAACCTCTAGTAACTGCCAAGTCTTCTAGTATGCAATTCTACTGACAGTTACTCCTATCCGTCGTACGCTCCATACGTATCAGTGGCCAGCCGACTACGCAGGTACGTGTCCTACAAGTGACTCATAATACGTGGTAAAGCAAGTGTCAAGGCCGTATGAGATATACCAATACCTCATCAACAATGGGTGGTCACTAGGCTAAGTCAATGCAAGAGAGAGATATAAAAGCAAAAAAATGACCGATAGAGTCGCTTGCACCCAAGTGTGACTAGGATGCACAGTTTTATAATATCAACAAATAAGAAATGCTAAAAATAAAAATTAAAAATAAGAATATAACAATCACAGAGTAATGTGGCAAGGTATCTTTTCTGGTGGTACGAAGGTGGCAAGTCCAAGAATCACAATATCAGCAAAGAATGTCACAATCTCCAAATGACTCCGGATGCTGAAACAAACATCAAGAACGTACTCGGAATAAGTGATATACCTAGAAAATGCCTGTCCAAAAGTTAAATTCCGGAACAGGAGCAAATTCATAATTTCAGATCAAAATGATGTCCGTCGTTAGATCCGTTTTGTACCAAAATGTGTGCCAATGTCTACGGTCTCTAAAGTCATCAAACTATATGTCTACAGATTCGGTTTGAGGAGACGAACCCAATGGTATGTCCAATTTTGGATTCCGATGAGCCGTGCACAAAATCGCCCATTTGGTTGGGATTCGATAGAAATTTCCTTCCAAATCACGGGTCTCTGGGGTTTTGGGGGCTATCGAATGAGTGATTTCTACCTAACTTTCAGAGATTTTTATGGGGATTCTAGTGCATTAGAAAATTTTCTAATTACTAGGGTTCGCGGTTGGATATATTGTCTATGCAGGGGAATTGATTGATCTAAAATTGATCAAATAACCATAGAGAAATTGGTTTTGAAACCTGGGTACCGTGCTGACTTCGAAAACAGAGAGTTCCTCTGTTGTAGTCAGATCCGGCGACGCTTCGATGACCTTAGGCGATCAACGGCGGTGTCAGGGGTTCGGGGAGACACGCCTAGGGTTGGTAACTACTCTTGCTCAGAAGTTTTGATCACGAGAGAAGTCTTCTTGTGATTTTGGATTTAAACGGGGACAGCCGAGTGGGTTATATATTAACTATTTAAATCCTAAATGTATCAAATTTTAGATTCAATCCTAGCTTAGATTAGGATTATCCGAAGGAGATTTGATTTTGATTCGTCTAGGTAAGGGTTTGATCGAATTTATTCGGATTCGTTTTGAGTTTGACCCATTTGGTTTAAACTTCTCATGAATGTTTGGGGGGGTCGGGATGAAGGCTGTACTGTTCGTTGAATAGTACAGTCGGTTTCTTTTCTTTCTTTTTTTTCATTTTTTTTCTTTTTTTCAAACACCTATATATATATATATATATATATATATATATATATATATATATAAGTTGATATATATACACACATATATATGTGCTCTCATTAATTACTAAAAATTTATAAAACTTAAATAAAAATGTTTTAAACCTTAATGTACTCATATATATATATATGAGAGATTAGGTCGGAGAGCAGCCCTGCTTCCTGGGGCTCTTCCGGCGCGGGGTGGAACCCCCTGTGGTGGCCGCCCCCTTGGTGGCCGCCGCCTTGGTGGGCCGCCCCCTGGACGCCGGCGTCGGCCTCCGTCGCTGGCCTGCTCCCCCCGCCACCCTCGCGGCGCTCCTCACCCGGGCCACCCTCCGGGCAGCCCCTTTGCTGCCCGAGGTGCTGCCGCCCTCTGACTCCTCTTCGTCGCCGGCCGCGTCCCTGCCGTCACCGTCGCCGGCGACGACGCAAGCCGCCCGCTTCTGTTGTCGCCGAGCCGCAGCCGAGCGTTGGCCCTCCGCCTGGGTCGTGCGCTTCCCCGGCTGGCACGCCCTCAATTGCTGCTCCCCCTTCTTCCTCCCTCCTCGGGCGCCCCAGCTCACCGCCTGCGGCGTCGCCCATCCCTCTGGCAGCAACCCCCGCCTCTAGCTTCCTCTTCTTGAGCTGGGCCCCGGCGTCCTCGGCTACGTCCGCAACGGTCCCCCCCCTCCGGCGCCACCGGCTTCGTCGTTGGTGGAACCCCCTCCTCCTTGCCCTGAGCCCCCCTCCTGGGCCCTAGTGGCCGCTCGTCGGCAGCCTGCGGCTGGCAGCCCGAGCTTGGCTTCGCCGTCCCCGTCCTCTTCGTTCGCCGTGCCGCCTTTCCCCTGAGGCCACCCCTTCCTGGCCTCCCAGGCGCCGGCCGGGGTTCCAGAGCCCGCCGTGGCTCCGCCCTCGGAGCTCAGGCGCTCCCTCCGCCGCTAGTTGGCAGTTCCTCCTTCCCAGAGGTAGGCCAGCGGCCGCCCTCCCCCGGAGGACGCGCCCCGCCCCACCTTGGGCCTCCTCCCCCTCCATCTCTTCCCCGAGTCTCGGCGCGTCGGGCCCCCTCGCCCCCATCACCTTCGTCCGCCCGGCCTCCGCCCTCGCCGGGATGACCGCCCCCCCCGGGATGTGCGCTCTCCCACCGGCCTGTGCGTCTCTTCGGCGCTGCGCGCCCCTTCGGGCCGTGCGCCCACCGTGCAGTGCTCCGCTCTCCTCATCGCCGCACCCCTGGGCCCTTTTCTGTCTCAGTTGGGCCGGCCTCCTCCGCCCGGAGGACGCCCCCCTTCCCTCCCCTTCCCCGTCCCCGTTTCTCCCTCCCCTAACCTACCCACCCTTCCTACCCTCACCCCCCCTCCCCCCTCGCCGCGTCTCTCAGGCTCATCTGCCGGACTCCAGCCACGATCGCTACGCATGGGCGGGGGGCCCAAGGCACTCTCGTGTTGCGTGCCCACCCCTTTGCTTTGGACAGGGCAGCCCCCCGGGCAGCGTGCCTGTACCACTTCGGTTTGCGTGGCCTCGGGTGTCACGCCCCAGAACCAGAATACTGGAGAGCAGGGGAATGACTCAGCCAGCTACGTATTACGGGTAGAAGAATACCGCATAATACGATCAATGCTGTCTAACCAGACGAGGGGGTGCATACTACATGAAAGTCTTACTATGGTCACTTCACATCTATTGTCTCAATCATTCAAATAAGAAGCAAAAATAGAGAACATGTAAGATAAAGCAGTAAGGCGTCCCAAACGCTCAATCAAAATGTCCTTGAGATCTGGCTTCACAAAACATAGCCAGATGATATAGTAACATATACACAATTGTTATCAGCTGCAGTCTTACTTAATTACAATTATGTAAAAGCAAGTGCAAGACAATCCGACTAACATGTCGGTGCCAAACGGCTAAGTATAAAGTAAATAACAAGACGATCGGTAGAGTAAGGAACCCACTCGAGTCCTCCTGTGATCATTCCCCTAGTATTGACCATCTTGGAGGTGGAAGTAAGTTGAGTCCTCGGGAACCGGCTCTAAATCTGGCCATACAAAACCAGAGAGGTTAGACCTCTAATAGCAAGTACCACAAGGAAGCACGATATGAAGGATTAAACCAGTAAGTAAAAGAATATAATAATATATCTCTACTTTCCACTAGGATTCACATAACATCACGACACTTCGAACCAACCTCCCAACCAAACAAGGACAGAAGTTGGCCCGTCATGTCCTGACATTCTGATCATCTCAGTTAGGCAACAGAGTAGGTACAGTGCACAAATAAATCATCTTGAACGGCCAATCAACTCCTACGGCTTGCTATTGTGAGTCCCAAGTTATCTTGGAATTATGCAATTAGGGATTCCTCAGTTCTTACTATGTGCGAGCAAGGCTAGTATGTCCAGTCAATCAATTGTGCCAATCATGAATTAGACGAGTCCCAGCGGGACTCCCGTCATCAATATACAATATACAATAATAATATAAGCAGATACCGCTCGCTGCCCGTGTGGCAGGTTTACAGTATCTGTGGGAACCAGCCGGCCTGTCGGGCACTACTAGTCCCAAGAGGGCTGCCATGTAAGAACTCAGGGATCCATTCTCTCCATGCAATCATTATTTTATTTATCTTAATAGTCCCTACGTTGAGTGAAATCCCATGCCGTGGATCATGGTCATTCAAATGAGTACATTCGAACGGGGTACGATATGCGCAACTCTACAACGATACCCATGCGGCTAGGTTGTAGGTCTTACATAGCGTAATACAACAATCAAATCTAACCACGGAGTAATCATGCCTTGACCATAAAGTACACATGCTGCTTTTGTAAAATAAATAAATAAATAAATTGAAGCCTGCATGTGCCTGTATGTCAATATTCGGGATCGGCTAGTCGATTATAATAGTTCATAACATGAACGTGTCTCATTCATTCAATTCAATATGACGACTAGCTAGTTTCTTAGTTCCAACTAGGAACGCATGATCAATTTTTAGTCAAGATAACCATCGTCATCAATGGTGACAAGGCATGAAAGTCAATTAGTATTAAATGGGGTCGAGTCTATAACTCTCAAGGTTAAGTTCCAGTCTCACTGGGTATCAATAAACCAATCAAGACACAGGACACGTTCTACATAACCATATGTATTAAAAATATTAACATGCTAAGATTATCGAGTTCATGCGAAAGGCATAAGGATATAATAGGAAAATTATCATGCTACCATTAAATAAATAAATTAGAGAACAAATAGGAACACCCAGGTCAGGAAGTCACGCCATCAAGTCTAGGCTAAGGCCAACAAGTCACGCCAACAAGTCTATGCTATGGCCAATAAGTCACGCAGGAATCGTACGCGTAAAAAGTATGCCAAGTTAAGTAGGAAGTAGTGAGCGTATAAACAGCATGAGCGTGAAAAGTGGTAAGAAATTCACGCACGCACAGCTTGGGCGTGATAAGAAATTCACGCACGCACAGAGTGAGCGTGATAAGAAATTCACGTACGCACAGAGTGAGCGTGATAAAAAATTCACGCACGCACGTAAAGACATGAGCGTGACTAAAATTCACGCATGCATGTAAGAACGTGAGCGTGATTCAAAATTCATACAGACACGTAAATTCACGCAGACACGTAAGAACGTGTGCGTGACTAAAAATTCACACAGACACGTAAGAACGTGTGCGTGACTGAAAATTCACGCAGACACGTAAGAACGTGTACGTGACTAAAAATTCACGCAGACACGAAAGAACGTGTGCGTGACTGAAAATTCACGCAGACACGTAAGAACGTGTGCGTGACTAAAAATTCACGCAGACACGTAAAGACGTGTGCGTGACTGAACCTTCGTTCCAAGCCAGAAATGAAGTTCCCAGGGTTCAGAACCCATGGGCAACCGAGAATACACGCCAGGTTGGGAGATCAAAACCTATGAACAACCAAAAATACAACAACTTAGATCTAGAAGAAACAAGCCAAAGAAATCAAAAATGCTAAGTACTAAACTCTCTCAGGATCATGAGAGGAAGACAAATGAACCATAAAAATGGTTCTCCAAGTGGGAAGTAAGAAGCAAGATGTACTTGCCTGCTGTTGGTTGGTGGAGAGAGTGATGAAGAAGAAGAAGAAGAAGTAATGGTGAAGGAGAGTTATGAGGAGAGAGAAGAAGATGGGGGCTTAAATAGGAAGGGTGGTGGTAGGTGGGGGTTTGTGGGGGTTCGGTTCATATGAACCACCATGAACCCAAAAATAACCAGCCATGGCCGAACCACAATAAGACTAAAGCAGAGAAGTTAAAAGCAAGAAATAAAATACAGAAATAAAATGCAGGAATAAAATTGTAGAAAATAAAATGCAGATAATTAATTAACATGAAATTAAAAGAATTTAAATACAGGATAATACATGATAAATACTAAATAAATAAATATATATGAGTTGTACATGTATAAAAATACGCATTCCGGGAACGGGGAGTGACATCTTTACCTACCTTAGAAAAATTCCGTCCTCGAAATTTTAAATCCAAGCAGGATAGAAATATCAGAGCTAAACTAATCCAAGCAATTCTAGTGATCAAGCAATCGTTTTTACCATATCAAAAGCAAGTACTATATGTAAATTCATCAATCCACGATATCAAGTAGCTCTACCCATAAGGTGATAAGCATAAAAAATCAGGACAATCAAGGTATACAGAAAAAGATATACCTTGTGAGTCAAACAGGTGTGGATACCGTGATCGGATATCATCCTCACGTTCCCACGTTGACTCTCCCAAGGAGTGATGACCCCAAGCAACACGGACAAGACTAATTGTTCGGTTCTTGAGTATCTTCTCTTTTCGGTCCAAAATGGACACATGCTGTTCCTCGTAAGACAGGTTGGTACCAACAACCAGCTTAGAATGATCGAGAATATGACTTGGGTCCGATACATACCTACGTAATTGAGATACAAGAAACACGTCATGCACCTCTCATAACGAAGGTGGGAGGGATAAACGATAAGCAACATCGCCTATCCGATCAAGGATAACAAATGGGCCCACGTACCGCGGACTCAATTTCTCGCGAACGCCAAATCTAATGACCCTACGAGTAGGTGAGATCCGCAAGAATACGTGGTCTCCAACAGAAAACTCTAACGGCCTACGATGCTGGTCCGCCCAATGACGATGTCGGTCCTGCGCAACTCGAAGTCACTCTCTAATTCCCTTAACCACTTCAACCGTCTGGACAATCATTTCTGGGCCTAACATCTTCCTCTCCCCGATATCATCCCATGCAAGCGGTGACCTGCACTTCTTACCATATAGTGCTTCGAATGGCGCCATCTGGATACTGTCTTGATAACTATTATTGTATGAGAACTCGACCATGTGCAGGTGACACTCCCAAGACCCTCCAAAATCTAGAGTGCAAGCTCGTAACATGTCTTCTAAAGTCTGAATCGTTCTTTCTGATTGCCCATCCGTCTGCGGATAGTAAGCCGTGCTAAATCTTAACTTGGTACCCAGACTATGATGTAAGCTCTTCCAGAAATGTGATGTAAAGCGGGTATCTCGATCCGACACAATACTGACAGGGACTCCATGTTGCCTGACTATCTGTTGCATATACAACTCTGCCAACTTTTCTGTAGATTGCCCTACTCTGAAAGAAAAAAAATGTACTACCTTCGTAAGTCGGTCCACTATTACCCAAATAGCGTCCTTACCACTTGGTGATCTCGGTAAACCGGTCACAAAGTCCATTGTAATATGCTCATATTTCCATTCCGGAATAGGAAGCGGTTGTAATAACCCAGCTGGCCTCTGCTGTTCTGCCTTCACTTGCTGATATACCAAGCAACGGAAAACAAATCTAGCTATCTCCCTCTTCATCCCGTTCCACCAGAAATGCTGCTTGATATCTTGGTACATCTTGGTCCCTCCAGGATGAATAGAATACTGAAAACTGCGAGCTTCTGCCATAACCTCCTGTCTGATATCTCCACTAGGCACACATAGACGTGATCCAAACCTAAGTGTACCATCTTCATGAATCCTCATCTCCTTCCTGAGTCCTGACTCACATTCTGCCCTAAGCTTCTGAATCCTTGGGTCTTGTGCCTGAGCCGCCTTGATTCTGTCTACCAAGTCGGATTGAACTTGCAGACTTGTTAAAACTCCTACGTCACTAGGAAGTATAACTTCGATGCCCATCTCCTGAAGGTCTTCTAAGATATGCCTCTATGTTGTCAACATAAATGTGCCGCATCTCCTGCTGAGAGCGTCTGCCACTACATTAGCCTTGCCTGGGTGATACTGAAGCTCCACATCATAATCCTTGATCAACTCCAGCCATCTTCTCTGCCTCATGTTTAGTTCCTTCTGAGTAAAAATGTACTTCAGACTTTTATGGTCTGTGTACATGTCCACTCAGTCACCATATAAGTAATGCCTCCATAGCTTTAGAGCAAACACTACTGCTGCTAATTCTAAATCATGAGTTGGGTAATTTTTCTCGTGGTCCCGAAGCTGCCTAGACGCATATGCTATCACCTTTCCATGTTGCATAAGGACACATCCAAGTCCTTTACCTGACGCATCACAATATACTGTAAAACCTCCGGGTCCAACTGGAAATGTAAGAATAGGTGCTGATATCAATTTCTGCTTCAAAGTCTCGATTGATGCCTGACATTCTGCCGACCAAACGAATGGTACATCCTTCCGGGTCAAGCGGGTCATGGGTGCTGAAAGCCTTGCAAAGTATGACACAAACCTTCTATAATATCCTGTCAATCCCAAGAAACTCCGTACATCTGCTACGGTCTTGGGTACTGGCCAACTCTCTACTGCTTCTATCTTTTTGGGATCTACTGCTACTCCAGCTCCTGATATGATGTGACCCAAAATGAAATGTGATCCGACCAAAACTTACACTTGCTGAGCTTGGCATACAACTGGTTCTCTCTCAGAACCTACAACACTTTCCTGAGGTGGTCTTCATGCTCCTCTTTACTAGCAGAGTATACGAGAATGTCGTCAAGAAATACAACGACAAACTGGTCTAAGTATGGCATAAAGATGCAATTCATCAAATCCATAAATATTGCTGGAGCATTGGTCAAACCAAACGGCATTACTAAGAATTCATAATGCCCATACTTTGACCTGAATGCTGTCTTGGGAATATCTTCCTTCCGAACCCTCACTTGATGATACCCTGAATGAAGATCTATCTTGGAGAAAACTCTAGCTCTGCTCAACTGATCAAATAAGTCGTCGATCCTGGGTAATGGGTACTTGTTCTTTACTGTTGCCGCGTTAAGCTTCCTGTAGTCAATGCACAATCTGGACGACCCATCCTTCTTCCCCACAAGTACCACTGGTGCTGCCCATGTTGACATGCTAGCTTGGATGAACTTCTTCTCCTTCAGTTCCTCTATGTGCTGATATACCTTGACCTGCTCTGAGTTCGCCATTCTATAAACTCGATCTGTTATCGGTTTAGTTCCTGGTGCCAATTCTATACTGAACTCAATATCTCTAACTGGCGGTAGACCTGGAAGTTCTTCAGGAAATACGTCTAGAAACTCTTCAACTACCTTCGGAATCCGAACTTCTTCCATTGCCGTTACTACTCCCTGCTCTTGCTGAGTTGCCCCTGATCTGACTAAGGTGAATCTCTTCATGCCTGGAATATCAAAAGACACACTCCCTCTACGACAATCTATTGTCGCATGACTGTCTTTTAGCCAGTCCATGCCTAAGATAACGTCAAAATTTCCAACAGAAAATTCTATCAACCGGGCGGGTAAAGAATGTCCTCAAACTACAACGCTATATGCTAAAATAACTCTACTAACTCCTACGAGCCCATTACCAGTGAGTATATTCAACCTCCCTGGCAATGCCTCGAACTCCATTCCTAGTCGTGTCGCAAATTGTACAGATATAAATAAATAGGATGCTCCCGAATCAAACAATGCTACTGCGGGATATGAGGCGACGAGAATGTTACCTGCCACAACATCTTCCGATGCCAATGCCTCCTCCAAGGACAGAGTGAATGCTTGCCCTCGACCTCCTTGTTGGTTTCCATGCTGCGGCCTAGCCTGATGCTGTTCCTGGCCCCTTCCTTGATGATGCTGGGGTGGTCTATGCTGGTGTTGCTGTATCGGCGGCCCCTGCTGCCGAAACATCTGAGCCTGCGGCATTAACGGACGCTGTGCCAACGGCCTTACTGCCACCGCTGGTCCTCAATACTGGCCTGCCCCTGGTGCTGGCAGAGCAGGAAACTGCTGCCCTGGTCCTCCTGACCTCAAATTCATGGGACATGTGGTAACCCGATGGTCTGGATTTCTACATATCAGACACAGTCCATTCAATGTCCGACACACATCTCTAGTGTGCCCCATCTTCTCGTAATAAGTGCAGCCCGCCGAGGGTTGCTGGTTCTTCCTCTGTTGCTGTTGCTGCTGCCTGGGTGGTGGTACTGGTCCTCGTATCGCCACATCGTGGATACGAATGCCGGTGGATGGTGCTGTTGTTCGGGGCGCTGCTCCCCCTCCTCCTTCAATCTGACTGTGGGATCTCTTCTGACCCCCAGTCCTCGCCGCAAGCCTCTGAATGGTGATCTCATGCCTTCGAGTTACCGTCAATACTTTGTCAAAAGTTTGGTAATTGTGCCCCTCTATCAATTACAAGAGTTCAAGATGAAACCCTTGCTGAAACCTCATGGCCCTCTGGCTCTCTGTTGCTACCATCGCTGGGGCGAATCTACTCAATCTACAGAACTCCGCTGCATAAGTATCTACATTCTTGCCGGCCTGCCTGAGGTTGATAAACATCTGTTGTAGCTCAATCCGTGCCACAACTCTATAGTACTTGGTCTTGAATCTTGCAGTGAAATCGTCCTAAGCCACAGGACGCCTGATGCCCACTTCCTCTGATTCCCACCAATCACGTGCGAGATCCTGAAGTAACAACTTCACTAGATCCACGCGTTCTTCTGCCGGTACCTTAGCTGCTGTCAGAATAGCCTCAATATCCTTAAGCCATGTATCTGCTGAGATGGCATCCTCTGTGCCCTCGAAACGACGGGGGTTGTACTTGCAAAACCTGGCTGATGCTCCTGAATCAGTCCTCATTCCTCTTTCCAAAGCCGTCTGCAATCCTTGGTTGAGCAACACATTCTGCTCTTGTAGCTGAGTGTGCATGCGTTGCTGGGCCAACATCTGATGTTGCTGAGTAGCCATCATTCCTCTCATGATCTCTAGAAGGGCTGGTGTGTCCACTTCCACAGGGGTAGGTAGAACTATGGTTGGTGTTGGAACTTCCTGATACTGCGGTTCAGCTGCTGGTTCTACTATCACTTCTTCTTGAATAGCCTCCTGAGGTGAGACTGGCCCTTGTTGCTGACCAACATGGTCATGTTGCCCATGTTGCCCTTGTTGTTGTCCAGCTCTGACCGATGCGGACGAAGTGCCCCTAAAAAAAGGGACAAGAGAATAATCAAACAACCGGACATGAAGGATCAATGAAGTCAAAGGATACCGGAATGTCAAGCAAGGGTTGAGAACAACGAATCATGAGATCAAGGGGGGACACGTGTGATTGAGACATCCTATAAATCAAAATACCCTACAAGTCTGAAATCGGACCTGCATGGGCCACCACTAAAACCTTGTCACGCCCAGAACTAGAATACTGGAGAGCGGGGAAATGACTCAGCCAGCTACGTATTACGGGTAGAAGAATATCGTATAATACGATCAATGCTGTCTAACCCGACGAGGGGGTGCATACTACATGAAAGTCTTACTATGGTCACTTCACATCTATTATCTCAATCATTCAAACAAGAAGCAAAAATAGAGAACATATAAGATAAAGCAGTAAGGCATCCCAAACGCTCAATCAAACTGTCCTTGAGATCTGGCTTCACAAAACATAGCCAGATGATATAGTAACATATACACAATTGTTATCAGCTGCAGTCTGACTTAATTACAATTATGTAAAAGCAAGTGCAAGACAATCCGACTAACATGTCGGTGCCAAACGGCTAAGTATAAAGTAAATAACAAGACAAGCGATGAAGTAAGGAACCCACTCGAGTCCTCCTGCGATCATTCCCCTAGTATTGACCATCTTGGAGGTGGAAGTAAGTTGAGTCCTCGGGAACCGGCTCTAAATCTGGCCATGCAAAACCAGAGAGGTTAGACCTCTAATAGCAAGTACCACAAGGAAGCACGATATGTAGGATTAAACCAGTAAGTAAGAGAATATAATAATAGATCTCTGCTTTCCACTAGGATTCACATAACATCACGACACTTCGAACCAACCTCCCAACCAAACAAGGACAGAAGTTGGCCCGTCATGTCCTGACATTCTGATCATCTCAGTTAGGCAACAGAGTAGGTACAGTGCACAAACAAATCATCTTGAACGACCAATCAACTCCTACGGCTTGCTATTGTGAGTCCCAAGTTATCCTGGAATTATGCAATTAGGGATTCCTCAGTTCTTACTATGTGCGAGCAAGGCTAGTCTGTCCAGTCAATCAATTACGCCAATCATGAATTAGACGAGTTCCAGCGGGATGCCCGTCATCAATATACAATATACAATAATAATATAAGCAGATACCGCTCCCTGCCCGTGTGGCAGGTTTACAGTATCTGTGGGAACCAGCCGGCCTGTCGGGCACTACTAGTCCCAAGAGGGCTGCCATGTAAGAACTCGGGGATCCATTCTTTCCATGCAATCATTATTTTATTTATCTTAATAGTCCCTACGTTGAGTGAAATCCCATGCCGTGGATCATGGTCATTCAAATGAGTACTTTCGTATGGGGTACGATATGTGCAACTCTACAACGATACCCGTGCGGCTAGGTTGTAGGTCTTATATAGCGTAATACAACATTCAAATCTAACCATGGAGTAATCATGCCTTGACCATAAAGTACACATGCTGCTTTTGTAAAATAAATAAATAAATAAATTGAAGCCTGCATGTGCCTGTACGTCAATATTCGGGATCGGCTAGTCGATTACAATAGTTCATAACATGAACGTGTCTCATTCATTTAATTCAATCAGACGACTAGCCAGTCTCTTAGTTCCAACTAGGAAAGCATGATCAATTTTTAGTCAAGATAACCATCGTCATCAATGGTGACAAGGCATGAAAGTCAATTAGTATTAAATGGGGTCGAGTCTATAACTCTCAAGGTTAAGTTCCAGTCTCACTGTGTATCTATAAACCAATCAAGACACAGGACGCGTTCTACACAACCATATGTATTAAAAATATTAACATGCTAAGATTATCGAGTTCATGCGAAAGGCATAAGGATATAATAGGAAAATTATCATGCTACCATTAAATAAATAAATTAGAGAACAAATAGGAACACCCAGGTCAGGAAGTTACGCCATCAAGTCTAGGCTAAGGCCAACAAGTCATGCCAACAAGTCTATGCTAAGGCCAATAAGTCACGCCAACAAGTCTATGCTAAGGCCAATAAGTCACGCAGGAATCGTACGCGTAAAAAGTACGCCAAGTTAAGTAGGAAGTAGTGAGCGTATAAACAGCGTGAGCGTGAAAAGTGGTAAGAAATTCACGTACGCACAGCTTGGGCGTGATAAGAAATTCACGCACGCACAGAGTGAGCGTGATAAGAAATTCACGCACGCACAGAGTGAGCGTGATAAAAAATTCACGCACGTACGTAAAGATATGAGCGTGACTAAAATTCACGCATGCATGTAAGAACGTGAGCGTGACTCAAAATTCATGTAGATACGTAAATTCACGCAGACACGTAAGAACGTATGCGTGACTAAAAATTCACGCAGACACGTAAGAACGTGTGCGTGACTGAAAATTCACGCAGACACGTAAGAACGTGTGCGTGACTAAAAATTCACGCAGACACGTAAGAACGTGTGCGTGACTGAAAATTCACGCAAACAAGTAAGAACGTGTGCATGACTAAAAATTTACGCAGACACGTAAAGACGTGTGCGTGACTGAACCTTCGTTCCAAGCCAGAAATGAAGTTCCCATGGTTCAGAACCCATGGGCAACCGAGAATATACGCCAGGTTGGGAGATCAAAACCCATGAACAACCGAGAATACAACAACTTAGATCTAGAAGAAACAAGCCAAAGAAATCAAAAATGCTAAGTACTAAACTCTCTCAGGATCATGAGAGGAAGACAAATGAACCATAAAAATGGTTCTCCAAGTGGGAAGCAAGAAGCAAGATGTACTTGCCTGCTGTTGGTTGGTGGAGAGAGTGATGAGGAAGAAGAAGAAGAAGTAATGGTGAAGGAGAGTTATGAGGAGAGAGAAGGAGATGGGGGCTTAAATAGGAAGGGTGGTGGTAGGTGGGGGTTTGTGGGGGTTCGGTTCATGTGATCCACCATGAACCCAAAAATAA